>JAPDNY010001883.1:0-12025 GCA_029375565.1 Gekko gecko | reverse complement strand
CAGGAAGAGCCAGAAAGCCAGGACCTTGGCTCTTTGGTAAGGTAAGGTAAGTAGACTCCTACAACAGGAGCCATATAAATACAAAGTGTTTTAAAAGGGGGGTTATAGAAAAGTATTTGTTTAAAAACAATTATGAAGCCAGAATGCCAGCAGGGGGTTGGGGGCTATCCAGTGTTTTGCATGGAGTGTCACATGTATGACTATCTGCCCACTGGTCAGAAGTCTTGGGTGTGTGCTCGGTGCAAGGAGCTCCTGGTTCTCAGGGAGCGAGTTTGCTCCCTTGAGGCCAAGGTGGCTGACCTGGAGAAGCAGGGACAGTCAGTTAGGTGCACGGGGAAGACTCTCGGGGACTTGTTAGATATGTCCCACTCTGGATCTGGCAGCCCGGCTGCTGCCAGGGAGCATGAGGGTCAAGGGGAAAAGGGGCACCATGCTGAGGATAAGGGGAATGTGCCCTCAGAAGGACCTCTTCTTCAGCTGGTGAACGGGTATCCTTTCGTACCAAGGAACCGTCCCTGGGAAGGGTGGGAGGGGGCTCTTGGTAGTTGGTGATTCGATCCTTAGGCAGGTAGACAGCTGGGTGGCGAACCCGCGTACTGACCGTATGGTGACTTGCCTGCCTGGTGCGAAGGTAGCGGACATTACGCGTGTTTTAGATAGGCT
Organism: Gekko gecko; assembly: GCA_029375565.1. Classification (NCBI taxonomy): domain Eukaryota; kingdom Metazoa; phylum Chordata; class Lepidosauria; order Squamata; family Gekkonidae; genus Gekko; species Gekko gecko. Next base: position 11,362 of record JAPDNY010001883.1, on the reverse strand, counting down.
GGTAGATAGTGCTGGGGAGGAGCCAGTGGTCGTGGTGCACGTCGGCACCAACGATGTGGGAAATGCAGTCGTGAGGTCCTGAAGGAGAAATTGAGGCTGCTGGGCAGGAAACTCAAGGCCAGGACCTCCAAGGTAGCCTTTTCGGAAGTGCTACCTGTTCCACGCGCAGGGCCGGAGAGACAGGCACAGATCAGGAGTCTCAATGCGTGGATGAGACGATGGTGTAGGGGGAAGGGTTCAAGTTTGTTAGGCACTGGGATGCTTTTTGGGACAAGAGGAGCTGTACAAAAGGGATGGTCTCCACTTGTCCCGAGAAGGAACCAGGCTGCTGGCGCTCAAAATCAAAAAGGTGGCAGAGCAGTTTTTAAACTGAATAATGGGGGAAAGCCGACAGGAGATTAAAAGTCTCTGGTTCGGGATGGCTCATCTCAAAGAGATGAAGGGGTAGCTATTACTTTTGTACAAGGAAATGGATTACAATTGTCCACTGAGACTGTGGCTAATGATAGGAACTGCCTGGCAAGGTCTCGAGGCAGCAAGAGGAAGGCTGTGGGCTTAACAAACATGGGAAACTATAAGTGTTTATACACAAATGCTAGAAGTCTCCGAGGTAAAATCGGGAGTTGGAATGCTTGGTGTTGGGGGGGAAATAGACATTGTGGGTATTTCAGAAACTTGGTGGTGTTAGCCCTGACGCCATTATGGGGCTTTGCTATGGACTGTTTGCTGTTGCCACATGGTCTGTCTAGACTGTAAAATGGATGCCAAGGTAGAAGCCCATAGAGAAAGGAAAAAGCTGTCTTTTTACTCTGAGGGACTCCATTACATACCTGCTGCATGTCACATACACGGATTAAGGGCCATACAGCAGACAAAGGACTTTTCCTCTGCCAGTGCATGAAGGGATTACCCAGTCAAGCATTCAAATTGTTAACGACCCTTCCTGATGCTAATCAGGGACAATCAGGGAAGTCTCCCACCTTTTGTTTACCTGGCCAGCAAGTCCTATAATCCATTCAACTAGACACCCAACACCTGGCTTCTATTGTTAAATCCAGACCCTGCCTCTCTGGAAGCCCATTGGTCAAACCTAAGGTCTGCCTCTACTGACATCACACACCCCTGGGACTCATCATTGGTCCAGGAAATCTTTTGTTCTCACCTGAGACCAGCCCCTGGGCCACCCATTGGGCTGCATTGTCTTACAGTGGGTATATCCCAGCATACACATGGCCTCAGACCGTGTGTGTCTCTGCCATGAGCCAAAATGGCAGCCCACCCCTGAACCCTCTGGGTTTAGGCCACAATCCTTCTTCATGGACTTCTGCACATCTGACAGGTAGTATCACCTCTCCATAAGCCATCAATCCCCCCTGCTTTCTTAGTTCTATTTTATGTGTGTGAATGCTTGAATACTGTTTGTGTGTTTGTGAATGAATAAATAAGGATTATATTCAGTAAAATAATATTTTATTAATTATACCTGGACTCTGTGTCTTTTACTGGGAACCATTACAGACTAGCAGCATTCTCTGTATATACAGGCGAGAATCCAATAATAATAATAATAAACCAATTGCTATATTTAAAATAGAGCAATTGGGCTAACTAGAAAATGGAGGCACCACTGGGATTCGCCTGACCATCTGAACGTGCATGCTAGTCGACACGTGTTCTTCAGATGGCCAGACGTGGAGAAGAAGCTGTTTGTGTGGTTTCAGTGAAGACCTGTGTGAAAGGTTGCTGTCTGTGTGATTGGCTAGAGAGCATTTTCTGTTATGGGAGGCTGTTTTTCCCCTTTGTCTCCTTCAGCAACTCCTGGTCTATTTTGTGGGGTGGGAACCAAGACCGATAGTGTAGGGTGTTAGGAATTGCACCACACTACACCACACCACACTGCGCAGGCAGCCATAACTGTAAACTAAGAGGAGCCGCAGCAAGGTTCCAACCGTCCTCCAGAGTCTCTGGAAGCCCACTTCCCTGTCCCTTTCAGCTTTGACTAGCTAGCAGAGCGTAGAATTAAAGTGAGCAAAGAGGTCCGCTCGCTGGAGTATATTATTCCGAGGACCCTAGGTTGTAGGTTGCCCTGAAACCTTCCCGGGTTAGTAGGAGGTCATCCCGGTGGATAGAGTATCCAAAAACCCCAATAGACCGGTTTAAAGGAGTAATCCGGCAAGGGACGTGAGGCCCAGGCCAAGCCCACGCTCAAAACTCCGAAGGGTTAATGGTAAGCCCGGCGGGGACAGAGGTCTAGCCTAGAAAAACCAGATGGAAAGGGTTATTGAGGGAAAAACCCGGCGGGGACATAAGTCTAGCCTTAAAAACCTCAAATTTAAGGGTTTTCGGTAATCCAGGCAGGGGAGTGAATTCTAGCCTTCAAAAACCGTCACTCACGGACCATGAGGCCTAAAGAGCTAAGCTCACCTCACCCGCGAGCAGAAACAGAAGAGGGGAGAGGCAACGTGATCAGGGGATCCCTATTCGGAAATGGAGCCACGTTGCTCCCAATAAAAAGCAGCACTGCTGCACAACAGATCCCCTCGATCCCTATTCGGAAATGGAGCCACGTTGCTCCCAATAAAAAAAGCAGCCCTGCTGCACACCAGTTCCCCCTCTTCCTTGTTAGTGGATAGTGGATGGGAATATCCTGAAATTCTCCCGGGTTAAGTTGGTTTTCCTGGTCACGGGTGGAATGCCTTAAAACCTTCTATATAGTGGATGGGAATATCCTGAAATTCTCCCGGGTTAAGTTGGTTTTCCTGGTCACGGGTGGAACGCCTTAAAACCTTCTATAATCCAAGTCTTAGAGCACTTGGGAACCATAAGCCAGAGAACCTGCCAGTGAGCTGTAGAATCCTTACTGGTTAGAAACATCCAAGTTTTAGAACACTTGGAAACCAGAAGCTGAATGTGTGTTTGTGTGTGGGTAGCTGCACACCAGCATCCCACATGGACTTTGAGACTCCAGGAATCAGGGTCTTTTTCCCTTTGGTGGCCATTGGCCTTTTTGGTTTGTAAAGTAAGTTTGTTCCTCAGATTTGAGAATCTGAAGTTAAGCAAAAATGCTAAGTTAAAAACAAGAGGAAGTCTGACCTTGTAATCAAGATCCTCTCTCTCAAATTCCCCTTTTCCCAAATGGAAGGAGACCTGGAAAGGGTGATAGAATTGTAACAGAATATACAAAATGCCAGGCAGTCTTTTTAGAAATCAAACTGCCTTGCTCCCTAGCCTCTTAAGTAAAACCCAGCAGGCAGAAGTAAGTCACCAGTCTTGCCATGCTGAGATTAAATTCCCCTGAAACAGCAGCTTGAGACCCTGGTTGCATTTGCACCCCATGTGATGCTGCTAGAATGAAACTTCTGGGTATGACCAGGCCAACTCTCAGTATAGAAACAGAAGCAGTCATTAAGTACAGCCACTTAATGGTTGGAACAAAATAAATAAGACAGTAAATGCCTAAAGTAAAACCTCCCCCCATTCCAACTCCAAACTGGGCAAGGAATGGAGTGCACACAGGACTTCCCTGTGGAAAGAACTGAGAAAGAAAGAAAAACCTCACCCCTTAGCTTATTGCCCAGAGAATAGCATCTCCCTTTGGTAGTGCCAGCCTCCAGGCAAGACCTGGAGCTCTCCCGGAGTTATAGCAAATCTCCAGGCTGCAGAGTCCAGTTCCTCTGCAGAAAATGAGTGTTTGGAAGAGAGGGAAGACTATGGCTTTTGCCCCACTGGAGTCTTCATCCTTCTTCCGACCCAAGCCTAGATCTCCAGGAATCTCCTGCCTGGACCTGGCAGCCTTGCTCAGCGCTTAGCAAGACCAACAGGTCCAAAAATCTGTAACTTTTATGTAAGTAAGGAACCTTAGCTGCAGAACTCAGGCCCCAGAAAGAACCTGAATTCAGTGGACAGTGCAGCTATGTCACCAAAATTCCCAAAACATGCTTAAATGCTTGAGAGATGAAGTCCAATACAGATGTAGCATCAGAAATAGTCTTTCTATAATTACTGGCATAATTGAGAGAAATTGAGAAAATTCTGTACCTCTGGTTTTACCTTTTAAAATATAGAATTCAAGAAATCCCATTCTCTTCCCAAATGCCTTTGGGAGAGAATTGGATCCATTTCAGTCATGTTTAAAACAGCCAAAAGAGTGGAAATTTAACACTTGCCTAATCAGGAAACTTTAGCAGCCCCCCCCCTTCTTCACTGTGATCAGCACAGGAAGACAAAAAGAGAGCCAGATGCCCCTCAGGCGAGCCCAACTTTGTCTCCGTGACTGTCAGCGTAGGAATACAGCTTCAAGAGAGAGAGAGAGAGCATTTACTGATCAAGATTTGTCCTTCTAACTAATTACTACTAAAGGTATTAATATGTAGGGAAGGTACTAATGATTAATATGTACTAATTTTCTTCTGACTTTTCTGTCTCAAATTGAAGAGGAAAATGTAAGACTCTCACTCTCCATTTAAAATTCAAATGAACCCGCTGACTTGCCACCTTCCAGGGGAAAACCCAAAGGAGGACAAGATAAGAAGGCTCCTAGCTAGATTAATGGCCCTTTTGGAGGGTAACAATTGCACCTCCTTCTTTTGTTAAGAGAAATCTCCCTCTGTAAAGGAACTAGGGGGGAGCACAGAAAAGAAAAAAATGTTTTCTCCTTTGGTTTTTAAAGCATAGATGGGGAATGAAAATGCATAGAGAAGACTGATCTTTTCTTCCCTTTTGAATTTGTAATTCCTTGTCTATTACAGGAAGGTCATCTTCCTTCCCCCCATTCCAAAGTTTAGTTTTTGTTTTTTTTAAAGGTCCGTTTTGTAATTGTTTTTACATGGTAATATTGTTCCCTTTTAATTTTAATGGAAATCTTTCTTTAGAAAGTTAAAAATACATTTATTTGCATCCTCTTCCTTGGAATTTCTCATGATTAGAGATCCCTTACTTTCAAAATGGTACATTTGAAAATAGATTTTAAAATAGATTTGTTTCTGTTCCATTAATTTATTACAGCATCTCGATTTTAAGCTTTGTCTTATCTTCCCATTCTTATAGAAGGGAATCTCTTTTTAAAATTTCTTGGTAAATTTGTGTGATCTAGAACTATTTCATCTCTTTAAGGTTTTATAAATACTCTTTTGGTTTTGGAATTAGCTGTTCTCTTAAAGCCCCACCTTTAGGGCTAACGTTTCTTTAGTTTTGATATCAGTTTATATATAGCTACCATAGAATATTTTAAAGGGTTTAAGTCTGGCAGCACATCCCTTCTGATTTTGTTCTAGTAATCTATATGCCCAGGCCCCCTTCAGCCCAGTTTCTACTAGCAAGGAAAGAAACTCTGTACATGCTCAGAACTATTTGCTGGCACAAAGCCTGTGCCAGAGACAACTTTTTCTTTCTTTCCTCTTCTCTTGTGGTGTGATCTTTGGCTGACTTCTTAAATCATGCAGAATTATCAAGGGCTACTGCCTCTTCTCTTCTCTTGGATTTTCAATCCTGTCTGTAATTTAGCTACTTGATTCTTTCATCTTTATTTTGTTTAAGGGCTTCCTCTTTGAGGTATACAATCAGTACCTGATGCTCTAAGTTTATTCTCCTATTTAAGTTTTATCCCTGCATGGCTAAGCATCTTTCTATCCATGCAAACCTGTTAATCTGTCTCTCAAGTTCTTTCATATCTGCAGGAACTGAAAATCTGAACCTGCAATTGAAGTCTTATGCCTGATAGTAAAGGCACACCTTATAAGTTATTTTAGGAATTGTTTGTTTTATATGTGTGTTAATAATTATTGCTTTCCAGCTTTTTGTTAGCTTTGTTTTTGGGGTATGACCCACCCCCATAAGCCGGCAGTTTTCCCTGGGGGCCCCCAACTTTTTCTACAACAGCCATGGCAATCTAACTTCCTTTTTTTTTGAAACGTTCTTTTGTTTGGCCATTTTTTTATAACTTCTTGGCGCCTCCAAACTGTGCACATCTTCACCTGGAACTCTGCTCTGGTCACCATAATAAAATAAAACTGAACGTTCAGCTATTTCCAATTGTACCTGGAGAATACTCTTGCTATGCATATGCATCAAAGACTTTCCAAGATTCCTGTTCAGCCTACAAGACCTCGTGGTCTTGCCAAAGCCATTGCTCCCTATTTGCTACGCACCCAAGTCGCCTCCTAATTTGCCTTTGCTCCAGTTTCAGCAAAGGACCTGCCAACTTACCAGCTGCCTTCTCTGGTCCTCCAGATTGCTTGCAAAACCATCTCATGGACATTGGATGCCACCTCAAGGGCAGGCAACTCTCACAACCAGCTGCAAATACCTCAAGGCACCCACCCAGTTATTACTTTGGGACCCAAGAATTGCTTTTTGGTCCCTGAAAGCATGACACTAAGGCTCAGATTGCCTGTGCCTTCTGTCAACTAGGTACCTAGGGGGGTGGTTTCAAAAATGTATCAATGTTCCTTACCCACATTTATCTGTAATGTTCAACTGAAGCTCAAATTGATTTGTATCACTGACTGTATTTATTCATTGGTCCATGTCATTTTCATGTTGTTGCTCACATGTTCTAAATGTTTTGTAATCATGCTTTTACACACATTCATTCTCAATTCTTCCAGCATAGCATATGCATTGCTTTTAGTTATCTTTCTGCTTTTAAGTTTGCTTAACCCACCAATTTTTGCTTTCTGTATTTGTCTAATTGTTTAGGAATTTTGATAACCTTTGAGTTAGATATGTTTTTAGCTTATAAGTTTTTAGAATTATTAGGATGTCTTGCATTTCCTTTTTGTTGCTTTATAATAATTAGAAGCCTTCATTAGATTTGCTATAGGTAGCATTATGTACAGTAGTCATGTCTCTCTGGAAGATGTGCAGAAGGTCCCTGCAAACACATACACAGAGGCACTCACACATCCTTATTTTAATTTGGCTTTAAAACATTTTTTTTTTTAATTTTTCCTTTTGGTTCCCAGAAAGATATATTTTTATAGCCGGTATGCCTGACTCCCTCACCGAGCCTTCCCCTGTAAATTCTCTCTCTAACCTTGTTCGGCTCTCCTTTCTTTTCTGGTCATATGGAACTCCAACGGCAGCAAAACATCATTTGAAGTGAAGCCATCTTGGCTCACGCCTAAAGACGGCTTCAAGGGGGAATTGTTACCAGAGGCACTGCCTTTATTCTTGGGTAGCCCCAAAACAGGGGTGCCCTACTTTCTAACCTGAACCAAAGTCCCCAAAAGCCAGGCACTCTCAGCTTGACCACAGAGTTCGGCTGCAAGTGGTCTGCAAAAGGGATTTCATATTCAGGTTTCATAAGGTGACCTCAGAGCAAATCTTCCCCCTCCACCCAGCAGAGATTATGCTCATGGAATAACAATGAGTTCCAGAGGTAAGTCTTTAGAAGCCACCTGGCACTCTTCAGCACCTTACCCAGCCTTTTGTGTTTCTTTGTCTTTCTTGCCTCTGTCCCTCAAGATACCGGGAAGTCTCCATCGAAGTGTGTATGTGCAGACGATGTCATCTGACGCTGCCACGTCTGCAAGGGGGGATATGTTAGCCCTGACGCCATTATGGGGCTTTGCTATGGACTGTTTGCTGTTGCCACATGGTCTGTCTAGACTGTAAAATGGATGCCAAGGTAGAAGCCCATAGAGAAAGGAAAAAGCTGTCTTTTTACTCTGAGGGACTCCATTACATACCTGCTGCATGTCACATACACGGATTAAGGGCCATACAGCAGACAAAGGACTTTTCCTCTGCCAGTGCATGAAGGGATTACCCAGTCAAGCATTCAAATTGTTAACGACCCTTCCTGATGCTAATCAGGGACAATCAGGAAGTCTCCCACCTTTTGTTTACCTGGCCAGCAAGTCCTATAATCCATTCAACTAGACACCCAACACCTGGCTTCTATTGTTAAATCCAGACCCTGCCTCTCTGGAAGCCCATTGGTCAAACCTAAGGTCTGCCTCTACTGACATCACACACCCCTGGGACTCATCATTGGTCCAGGAAATCTTTTGTTCTCACCTGAGACCAGCCCCCTGGGCCACCCATTGGGCTGCATTGTCTTACAGTGGGTATATCCCAGCATACACATGGCCTCAGACCGTGTGTGTCTCTGCCATGAGCCAAAATGGCAGCCCACCCCTGAACCCTCTGGGTTTAGGCCACAATCCTTCTTCATGGACTTCTGCACATCTGACAGGTAGTATCACCTCTCCATAAGCCATCAATCCCCCTGCTTTCTTAGTTCTATTTTATGTGTGTGAATGCTTGAATACTGTTTGTGTGTTTGTGAATGAATAAATAAGGATTATATTCAGTAAAATAATATTTTATTAATTATACCTGGACTCTGTGTCTTTTACTGGGAACCATTACAGACTAGCAGCATTCTCTGTATATACAGGTGAGAATCCAATAATAATAATAATAAACCAATTGCTATATTTAAAATAGAGCAATTGGGCTAACAGGTGGGATGGAGGAAAATCAGTGGGATATGGTGATTCCTGGTTATAAATTATATCGGAGGGATAGGGGGGAAAGGGTTGGAGGTGGGGTGGCTCTGTATGTCAGAGAGGGTGTACCGTCCAGTAAGATTGAGAGGGTAAGAGAATTGGATTCGCTTCTGGAAATGCTATGGGTTGAAATAGTGGGTCCAAAAGGAGGCTTAACAGTGGGAGTTTGTTATCGCCCACCAGATCAAAAGATAGAGGAGGATTATAAAATGATGAATGAATTAAAGATAGCGGCTGAGACGAAATAACTGTGTTGTAATAGGCGACTTTAACTACCCACACATTGATTGGGTCAATATGAGTTCTAGTCGGGAAAAAGAGATGCGTTCTTAGACACTCTCAATGACTGTGCTGTGGAACAGATGGTCACAGATCCTACCAGGGGAGAGGCGATCCTGGATTTGGTCCTAAGTAACACCCAAGACCTGGTGAGAGATGTAAAAGTGATTGCACCACTTGGGAACAGTGACCATAATGTCATTGAGTTTAACATTTGTACAGATAGGGAGTTGCCCAAAAAGACTGACGCAACCATTTTTAACTTTAAAAGGGGTAACTTCTCTGGTATGAGGGGACATGTGAGGAAGAAATTGAAAGGAAGAGTGGAGAAGGTCAAAACCATTGGGGAAGCTTGGAGACTATTTAAAAAGACAATCCTAGAAGATCAGAAAAAATATATACCGCAGGTTAGGAAAGGTACAAATAGGTATAGAAAAAAGCCTGCATGGTTAACAAATAAAGTAATGGAAGCTGTAAAAGGTAAGAAGGATTCCTTTAAGCAGTGGAAAGCTAGTCTTAGTGAGGTTGATAAAAGGGAACACAGACTATGGCAAATAAAATGCAAGTCTGTGATCAGGCAAGCAAAAGGGAATATGAGGAGCATATCGCAAAAAACATAAAGACCAACAATAAAACTTTCTTCAAATACATTAGAAGTAGGAAGCCAGCCAGGGAGGCAGTGGGGCCCTTGGATGACCAAGGGGTAAAAGGAGTAGTGAAGGATGATAGGGAAATGGCTGAGAAGCTGAACGCATTTTTTGCCTCTGTCTTCACTGTGGAAGAGGAGAAGTGTTTGCCCACTCCAGAAGCACCGATTTCGGGAGGGGGTTTGAAAGACCTGAATCAGATTGCGGTGACAAGAGAGGAAGTCCTCCGACTGATGGACAATTTAAAAACTAATAAATCACCAGGCCCGGATGGCATTCATCCGAGAGTTCTGAAAGAACTCAAATGTGAACTTGTGGATCTCCTGACAAAAATATGTAATCTTTCTTTAAAATCTGCCTCCATTCCTGAGGACTGGAAGGTAGCTAATGTCACTCCCATCTTTAAAAAGGGCTCCAGGGGAGATCCAGGAAATTACAGGCCAGTCAGTCTGACATCGATACCGGGTAAATTGGTGGAAACTGTTATTAAGGAAAGAATTAGTAGGCACATTGATGAACAAAAACTATTGAGGCAGACTCAGCATGGGTTCTGTAAAGGAAGATCTTGTCTCACTAACCTGTTAGTGTTTTTTGAGGGAGTGAACAAACATGTGGACAAGGGGGACCCAATAGATATTATTTACCTTGACTTCCGGAAAGCTTTTGATACAGTTCCTCATCAAAGGCTCCTAAGTAAGCTCAATAGTCATGGGATAAAAGGACAAGTCCTCTTGTGGATCAAAAACTGGCTTATAAATAGGAAACAGAGAGTGAGTATAAATGGGAAACTTTCTCAGTGGAGGGTGGTAAGCAGTGAGGTACCACAGGGATCAGTACTCGGTCCGATGCTTTTTAACTTGTTTATTAACGATTTGGAATTGGGAGTAAGCAGTGATGTGGCTAAATTTGCAGATGACACAAAGTTGTTCAGGGTGGTGAAAACCAGGGAGGATTGTGAGGCACTCCAAAGGGATCTGTTGAGGATGGGTGAGTGGGCGTCAACGTGGCAAATGGGGTTCAATGTGGCCAAGTGCAAAGTGATGCACATTGGAGCCAAAAATCCTAAATATAAATACACATTGATGGGGTCTGATCTGGCAGAGACTGACCAAGAGAGAGATCTTGGAGTCGTAGTGGATAACTCGCTGAAAATGTCTACACAATGTGTAGCTGCAATAAAGAAGGCCAACGCTATGCTGGGGATTATTAGGAAGGGAATTGATAACAAATCAGCCAGTATCATCATGCCCCTGTATAAATCATTGGTGCGACCTCATTTGGAATACTGTGTACAGTTCTGGTCACCACGTCTCAAAAAGGATATTATAGCATTGGAAAAAGTGCAGAGAAGGGCAACTAGAATGATAAAAGGGTTGGAACACCTTCCCTATGAAGAAAGGTTAAAATGCTTGGGGCTCTTTAGCTTGGAGAAACGACGGCTGAGGGGTGACATGATCGAGGTTTATAAGATTATGAATGGGATTGAGCAGGTTGAGAAAGAAGTACTTTTCTCCCTTTCTCACAATACAAAGAACTCGTGGGCACTCTATGAAATTGCTGAGCAGTCGGGTTAGAACAGATAAAAGGAAATACTTCTTCACCCAAAGAGTGATTAACATATGGAATTCACTGCCACAGGAGGCGGTGGCAGCTGCAAGCATGGACAGTTTCAAGAGGAAATTAGATAAACATATGGAGCAGAAGTCCACCAGTGGCTATTAGCCACAGGGTATGGATGGGAACTCTCAGTCTGGGGCAGGTGATGCACTCTATTCTTGGTGCTGGAGGGGCAGCAGTGGGAGGGCTTCTGGTGCCCTGGCCCCACTGCTGGACCTCCAGATGGCACCTGGTATATTTTGGCCGCTGTGTGACAGAGTGTTGGACTAGATGGGCCATTGGCCTGATTCAACATTGGCTTCTCTT
>JAPDNY010001882.1:0-12026 GCA_029375565.1 Gekko gecko | reverse complement strand
TCGTAAGTTATTCACAGAGTGTCTGTGTTTTGATACAACCTCCAGGTGGGAGCCGGAGATCTCCTGGAATGACCACCATCTCCAGACTACAAAGATCAGTGTAGGGAAGGACCTATGGTTCTGTAATAGAGCATTTGCTTGGCATGCTGGAGGTCCCAGATTCAATCCCCGGCATCTCCAGTCAAAAGGGAAAGACCTCCACCTGAAACCCTGGAGACCTGCTGCCGGTCTGAGTAGCCAATATTGACCATGATGGACCAAGGGCCTCATTCAGTAAAAAGCCATCTTCAGGTGTGTTCATGTGAGTGCCTGATGCCTTCTTTACAGATGGTTCCAGGTTCGATCCACAGCATCTCCGATTAAAAAGGACTAGGCAGTAGTTGATGTGAAAGACCTCTGTTTGAGATCCTGGAGAGCAGCGGCCAGTCTGAGTAGACAAGCAAAGGTGAAGGTTCCCTTGCTCAAAAGCCAGTCGAATCCGACTCTAGGATTGCGGTGCTCATCTCCGTTTCAAAGCCGAAGAGCCAGCGCTGTCTGAAGACGTTTCTGTGGTCATGTGGCCGGCATGACTAAACACCAAGGCGCACGGAACGCTGTTACCTTCCCACCAAAGTGGTACCTATTTATCTACTTGCAATGTCTTGCTTTCGAACTGCTGGGTTGGCAGGAACTGGAACTAGAGATGGGAGCTCACTCCATCATCTCGGGTCTCGAACTGCTGAACTACTGACCTTCCACAGCCTGCAGTTCAGCATCTTAACCACTTGAGCCACCACAGCTCCTTAGAGTGCTTGTGCTGGACCAGTATAAGGCAGTTTCATATGTTCGTATCTATTCCCCTGGAGAAAATGGCTGTTTTGGAAAGCAGACTCTATGGCGTCCTGATGAACCCCGCCCTTCCCTAGTTCCACCCCCAAATCTCTAGGAATTTCCCAACCTGGAGCTGGCAACCCTAGCTAGTCTTGGCATTCCGAGACTTCAGATATCTCCGTTGCCTCCTTAAGGCCAGATTTACTGTGCGGAACCTCTGAGCATCGTTTTTGATTGTGTTGGTTTGACACCCGTGTCCTTGCTTTGGCTGGGAGTTGGGAGCACCGCCTGCGGGCTGGCTGAGACACAGGCGAGCTGCTTATTATCCTTTCGCTGCTCCCTACTGGTCCCCGAAGCTATTTTTACTGGCATATAGAGGAGAAGGCGAAACAGCTATTGATAGAGGTCAACTTTTCTTCCCCTCCCTCACCAGATTTTCGACTTCACGGTAGTGGGGAAACTGAACAGGAAATGCGTTTCCGGTGAGTGGCAGAGATGCAGTCATAGGGAGAGCTTTTCCTGCAGAACGTAAGTCTGTCGTGTATCCTGCGCAGCAGGAACCGTGACAGACAAACCAGACTCACAAAATACTTTCCATGACACATTCTTCAGATCCATTCCTCAAGGCCTGCTTCCTCTGCCAGTGTGGTGTAGTGGTCAAGTGTGCGGACTCTAATCTGGGAGAACAGGGTTTGATTCCCTGCTCCTCTACATGCAGCTGCTGGTGTGACCTTGGGTCAGTGACAAGTTCTCTCAGAGCTATTCTGGAAAGAATAGTCCTTGAAAGGGAAATTGCTGAATCAGAAGTTATTACAACACTTGGAACAAAAACCTCCCCAGGACTCAACAGGGATATTGGGTTTTTATCTCATTACATATGCTAACTCACTCAATCCTCATATATGTATTCTCAACAAGGACTATAAATCCTCTGGATTTTAATTTATCTTTGACCGATTTCCCACAAGCTGCTGCTCTGTCCTCGCTCTTCCTTTCCCCCTGATTCTACGTGTCAGTTTCCTACTAGTTGCAGCGCGACCACATTTTGCCCCGCAGCCTCACCCGATTTCCTTCACGTCTTCTCGATCCTCAGGATCGAGAAGACGCGGGTAGTGGGTGAAGCTGCGGGGCAAATGCGGCCGCGCAGCAAGTAGTGGGAAATTGACATGTAGAATTGGGAGGAAAGGAAGAGCGAGGACGGAGCAATGGCTAATGGGAAATCAGTCTTAGTGTATTTTCTTTTTCAGAACAGCATATTAGAATACTGAATGTCTGCAAGGGATATTAGGATGTCTACTGACATAACAGCATTTTTTTGGAGGGAGGTATAGGGTTAAGTGCCCTCCATGCCTGACAGGAGACAATGAAGATTCCCAGACACTTCCCACGATTAGAAAAGACACTAGACATCTATCTGCTATTGAGATATTTATTGCTTTACAACTGTTGACCTTATAACCTTAACTTCTTATTTAGTGTCACTGTGCATATCTTGATCATTACCGTGTTGCGTGTTAATTTGCTGTTCATTCTCTGGCTATAAGTCTGAACCTTATGCATTTGATAAATGTATTTGATAAAGTGTGCCTTGCACATGAAAGCTCATACCTTGAATAAACCTTTGTTGGTCTTAAAGGTGCCATTGGACTCTGAATTTGTCATTCATCTCAATGGTATAGTTTCCCATTGGGCATTAGCGCCTTAGGAAAAACAATCTACCCCAATGAAGCAAGCAAACAAAGAACAAAACTGGCCAGAATTCAAAGTGTATCTAGTTCAGACTGTGCCAAAAGCCTTGGGTGTGCCCAATGCAAAAACGTATCTTTCACCTTCGAGCAGACCCTGTTCCTCACCAACCCTTCTGGAGGACTCACTTCCATTTGACAAGCAAGCTTGTTTTTATGCAGCGTGAGAAACTGCTGTTCAAGAAACGCATGACTGAGTGTGAGAGTCCAATCATGTGGTTCCATGGATTCAGGCCACAGACCAGCTCTGTCAACAGTAGGCTTGCCAAGCCCCCGCTGGGGGCAGGTAAATTGCCACCCGGGAGGCCCATTACCCGCCGGCGGTGGATCAGGCCCCGGGGGGAACTCCACCCCCTGCTGGAGGGCGTCCCCAGCATGATGATGTCACCCGGAGGTGACATCATCACACTGGCCATGTTGTGGGGGGACACTCTGTGAATCGAGGGAAAACTCTATGGTTTCCCCTCAAGTCACGGTGCCCCACTCCCAACATGGACGACGCAATGACATCACTTCCGGTGACATCATTGTGGCGTGCGCGCACACGGGCACTCCTGATGGAGCCGGGACTCCCCCCGCTTTCACAGTAAGTCGACTCGGCAACCCTAGTCAACAGTAAGTTTGCTACTTATTAGGGGCAAGGCTCCCAAAAGATGAACAGCCTATTGAGAAGTGGAGGAGAAGGAGGAGGAGATTGGATTTATACCCCGCCCTTTACTACCCAAAGGAGTCTTGAAGCGGTTTACAGTCTCCTGTCCCTTCCCCTCCCCACAACAGACACCCTGTGAGGTAGGTGGGGCCGAGAGAGCTTTTTTGAGGACTGCTTTTCAGAGAACAGCTCTGAGACAACCATGGTTTGCCCAAGGTCACCCAGCAGCTGCATGTGAGGAGTGGGGAACCAAACCCGATTCTCCCAGATTAGAATCTGCGCTCCTAACCACTACACCAAACTGGAAGATGGCGGCCCTGGATACACCAGTGAATGCTACCCAATCCATGGTGTCAGGTGAAATAGGGTTACCACCTCTAGGGAAATTCCTGGAGATTTGGGGGGAGGAGCCCGCGGGAGGGTGGGGTTTGAGGAGGGGAGGGACCCCTCAGGGAGGCATATAGAGTCGACCATCCAGGGCAGCCATTTTCTTCAAGGAAACAGACCTCTAATGTTTGGAGATCAGTTGACGTTCCAGGAGATGTCCTGGTCCTACCTGCAAGTTGTCAGCTCCACATGGGAAGGTTGCTACTGTCTGTGAAGAAGAAGAGATTCGATTTATACCCCGCCCTTCACTTGGAGTCTCAGATCGGTTTACAAACTCCTCTCCCTTCCCCTCCCAACAACAGACACCCTGTGAGGTAGGTGGGGTGAGAGAACTTCTGACAGAAATTGCTCTTTTTCAAGAACAGGCGGTGTTAAGTATGAGACTCAACATGTGAATAGATAGGAGCGATTCACATTCAGTACATAACAAGCGGTGCCAGAGCTTGTGACTGACCCAAGGTCACATCAGCAGGTGCAAGTGGAGGAGTGGGGGAATCAAACCCGGTTCTCCCAGATTAGAGTCCGCACACTTAACCACTACACCAAACTGGCTCTCAAACTGTGGCAAAGCTCTGGAAAACCTTAAACCTGATGCAGGAGAGATGTTTATGACATCATGATTTTTACAAAGGTTCGAAGGCATTTACTAGCTGCAGTTCTGCTGTCGTGAAACGTGCCACAAGCCAGGCTTCTCCCGTAGGCCTCAGCCTGGTTGTTAAAAATCTCAGCGCCCCCCGTTGGAATTCTAGTTTGACAAGCCCATTTAACAAATCGCTGCTCTCCTGACATAACCAGCCAAAAATTCTTCTCTCTGTAAACAGAGGGCTTGCTCCAGGGTCAGGGTGGATTTTGTCTCCGTCAGTCGAGGCAGTTAGTCAGGCATCACGTGGCCGGTTGTTTTTGCTCCTTGGATAGATGGCGTGTGTCGATGCCAACCCCCCCCCCCATCTGGCTCTGCTCTTGTGTCAATGAGGGCAGTTGGCCAGCAGAAACTTGAGGAGAGAAAACTTTTCCTTTACATGTTTATTTAGATACACCCCATTTCTTTCCCCAAGGAGGACCCAAAGTGGCTTACAACGACCATCTCCCCTCCTCCGTTTTATCCTTGCAACGACAGCCCTCTAGGGTAGGCAAGGCTGAGAAAGAGGAACAGGCTCAAAGCCTTTCAGTGAGTTTCCATGGCAGAGTCAGGCTTTGAATCGGGGTCTTCTCGATCCTAGCCTGACACTCTAACCTGGGGGCCCCAACCTTTTTGAAGTCGGCAGGCACAAGTGGAGTTTTGAGAGGGTTCTGGAGAGCGCCGACCCAAAATGGCTGTTGCGGGAGGTGGAACCAAATACTAAAATGGCTTCTGGAAGAAGAAGGAGGAGGGGGGGAGGGGGAAGAGGGGGAGAGGTTGGATTTATACCCTGCCCTTCACTCAGAGTCCCAGAGTGGCTTACAATCTCCCTCCCTTCTCTCTCCACAGCAGACACCCTGTGAGGTAGGTGGGGCTGAGAGAGCTCTTTCTAGAACTGCTTGTGAGAGAACAGCTCTAAGAGAACTGTGGTTTGTCCAAGGTCACCCAGCAGCTGCATGTGGAGGAGTAGGGAATCTCGCAGTTCAGAGTCTGCACTCTTAACCACTACACCAAACTGGTTCTCAAACTGGAGCCAAATGCAGTGCCTTCCTCCCAACTTAGCAACCACGAGAAACCCTTTCATTTGAACGAGGGGAGACAATAACAAGCCGGGCCTTACAGTGGGTCTGCTTGCTTTCTGAAAAGCTTGGCAGGCACCAGGGAAAGTATCAGCAGGTGCAAGGGTGCCCACAGGCGCCATGTTGGCGAATCTTGTTCTAATGGGGCTAGTCTGATCTCATCAGATCTCAGAAACTTAGCAGGGTAGGCCCTGGTCCATATTTGGATGGGAGACCACCAAGGAAGTCTGGGGTCACTACTCAGAGGCAGGCAATGGCAAGCCATCTCAGAACATCTCTTGCCTTGAAAACCCTACAGGGTCACCTTATGTCTGCTGCGACTAGATGCTGTAACCAAATATGTTAAACTCCGAAAATGGGCTGCATCTCAGAAACTCCCAAATGATATAAAAGTACCACCAGCAGGGCTATTTTTGGGCAGGAACACACAGGAACGGAGTTCCGCTGGCTCCCAAGTTGGCCACGCCCAGCAGGAACTCATTAGCATAATAGGCCACACCCAGCAGCAGAAACTCATGAGGATTGGCTACATTTGGGGTGTGTGGCCTAACATGCCAAGGAGTTCCTGCTACAAAAAAAGAGCCCTGAGTTTTGACAACAAACAAGGTAAACAGAGTAAGAAGCAAGAGGTGGGTGTGGCTGGATGACCCCACTTCTGGTAACATGGGGGTGTGGCCTAACATGCTAATGAGTTCCTGCTGTTGGGTGTGGCTTATTATGCTAATGAGTTCCTGCTGGGCTTTTCCTACAAAAAAAGCCCTGACCACCAGTAAGAATTAACAACAATACAACACTGTAGTCAAATACAACACCAGTATCAATGAACTCACAAAAATGGCAAGATTCCAGTTGCCAACTGACCAAATAGGATGTAGTTAAACAATCAAACTAACCAATGGCTGAGACATCCTATACACTTGGGAACAATAACATTCAAAATTACAATTACAATAACAATGCAGAGTAATTACATTCAGAAATAACAGTAACAATGAGGAGTAATACATTCAGAGATAACAGTGGCCCCATTCACACGGAGCATTTGCCCCGCTGAAGGCACGGTAGCCCTGCGGACTTTCCGTGCGCGATCATACCAGCACATCTGGGAGGCGTAGCACTCCTGTGGCCAACCCGTGGCTTCCCGTGGAAAATGCGGAGTAAAAAACTACTAGGGTCAAAGTACTAGTTTCTGGAAACCCCGGGGCAAAGGCCGGTGTCTGATCGCGGGAGCACCAGTATCCCGTGGCTTCTGACGCCCGCCCATGTCCCGGGGTTTCTGGATCTTTTAAGTTTCCATGGGATGCGCACCAATGCTGAATGATGCATGCGCACATGCAGGACACTGACAGCAGCCCACCCCCCCAACGGCACATGCGCCCTTTGCTACAGCGTGGCTTGCATGCTCTGCTGTGCTGCTTTTTTGCCACGCTGTAGCAGCACTGTGTGATCGGCGCTCTGCGCCGGAGCGTGGCAACCTGGTGGCCCATGTGATCGGGCTACCGCGCCTTATTTTGCTCTGAGGCGAACTGCCACGCCTCCCCCCGCGTTTTCTGGCCCATATGACCGGGGCCAGTAACAGCGATACAAGGTCCTGGTATAGTTCCCTTGTTTCCATAAGAGTTCTTCGTCAGTCACTGTTACAGTGAAAATGATTCTATCTTGAACGAAACTGTGAGAAAAACTTTTCAAGCCTCCCACAGGCTTCAAGCCACCTTAGTGATAAACTCCTGGTCTCCCGTCCGGGATAATAAGCTTACACATTCATCAACAAGGAACACATACTCCACAGTAAATTTGGCACAGCCTGCTAACAATAGAGTTTCAGTTGTTAATTCTTACTGGTGATACTTTTATATGATTTGGGAGTCTCTGGGATGCAGCCCATTTTCGGAGTTTAACATATTTTAGCATATTTGGTTACAGCAGCTCTCTGGCTACGGCTTGATGTGGCAAAAAACTTAAAATGGTGCTCACAGCCACCCTGCTGGGGAACTCCTGTTCTAACAACTACACTATTCTGAAATAGCATCACATAGCTTTTTTCAACTGATATGTTTGTGTGTGTGTAGCTTCTGCTAAAATGTACTGGAGACGGACCAGCAACGAAGCCAGCAACTCAAATGGTTATTTCTGACTAGTTCAGCTTTCACTGCAGCCAATGGCCTTTTTCTACCCGCTTCCATAAGTCACCGAAGAAGTCACTTTTATGACAGCAACAGCATTAAAACCTACCAGGCTGAATCTGTTGTCAAAGTTCCATGGAATTCATTGTTCTTCCTTGCTTAAGAGGCCAGTGAAATGCTAGAGAAGTTTGAAAGCAGAGTCTACATAAGAACATGACATAAAAGGAGCCATGTTGGATCAGGCCAGTAGCCCATCCAGTCTGACAATCTGTGCCACCCAGTAGCCAAAAACCCAGGTGCCATCGGGAGGTCCACCAGCAGGGTCAGAGCTCCAGAAGGCCTCCCAGTGTTGCCTCCCAAGCACCAAGAGTACAGAGCATCACTGCCCCAGACACAGTGCTCCATTTATACTTTATGGCCAATAGCCACTGATGGACCTCTGTTCCCTATGCTTATCTAGTTCCCTCTTGAAGCTATGCTTGTAGCTGCCACCACTTCCTGCGGCAGTGAATTCCATATGTTAATTACTCTTTGGATGAAGAAGGACTTCCTTTTATCTGTTATAAGCCTACTGCAGTGACTGAAAAAGTGAGCAGTGATTCACGAAAGCTCATCCCCTACCACAAATTTTGTTAGCCTTTAAGGTGCTATTGGGCTGGGAATTGAACCTGGGACCTTCTGCGTGCCAAGCAGAGGTTCTACCACTGAGCCACAGCCCCTCCTGGAGGCACAATTAATGAATATCTATGGAACAGTCTACTATTCTACAGACTGCAGTG
This sequence comes from Gekko gecko, assembly GCA_029375565.1. NCBI lineage: Eukaryota > Metazoa > Chordata > Lepidosauria > Squamata > Gekkonidae > Gekko > Gekko gecko. The sequence continues at coordinate 3,835 of JAPDNY010001882.1, read as the reverse complement.
CCTGAGGAATACTTTGAATGGAGATAGCAGGTTGTTTGTTCTTTTTGGTTAAAGATCTACTGGGAAAAGAATGACGATTGTCCTGGCCTTTGAATCAGTTTCAGACAAGCTACTGCAAAATAATACAGCATACAACAGAGGATAACATTGCATGGCCCTCTGCAGGGTGATAAACTGCAGCTACTTGCTTGAGTTTGGGACCACTTTTTCCATTCAAACTGGGAAACAGAATGCCCAGCAAGAGGAAAACCCAGCAGCCCTCCTGAACTGAGTGTGTCGCCATAGAAACCACCCCAGAATCTTCCACAGTGCCGTGGTTTTCTGTGGCAGGTGCACAGGCATTCCCGGGCAGATGGGTCAATATGAAAAATGCCTCTGAGTCAGGTGGTTTGAAAACCCCCACTCTAAGCTGAAGGAGACTGATGGAACATCTCGGGCGGAATGTTCAAACAGTGTTCTGCACGAGCCCTTGAGACATATGTGGGTATTTGGCTTCCCCGTCTTGGAGGATTTACTGTCCTGTACATTTGTCACGTCCCCAAAATCCGGATGGAAGGCTAACATAGACAAGAACGTGAATGTTTATCTTAATCTGCAAATCGGCGATTTGCTTCCAGGGTTAGGTGGAAAGAAGAGACAGAGGCATAAGATTTCCCCATGAAGAGAGTTTCAAAGGGCAACCATGTTGGTCTACAGTCGAACACTTAGATTCAAGTCCAGTAGCCTCTCAGGGACCAATATGAGCTTTGGAGAGGTCTGAGCTTCTGAGAGTCAAAGCGCCCTTCGCCAGTTAAGACTTTCCCGTATTCTCACAGGGAAAGAGGAACTGGGCTGCGAGCGGCATATATGAGACGACTCTCCATTTGATAATAATGAAAACTGGTTCTTGGTTCTTAAACAGAGTGTGAAAGGGGGGAGGGTGTCAAAATGAGCTCCTGGAGGAGATCAGGGTCCTGCGGGACCTTCTACAGTTCCGCAGGGCTTGTAAAACGGAGCTCTTCCTCCAGGCCTTTGGGAGCCACTGCCACCACCAATGAAGAACATCAGATGGTGGAATGGGAGAGGGCCCTGGATCCCAGAAACTGCCACCATCAGCCTAGAGAACAGCAAGTTCTGCAAGAACAACCCAAACGAACACTGTGAGCTGACTGTGAGCGGAGAACTGTGAACGATGGCTGCTATTGTTTATGGATAGCAATGGTTACCAACTATTACTAGCATTTTATCATGGTTTTAGAATCGTTTTGATCGTAATGTATGCTTTTAATGTAATTATCTGTTTTGTGTAAGCTGCCTTGAGACAGCTCTGGCTGGGACGGCGGGGTAAAAATTCAAATAAACAAACAAACAAATAAAATATCTTTGACCATTTCCGCAGTAGTCAAATTCCCCGCATTGACATTTTAAAAACTGTGCATTATGTGAAATTTTCCGCAGTAGATTTTTCCTCACCAGGAAAAGGAGGAAACTTCGGGCTTGCACCTGCTGAGGAAAAATCTACTGTGGAAAATTTCATATAACACGCAGTTTTAAAACATCAATGCAGGGAATGTCACTACTGCAGAAGTGGTCTATGAGCTACTGAAAAGACCACAAGAATAAAGATAATTAAATTTTAAGAAAAAACAAGGAAGGAAGGTGTCAGGGTCCTCAGTTAGTCAGTCAAACACCAGGCCTTATTCATTGAAACAAGGATAGTATTTATTAGACTGCAATACTAGGTCACTAGAACAGAAGCATTGTTAAGAATAACTTGAATACATGAAGCATTGGGGTTATACTCTAAGGGGGGAAAGGAGCCCCCTCACCTCTACCAATAGATGGCCAGCCCGCGCGCGGGAAAGCTATGAGGTGCTAAATTACTATGTTCCCACCACCTGAAAGTTCTCAAGCCTAGCTGTTGTCTTTAGGAAAGCGAAAGGAGACGAACAGCCTGGCTTCAAGGCCATTTAGGCCTGGGTGAGATGAGATATAGCTCGGTCTCCCAGGCAACCTCGTCACCTCCCCGCATTCCAAACGAGAAACACAGATACATTTATTACCCTCTCATCTCTTCCCCTCACCCCTATGGCAGGGATACCTGACAGAAGGAAGGAAGGAAGGAAGGAAGGAAGGAAGGAAGGAAGGAAGGAAGGAAGGAAGGAAGGAAGGAAGGGAAGGGAAGGGAAGGGAAGGAAAGAAAAAGAAAGGAAGGAAGGAAGGAAGGAAGGAAGGAAGGAAGGAAGGAAGGAAGGAAGGAAGGAAGGAAGGAAGGAAGGAAGGAAGGAAGGAAGGAAGGAAGGAAGGAAGAAAGAAAGAAAGAAAGAAAGAAAGAAAGAAAGAAAGAAAGAAAGAAAGAAAGAAAGAAAGAAAGAAAGAAAGAAAGAAAGAAAGGAAGGATTTATACCCCACCCTTCACTTGGAGTCTCAGAGCGGCTTACAAACACCTTTCCCCTCCCCTCCCATAACAGACACCTTGTGAGGTAGGTGGATCAGAGAGCTCTGACAGAAACTGCTCTTTTTCAAGGGCAGCTGTGCCAGAGCTCGTAACTGACCCACAGTCACATCAGCAGGAGCAAGTGGAGAAGTGGGGAATCAAACTCGGTTCTCCCAGATTTGAGTCCGTGCACTTAACCACTACACTGGAAAGAAAAAGAAAGAAGAAAGAAAGAAAGAAAGAAAGAAAGAAAGAAAGAAAGAAAGAAAGAAAGAAAGAAAGAAAGAAAGAAAGAAAGAAAGAAAGAAAGAAAGAAAGAAAGAAAGGAGGGAGGGAGGGAGGGAGGGAGGGAGGGAGGGAGGAGCAATAGTGGATTCATCACTCACAGGGGGAGACCAGGGAGCTGCCGACTCTGGGTTGGGAGATTCCTTGAACTTTGGGAGTGGAACCTGGAGAGGGAGGGGATTGGGTGGGGAGGAACCTCTAAAGACATAGACTCCACCCTCCAAAGCAGACATTTTCTCCAAGGTGACCGAGATCACTTGTAATTCCAGGAGCACTGCAGGCCCCACCTGTAATAATTGGCAGCCCTATGAATCCAGCTTCCTCCTCATCTTGAGAGTCTGTCAAACTCGGACTCTCGTTTGCCATGTATTATGGGGGGGTTGAGGCCTGCAAAGGGAGAGAAATTCTTGAAGGGGTGTGCGTGATTGTGAGAGTGTGAGAATGGCTCTGTTGTAGTGGCGATGTAACTCTTCCAAAGCAGCCTCCCATAGATAGTGTCTGTGCTTGCTTCGCTGTTGTAGATAAACTTAACGGTAGATTTATAGGTGGGGGTGTAGAGCATGCGAAAGCTAGGTGGGATGGTTGTGGAGTGTGATTGGAAGGACTCGAAGGGGGAGGGGCTTATTCGAACTGTTTATAGCTGGGGGTTTTAGTGCCAGAATCTCAGTTCTGACACAGTACTAATCTGAGCTTGGAACATTTTTATTCACCAGTAGACAAATCACTGCCAGAGAGTGTTGTTGATGGTTACTTTGTCCAAGAGTCTGACAGATTCTCAATCATATGCTGGTTCATTGACCAGTCTTGCTTCCCTAAACCTTGTCTCAGGGCAGGATTGGGAGATCTAGCCCCCATGTGAATCAAGGTTGTTCTTGTCTGCCTAGGTCCTGTTGGATATTGTAACTCTGCATGCGAGAGGATCTGGGAGGGAAAGGTTAAGAGAATTCTCTCTTACTGGGGTACCCTTGGCAGATGGGGTACCCTTGGTTAGAATGCTGAGTATCTTTGGTCATGGCTTGCCTTCTGTTTCATCTTATGTAGGACCTCTCTTCTTCTGTCTCTTACCCGGGCTTGGAGCTGTAGCAAGTTAACCGTTTTGAAGTTAATCTGTTCCCAATAAGTTTAAATGTCCCT
>JAPDNY010001881.1:0-12031 GCA_029375565.1 Gekko gecko | reverse complement strand
ATGTGCACGTAATATTTGTTCATGTCTTGCGGCTCTCAACCATCTGAAATTTATTCTATGTGGCTCTTACATTGAGCAAGTTTGCCCACCCCTGTTCTATACCATCTCTTCAGAGTCCTGCTCAAGGCGGCCTTACAATTAAAGCAACATCGCAATATAAAAACGGTGAACCCGGATGGTGACTTCGCCGCTGCATGCACCTAGATCACTGAACCTGGTATCATTGACTGCACCTTCTCAGCCTCACTCACTTGTTCATCTTCTAACATTGTATATGCCATTAAATGCCAACAGTGCCCTTCCATTCTCTGCATGGGGTGGGTGGGTGGGTCGAACCCCACACCAAGGGATGATGGACACAAGTCTGACATTAGGAACTGCAGGACTGGGAAACCTGTGGAAGAGCATGTCAGCTTTCCAGAACATTTGGTGGGTGACCTCACGGTGGATGTTTTATTGTAGGGGAACTTTGGAAACAGACTGGAGGGGGAGATTGCTGAATCGCAGGTTATTACAACACTTGAAACAATCCCCCACCCAAGACTTAACAGGGATGTTGGCTTCTTGTCTCACTGCATACGCTAATCTCATTCCGTCCTTACTTCTGTATTCTCACCAAGAAGGGCCATACATCTTCTTTATTTTAGTGTATTTCTTATTTGGAATATTAGATTGGACTAGTGATTGTAATGGAATGAAATGAATAGCAGAATGTAATGTAAGTTGGAATGGTAGATTGGAATGTATTTCTCCGATATGGTGACAGAGGAGACATAACGCTGCACAACCAGTCGCCCCGCCATAAAGAAAAGGATGCTGTTGGTTACCTCCATGTTTGAGAGGAGACAGATGGAGCTTAACAATGGGGTCTCAGTGAATTACCCCCAGCATTCCACAGTTAAGAAGGGTACATTTACACATCAGTCTCCCATTCTGATATATTTATTTGCTTCACTGTGTCCCCTCCCGGAATTAAATCCAAACAAATGGTGACCATCAGTGTTCCCTCTAAGCTGAGTTAGTGTGAGCGAGCTCACAGTTTTTTAGCCTCCGGCTCATGTATTTTTGTCTTCGTTCAGGAAGGGATGGCTCCAGAGCAAACTAATTCATGCAGCAGCCAAATCGCTTGCTCACAACTTTCATGCCAGCAGCTCACAAAGTAGACTTTTTGCTCACAAGACTCCATAGCCCTAGAGGGAGCACTGGTGACCATATAAACTAAGCTTGCTAATCCTGTTTGGTCCTTGCATCTGTTAAACATCTCCAGTATGCTGTATGCTAATTTGCTGCTCGCCCTCTAGCTATATGTACGGCCCGGCAACTTCCATTTCAGCATATCTGAGGAAGTGTGTGCGCACATGAAAGTTATGCCTTGAATAAAAACTTTGTTGGTCTTACAAGTGCCACTGGACTCAACAGACCATTCAAAACAAACCATTGGACATGGAGAGTGTAAAAACTACCCATAAAACACAAGGAGACCGTTTAAAAAGCTGGTAAGCTAAAAACCCCAATTAAAAGCCTAGGTAAAAAGGAGTTTCGACGCCCCTTTTCTACTCACACAGAGTGCCTTCCAGCCTATACAACTGCTCTTCTTCAGGTAATGGGTTATAAATAGATCAAGACTCATACTCGCCACCAGGGCTCTTTTGTAGCAGGAACTCCTTTGCCTATTAGGCGACACACCCCTAACGTAGCCAATCCTCCAAGAGCTTACAGTAGCCCCTGTAAGGAGAGCTCTGTAAGCTCTTGGAGGATTGGCTACATTAGAGGTGTGTTGCCTAATATGCAAAGGAGTTCCTGCTACAAAAGAGCCCTGCTCGCCACCAATGCCCCCTCTAAACTGTGGAGTCCTGTGAACGAAAATTCTACTTTGTGAGCTTCGGGCATTAAAGTTGTGAGCAAAAATTTTGGCTGCTGCATCAATTAGTTTACTCTGGAGCCCTCCTTCCTGAGCTAAGACAAAAATGTGTGAGCCGGAGGCTAAAAAACTGCGCTAGCCCACACTAACTCAGCTTAGGGGGAACACTGCTCGCCACCCTTCTTGTCTCTTTTAAAATCTAGAGAGAGCCGTGACCATCTCACACCACAGGCCCTCTCTCTCAGACCCAGAGACATCCACAGACAGGGTGTCCCAGTCCCTTTTAATCATCAGCCCTCAGTCACACCAAGCAGTTGGGACTGGGCTCAAACACTATTCCAATCACTCACTCCCACCATTAATTCATATCCTAGACTATATGTATGTAGACCAAGATATTAAATTGTGTATATGTGTTTCTTTCTCTTAGAGTCCGATCAGATGGCGCTTTAGGTCCACGTGAGGCATGATTGCCTTATGGATCTAAAATTAATGTCCAGACACAGACATCTGGGAAATGTCCCTCTTCTGCGGGTATCCCGTTTTGCCATGCTTCGGAGGCGTACTGAAAAGATACCACTTTAAATCTGGGGTTTTCGGTTTCCTGCGGGACAACTGCGGACTTTCATCTGTCTGATCGTTCCACCAGTGCGCAATCCTCCCGTCGGGGTGGTCTGACGTCAGACCATCCCAGCGGGCGCCATTTTAAAAAATCTCTACACATGCGTGGATCAACAAGGACGTGCTTTTACGTCTATGCACATGCACAAAAAGTTTTTTTTAAAAAACCCACCGTGCGCCTCCTTCAACAAGGATGCGCTGTGACACCTATGCGCATGCGCAAAAAGTTTTTTAACCCCCCCCACTGCGTGCACCTCCATCAGTGGATGCCGTCTAGACAATCCACAACGGAGGCAGCATGCGGTAAGGCAATTCCCCTGAGGGATGTCTGGTCATGTGAGGATGGATTAAAAAGATCGGGATCAAATTCAAGCTGGCATAATGGCGGGATTAGCTGCCCGTCTGAACACACTCTTAGACACGCAGCCCACATGGTTAATCAAAACAAGAAACCTTTATTTATAAGAACAAAAAACTGAGGAAAGTCTAAGAAACAAAATTTTACTTCCATTGAACTCTTGAACTGAGGTCCGAAATTTCAGCCTGTTCTAAGCAGTTCTTCTATATAGTTCCGCTCAGTTGGAAAATTGTCTTTTCATCTTGGCACTTAAGTTGTCTACTTGTCTGCTGCTAACTCCCTTGTTATTGGTTTAACTGCTGTTTTCAAGTCTCCTGCTCTCAATATTCTGTCAGCTCTCATTGGCTGCTCTTTTGGAGAGGCTGAACCTAGCCTGTCCATCACAGGAGTATTTTGGCCTGGCCCCCTGAAAGAAAGTAAAATAGGCACCAGATGACCTCAAAGGAGAGGTCATTCCAGAGGTGAGGTGCCACCACAGAAAATGCTCTGTCTTTAGTCACCACCCGACTTTTGAAAGAGCTCTGTGGCTTCGATGTGCCTGGCGCAATGATGTTATCTGGAGGTGATGTCATTGCGCTGGGCAGATCGCTGGTGTGTGTGGGGGACACTCTAGCATTTGGTCAAAAATTCTATGGTGACCATAGAGTTTTTGGTTGAATGCTAGAGCATCCCCCCACGACGTGCCCACTGTGATGATGTCACTTCTGGGTGATGTCATTGCACTGGGCATGTCGCTGGGGGGACACTCTAGCATTTGGTCAAAAACTCTATGGTGACCATAGAGTTTTTCGTCGAATGCTAGAGCATCCCCCCATGACGTGCCTAGCGTGATGATGTCACTTCTGGGTGAAGTCATTGCAGTGATGTGCATAGTGTGATGACGTCATGTCTGGGTGACATCATTGCAGTGCATGCAAGAGGATCCAGGAAGGGAGCCTGGTTTCCCCCATCGGCATAAGGTGGGGACCTGGCAACCCTAGAGGCTACCAAGGAAGACGCTGCAGAGGAAGGCTGTAATGTATCCACTGGAGAACATGGGCTCTGGACAGCCATGTGCTCAGACTGGTTCTAACCGGTCCACCATGTGGCCAGGCGAAGGGCCTGAGCTTCGCCCCGAAGGACAATGGACTAGTGGATCCTGACTCCCCTCCAATGGAGGAGCAGGAGTTAATCCAATCAATGTAAATAGCGAATCACCGGGTGTGTGTGTGTTTGGGGTGTGGGTCACTTGGGAATAAAAGCCAGCCTGCGAACCGGCTCAGTTGTCTTGTTCTTCATCTAATAAAGTATGTGAGAGCTGAAATCACTAGTAAGTCTCAGTACTTTTCACTGGCGACGAGGATGGGATGCCAACTCCCTCCATGAACAACGACCACGAGACGAGCACCGCTGACCGCCCCAACGCCGAAAGCACCGAACGCCGCCGCCGAGCTTCGTGTCCGCCTCTTCGGTTCCTGGGCACCGCACCGCTCCCTAGCACCGCTGACCCCGAGAGCAGCCTCGCTTTCAACGCCGCCAACTCTACGCCTGAACCGTGACCTCCACGGGTGAGCACCATGGCCGCTAGCAACGAGAGCTTCCCCGCCTTCGACATCTCTCGTCCCGCACACTGGGAGACCTGGATCGAGACGCTGGAGCGTCACTTCGAGATCCATGGCATCACGGATGCGGGTACGAAGAAGGCCTATCTCCTGCGCTACTGCGGCATCGAGGCACACCTCCTCCTGAAGGACCTGGTAAACCCCTCCTGCCGAAAGACGCGGCCGCCACCTATGACATGCTGGTCAAGGCGTTTACTGACCACTTGGCACCAAAGCCCACCAAGTTCGCGGAACGAATGGAGTTCTTCACGAGAATGCAGGGCCCCGACGAAACATCTCCCGGAATTCCTGGCCGGACTACGCCGCACAGCCACAAGGTGTGCCTTCCCCAACCTCGCAGATACCCTCCTAAACCAGTTCTTGGTGGGGCTGAAGGAGGCGAAGCTGCGCCGCAGGCTCGTCAGCCGGGACGACCTCACTCTGGAGGCCGCCATCCAAGAAGCGGCCGCCTACGAGAAGTCCCACGCAGATCGCCGGCCTAAGACGGTCCATCGCCTCCAGGACTCCGGCCCCTCGGATGACTCGAACGATGAGGAGGTCCTACAGGTGAACCGCCGATCACAGCCACGCACCCAACGCAACAGGGGATCCCCCGCACCACCAAACCAGCCCAACGCATCTGCCTGTGCCAGCTGTGGCGACGCTCACGAGCGCCGGACCTGCCGTTTCCGGGACGCCGTCTGCAGGACCTGCAACAAGGCCAGACACCTCGCCCGAGTCTGCCGCTCCAAGGGCAAGCGCCTGGGATCCACTGCCCAGCGGGACGCCGCAAGCCTGCACACCGTGACGACACAGCGCCGGCAGACGGTATGTAACTTGCCCCCTGAAAGCCCGGACAAGGTGCATGTGACTGTCCAAATAGAGGGGTCCCCCTGCCAAATGGAAATAGACTCAGGGTCCTCGTTCTCAATAATTTCCGCGGAGACCCTTAAAACGCTATGCCCCAAAGGGGGACCCCGACTGCACAAGCCACGGGGGTTGAAACTGACGGACTTTAACAAAAACCCAGTGGCAGTCCGTGGCTGGGGGCAAGTTTCAAGTCCGATTTAAAGGGTTCTCGGGCTTGCTGGACCTGTTGGTTGTGGAGGGGCACCTCTCAAGCCTCCTGGGGCTGTCGTGGTTTGGGCCTTTGGGACTCCAAATAGCAGGAGTAAACCACCTCGGGACCGCTGACTGGGAGGCAGTTTGCCGGGAGTTCCCCAAAGTATTCGATGGGACCCTGGGGAGGTACAATGGGACCCCGATTTCGCTAGATCTGGACCCTAACGTACGACCCATCCGCATAAAGGCACGGCCCCTCCCCTAGCCATGCGGGGAAAAAATAGAGGCCGAGCTCGACCGCCTGGTCGCCCAAGGCGTGCTGGAACCGGTCGCGTCAGCGCGCTGGGAAACCCCCATTGTAACGCCAATTAAACCGAATGGGGCTATACGCATTTGTGCAGATTACAAATGCACCATAAATAAGGCTCTGCAGGACCACGCCTATCCGGTCCCGGTAGTGAGCCATGTCCTGGCCTCCCTGACGGGGGCCAAAGTTTTCGGCAAATTGGACCTGGCGCAGGCTTACCAGCAGCTGCCAGTGGACACGGCTGCTGCGGAGGCGCAAACCATCACCACCCACAAGGGGGCTTTCCGGGTCAATAGACTGCAGTTTGGGGTTTCAGTGGCACCAGGGATTTTTCAATCCTTCATGGATTCCCTCCTGAAAGGAATTCCAGGGGTCCAGCCCTTTTTAGATGATGTCATCATCGCGGCACCGGACTCCACCGCCTTCACCGAACGGCTGTGTCAGGTCCTGCAGAGGTTCAACGAGGCTGGCCTCAAGGTGAAGAAGGAGAAATGCCTCCTGGGTGTGCCCCGCATCGAATTCCTGGGGTTCGCAGTCGATGCACAAGGCATCCACCCCACAGACGAGAAAATTAAAGCGATCACACAAGCCCCGGTCCCCACGTCCAAGCCGGAACTCCAGGCCTTCCTAGGCCTCTTGAATTTTACCACGCGTTTCTGCCCCAAAAGGCAACGGTGGCTGAACCCCTCCACCGGCTGCTGGACAAGGAGGCGCCGTGGGCCTGGAAGCCGGAGCATGCGGCAGCTTTCCAGGCGGTAAAAGACTTGTTGGTCTCCAACGGGGTGCTGCACCACTTCTGCGAGGCTTTACCTGTGGTTCTGGCGTGTGATGCGTCGCCCTACGGGGTGGGGGCGGTGTTGGGGCATCGGTTGCCGGATGGCCGGGAGGTTCCGGTCGCCTACTATTCTCGGACCCTGTCTTCTGCGGAGCGTAATTACGCGCAGATAGACAAGGAGGCACTAGCGATAGTGGCGGGGGTTAAAAAATTCCACCATTATCTCTATGGCCGCCCGTTCGAGATCCTTACAGACCACAAGCCTCTCCTGGGCCTCCTTGCGCCCGATCGACAGACGCCGCAGATGGTCTCGCCCAGGGTTCTCCGCTGGTCCATATTCCTGGCGGGGTACTCTTACACCCTCACCCACCGCCCGGGAAAGGCCATGGGTCACGCGGACGCGCTCAGCCGCCTCCCACTGCCCGCAACGGACCCAGACCCGGCCCCCGCCCACGTCATCGCACTCCTAGAATCGCTGCCCGATCGCCCAGTACATGTCAAGGAGGTGGCCCGCCTCACGGGCCGCGACAGGGTTCTCTGTCGGGTTTTGAACTGGGTGGGGAGGGGATGGCCGACAGCTAGACAAGACCTGGAGTTTGCGCCTTTTGTCACAAGGCGCGATGAGCTGTCGACCTATAAGGGGTGCCTAATGTGGGGAGGCAGGGTGGTCATTCCGAAACCACTACAGGAACGGGTACTGAGGGACCTTCATGAGCACCACCCTGGGGTAGTCAGGATGAAGGCTCTGGCGCGGGGGTATGTCTGGTGGCCAGGGTTAGACCGGGATATTGAGGACATTGTAAAAAGGTGTCAACCCTGCCAGGCCTCCCGACCCGCACCCCCGACGGCCCCAGACAGGGCCTGGGAATCCTCTCACCGCCCCTGGTCGCGCCTGCACCTCGACTTTGCGGGCCCGTTCCAGGGGCAGCTGTTTTTTATACTTGTAGACGCCTACAGTAAGTGGCTAGAAGTAGAGCCGGTACCATCCACCTCCTCCCGGGCGGCCATCCGAGCGATGTGGCGGATTTTCAGCTCGCACGGACTCCCCGACACCCTGGTCACCGACAACGGGACGGCCTTCACGTCTGGGGAGTTCCAGGAGTTCACCCGCCAGCACAGGATTCGCCACATCAGGTCGGCCCCGTTCCACCCCGCCACCAATGGCCAAGCCGAACGCATGGTGCGGACGGCCAAAGAGGCGCTCCGTCGGACCGAAGGAACGGACTGGGACTTCAGGCTGGCGCACGTCCTGTTCGGCCAGAGAACGACGGCCCATGCGACAACCGGCCAGAGCCCGGCGGAACTATTGATGGGCCGACGCCTCACCACCAGGCTGGACCGGTTACATCCCGATCGAGCGCCCGAGCGGGAGCCCTGCACGGAAACGCCAGCGGCGGCGTGAGGGTTCTTCCCAGAGGACCCGGTGTACGCACGGAACTACGCGAGAGGGCCCCCGTGGATTCCCGCCCAAGTAGTCCGGGTCCGTGGCCCCCGGTCCTACGAAGTCTCGGTGGAAGACGGCCAGATCCTGCATCGCCACATCGATCAGCTACGTCGCCGGGTGCTACCCCTGGAGCCGGATGAGGGGGAGGAGTGGGACGAGCCAGCTCAACCAGACGCGGGGCGGACGCACCAGAAGAAATCCCGGGGACTTCAACTCCGGACTGACAGCCACCGCAAATGACACACCGGCCGAGATGGTGAGCCCAGCCCCGCCAACACCAGAGCGGCCACCAGTCCCCACAGCCGCCCGGGAGGCTGTCAGTTCCCCCATGCCAGAGCCCCGTCGCTCCACGCGCAGAGCGGCGGCCCCCAGCTATTTGAAAGACTATGTGTGCGGGTGTTTATCGGACCAAGGGGGAGGGTGTAATGTATCCACTGGAGAACATGGGCTCTGGACAGCCATGTGCTCAGACTGGTTCTAACCGGTCCACCATGTGGCCAGGCGAAGGGCCTGAGCTTCGCCCCGAAGGACAATGGACTCAGTGGATCCTGACTCCCCTCCAATGGAGGAGCAGGAGTTAATCCAATCAATGTAAATAGCGAATCACCGGGTGTGTGTGTGTTTGGGGTGTGGGTCACTTGGGAATAAAAGCCGGCCTGCGAGCCGGCTCAGTTGTCTTGTTCTTCATCTAATAAAGTATGTGAGAGCTGAAATCACTAGTAAGTCTCAGTACTTTTCAAAGGCAGTCGGAAACCACCTCCGCTTTTGACTTGTCTTGAAAGCTCTCTTGCTAGGACTGCGCTGTTTGCAATTTGGCAGCACTTATGGACAGATTTTCTGTTTCCTTGCACTTGTTTGCATGTAGATAGTCAGCTGCACATGTGCATGGTTCGGGTGGCCAGGGCTTACAGGCACAATCTTGCTCCTCTCTGGGTGCCTACCAAGTGTGTGGTTTTGTAGGCCTGAAAAAATTGCTAGAGTAAACACAGATGTCCCTGTACCATGGCATATTACTACAATGGGCATAGAAGTACCCACATTAAGCCTCATTCATTTCTTTTCTAATTGTACATTGAAATCACCTTGGGATGAAGACTAGCCTTTTGGTTATATTGCTATGTAAACTGCCACACGTACTGATGTTCCTCTATTAAAATAATTTAAAAACCCAATAATTTTCACAAGTGTGAGGCAACCAGTTGAATAGTATCAGGCGTGCTTTTCTTCCGAGGTCTCTGTCACTTCCCGCTAATGCGTGCAACAAGCCGTTCATTTGCTACAAAATGCTAAATGGGCCCAGCAGATTCCTGCAGCTGTCTTGTTAGAGGATTGGTTAATTCTTGGTGGGGAGTCGCATCCTTTTGACTTGCCAGGAGAACTGGTATAAAAATAAAAATTCACTGGGTCTCTTGAGAAGACAAGCTTGTGGCTCCATGGCCAAGCATCTGTTTTGCATGCAGAAGGTTCCAGGATGTCAAAGAAGTTTGTGGCTGTGCAGTAGATGTTGGGGAAGTTTTGGCCCTTCTGCCTTGTGGTAAAGCTTTAAAAAATCAAACCCCACGGTGTTTATAATCACTAGTTGAATGACTAGTTTGCTCACTCGTCACTTAAAAACAATTGGCTGCTGAGCAGCACATAGCAGTTATAGCTCTGTGTGAACTAGGACTCACACTGGGTTGTGTGCATATGTGTGAAATGCTGCCCATTTGCACTGCACCTGTACGGTTCGAATATGCAGAAACGATCCTGTCCAAGTGGCTTCAGCTGCTAGCCAACAACCAAACTGCTCTCTGGACAGTTGGGTCCCTGTTTGTGACTGGCGAGCAGAATGTGAGCTGAACTGTGGGCTTTTGAGCAGCCCTGGTGGCCTGACCCACATGGCTCATATTAGCCCAATATTGTCAGCTCTTGAAAGCTACTGGCCCTGGTTAGTACTTGGATGGGAGACCACTGGGGAAGTCTAGGGTTCCTACACAGAGGCCTGCAATGACAAAGCACTTCTGTTTGTCTCTTGTCTTGAAAACCCTACCGGGAAGAGCCAGTTTGGTGTAGTGGTTAAGTGTGCGGACTCTAATCTGGGAGAATCAGGTTTGATTCCCCACTCCTCCACTTGCACCTGCTGATGTGACCTTGGGTCAGTCACAAGCTCTGGCACAGCTGTTCCTGAAAGAGCAGTTTGTGTTAGAGCTCTCTCAACCCCACCTACCTCACAGGGTGTCTATTGTGGGGAGGGAAGGAAAGGAGTTTGTAAGCCTCTCTGAGACTCCAAGTGAAAGGCAGGGTATAAATCCAAACTCTTCTTCTTCATAAGTTAGCTGCAGCTTGATGGCACTTTCTACCACTGGGTAGAGTGTCGGAGAGGAACCAGGGAAGTCCAGTCACCCTCTGCTTTATACCACTCTACACGTAAAGAGCTCAGAATGGCATAAAGTCTCTTTTGTTTTTTATACTTGCAGCCATCTGCGGTAGCTAAACTGAGAAGTAGTGACTGGCCCAAGAAGAATTCGCAGACCCCATCCCCAAGTTCATCAAAAACTTGCAGCATATCACAAACCCACTCATATATCCCCTTCCCCACACCTATCCAAGAACAGAAGATAAAAAATTAAAAGCAAAATGCAGAAAAGGGCATTAAAAAACTAGAAAAAACCTTCCCGTAGAATAAAGTCTGGGTTTTCCCATCCTTTATTTTTCAAAGTCTCCTTCAGCAGTCACTACGTAAACTTTAATACTTCACATTAGTGTAATAATCTTTTCTTTCAAGTCATGCATTACTTTTGTTAAGACTTCGAGATATTACTTATCTCTGGCTGTAAGATCATTTGTCAAGTTATAACTTACATTAATGAACCTATCATTTCCACATCCATCTACCCTTTTCCCTGATTGTTCCAGAATTAGAGAAAAGGCTGCCAGAGTTACAAATTTGTCTCCTCTCATTTTCCCGTCATGTGGCAGCCTTAGTAGTAATAGCTGCTTTCCTTCCCTGGTGATGAGGTTTGGTCCCTACCTGAGAATTTCAGGCCTGTTTCACACATTATGGAGTACGTAGGTTGGGTCGTGGCCCCACCATGTGTAACAACCAGACAGAAAAGGGAATGGGGGTCCAATCACTTTGACCTGGCATAAGCAGAAAGTGAGGAGTAATTTTAGTGCTGCTGTCAGGACAGCTGTGTGAGTGGGAATCTTCTGTTGGAATCCAGCCCAGGGAGTCCACTGTATGGAAACTCAATAATGTGCAGTTTTAACACAGGATACAACATTTCTGGGTTTGCCAGCCCTATGGCTACGAATCTCAGGAGCTTCTGGGGCTGGAGCTTGGCGGGGGAGAATGTCACAAATGCTGTAGAGACCATAGAGACTGGAGAGATTCCAGAGCGTTGCCAAGGCTGTGATGTCACTTTCACCTAGATGTGACATCACAGCACCCCACCTTTGTTTTGCCCCCACAGTTTTCTCTTTCTCCTCAGTTGATAGCGTGTGAGTGACTGAGGATGGGGTTGAGAATTTGCCCACCGTGGACAGACCAATGGTAAGCCTAACTGTTTAGCCATTACATCAAAACATCATGAAAATCTTTTGGGTTGACTAAGGAGGCACCTAACCATTTATTACATAATAGGGTTATGTATATATTTTTATATATTTATTTATATATATATATATATATATATATATATATATATATATATATATATATATATTTTAAGAAAAGTGTGTTATTTTTAATATAAAACAATATCCATCCATCCATCCATCCATCCATCCATCCATCCATCCATCCATCCATCCATCCATCCATCCATCCATCTATCTATCTATCTATCTATCTATCTATCTATCTATCTATCTATCTATCTATCTATCTATCTATCTATCTATCCATCCATCCATCCATCCATCCATCCATCCATCCATCCATCCATCTATCTATCATCTATCTATCTATCATCTATCTATCATCTATCTATCATCTATCTATCTATCATCTATCTATCTATCTATCATCTATCTATCTATCTA
>JAPDNY010001880.1:0-12040 GCA_029375565.1 Gekko gecko | reverse complement strand
TGTTGTGTCCTGGGATCAGAAGGCAGAGCTGGCGAAACACAGCCAAGCTTCGCTCTCTGAGAACAATAGGGACTAGGTTCCTGAGCTCGCCAGTAGTGAACCAATGGCAGCATTGGCGGGCGATTCAAACCCGCCAATAGGAATATAGGGCCGTCCCCCCTAACTGTATATAGTTGGCCTCCGGCCGTTACTTTTTGTTCTTTGTCTTGTGTGAAGTACCAATAAACGCGTCTTCTCTTATGTCGTCGTCCGAGTCATGAGGCCCGAAACCCAGTACTTTACAGTGGCGACGAAGGTGGGATTTCAACGCCTTCCGTGACTCCATGAGCGACGAAAAGGACACCGCCGAGCGCCGCATCGCTGACCCCGAGAGCAGCACCGCACCGCTCGCCGAGCATCGCATCGCTGACCCCGAGAGCAGCACCGCACCGCTCGCCCCGGCGCACGCCTTCCCAGACAGAACCATGGCTGCTTCTCATGTAACACTGGAGCACTTCGATCCGTCGCAGCCAGAAACCTGGGACGCATGGGTCGACCAGCTCATCAGCTATTTGGAGCTCAACGAAATCCGCCACCCCGAACAGAAACGAGCGATCCTGCTGAACGCCTGCGGCACCCAAACCGTCCGCCTCGCCAAGAGCCTCTTGGTGCCCCGCACGGCCTTGGAGAGCTCGTTTGGGGAGATCCTGGATGTCCTCAACGCTTACTTCAGCCCCCGGCCGACCTTCCTGGCCAAGAGGATGGATTTCCAGAGGCGAGTCCAAGCCCAAGGGGAATCCATTGCCACCTTCCTGGCCGCGCTAAGGGCGCTCGCGGTGGACTGCGGATTCCCGAAGGTGGAGGACAACCTGCTGACGCAGTTCGTGTGGGGCCTGGCGGACTCCAAGCTGCGGCGCAAGTTAGTTGGACACCGGAGGCTCTCCTTAGACGAGGCCCTAGACGCCGCAACAGCCCACGAGGCCGCAGAAGGGGAACGCCCGGCCGCGGCCGCCCATGTGGTCGGAAGGAGTCCAAGCCCCGGGACTGTAGATACGGAGGAGGTCTTCGCCCTCAGACCTCAACAACGCCGGCCGGCGCCGTTCCAGCAGGCCAACAGAGAGCCAGCCAAGCCTTCCGGCAACCGGATCATCTGTGCCAGCTGCGGGGAAGGCCACGGAAGGAAATCCTGCAAGTTCCGGGATGCTGTTTGTCACGGGTGCGGAAAGCAGGGACACCTCGCATGGGTCTGCCGGTCCAAGGGCCCCAGGAATTCGAGATCGTCGGCTCCACCGCACCGCGCATCGTCCACCGCCTACGAGACGACGGAAGAGGTCGCCAAGTTGTACCATCTCACCGACCAGCCGCTGCAGGTACTTCGCCTCCCCAACCCCAACCTCTCCTCTGCCCTGAAGATCCAAGTAACCGTGCGGATCGAGGGGTCCCCCTGTTGCATGGAAGTGGACTCGGGATCGGCGGCGTCCATCATTTCCCTAGACACTTTAAAAGACTTTACCCATTAGGGGGACCCCCTCTACGTCCATCGCCACTAAGCTTGGTGGATTTTCAAAAGAACCATGTCCCCATCCGGGAGTCGGCACTTTCCGAGTGCAGTACAGAGACTTTGAGGGGAACTTGGACTTGGTGGTGGTAGAGGGAAATCTCGTGAGTCTCCTGGGGCGGGCGTGGTTCGAAGCCCTAGGCATAACGATTGGGGGAGTGAATAAGTGCGGGGTGCGGGACTGGGGGGCGGTGTGCAAGGAATTCCCTGAGGTTTTTGACGGGAAACTGGGGTGTTATAAAGGGCCCCCGGTGTCGCTTCACTTAGACCCCACCGTGACGCCCGTTCGACGGCGCTTCCGCACCGTGCCCCTGGCCCTCCGCCCGAAAATAGAGGCCGAACTGGACCGGTTAGTGGCCCAGGGAGTCCTAGAGCCCGTTCCGAACGCTCGATGGGAGACCCCGATTGTTACACCCATCAAGCCAAACGGGGAAATCCGCATCTGCGCGGATTATAAGTGCACCATTAACCAGGCACTTCAGGCGCACGCATACCCCGTACCCGTGGTCAGCCATGTCTTAGCCACACTGGCGGGGGCGCGCATATTTGGAAAGCTGGATCTCACGCAGGCGTACCAGCAACTCCCGGTAGATGAGGCCACGGCCGAGGCGCAAACCATAGTGACCCACCGGGGGCCTTCCGGGTGAAGCGGCTGCAGTTCGGGGTCAGTGTGGCCCCAGGGATATTTCAAAATCTAATGGACGATTTGTTGAAAGGGATCCCTGGGGTGACGCCATTCTTCGACGACGTCCTCATCGCCGCGACCACCCCGGAAAGCTTCGCCGCCCGCCTCCGAACTGTACTGGAACGCTTCCAAGCCGCGGGGCTGAAAGTGAAGCGGGAAAAGTGCCTCCTCGGGGTGCCGGAGGTGGAGTTCTTGGGATACCGGGTAGACGCAACAGGCCTGCATCCGGCGAGGGACAAGGTGAAGGCCATCGTGGAGGCCCCCGCCCCGAAGTCCAAGGCCGAGCTCCAGGCGTTCTTAGGCCTCCTGAACTTTTACCACGCCTTTCTCCCCCACAAGGCCGCCGTGGCCGAACCCCTGCACAGACTGCTGGATAAGGCGACACCTTGGGCCTGGGGAGCGAGGGAGGCGGCGGCGTTTCGGGGGTTAAAGTACTCTTGATTTCTAACGCGGTGCTCGCCCACTTTGATGAAAAGCTCCCGGTAATCCTTGCGTGCGACGCATCACCGTATGGGGTTGGGGCAGTCTTGGCACACAAGCTACCGGATGGAAGGGAAGTCCCGGTGGCTTATTACTCCCGCACGCTGTCCCCCGCGGAGCGGAACTATGCACAAATCGACCGGGAGGGCTTGGCACTGGTGGCGGGGGTTAAAAAGTTTCACAACTTTGTGTACGGGCGGCCCTTCACGCTCGTAACCGATCATAAGCCGCTCCTGGGACTGTTCGCGGCGGACAAACAAACGCCGCAGGTATTGTCGCCCCGGGTGTTGCGCTGGTCCTTGTTTTTAGCGGGCTACCAGTACCAGTTGGAGCATCGGCCGGGCAAGGCGCTGGGTCATGCCGACGCCTTGAGCCGCCTGCCGCTGCCGCATACAGGGGAAGATCCGGCCCCGGCTCCCGCAGTCTTGTTAATGGAGGAGCTGCCAAACCCCCCCCTTCAGGCTGCAGACGTGGCCGCCCGCACGTCCCGAGATCCCATTCTCTCCCGGGTCCTAAACTGGGTGGTGAGGGGATGGCCAGCGGAACAGACAGGGCCAGAGTTCACGGCATACAAAGCCAGGCGGGAAGAGTTATCCGCCTTAAAAGGGTGCTTGTTATGGGGGGACAGGGTGGTCATCCCGGGGCCCATGAGACAAGGGGTTCTAGAAACGCTACATGAGGCCCACCCCGGCATTGTACGCATGAAGGCCCTGGCAAGGAGCTACGTGTGGTGGCCCGGGATGGACGCCGAAATTGAAACCTGGGTCCGAGGGTGCACACGGTGTCAGGAAGTCCGCCCCAATCCCCGAGAGCGCCAACCCAAAGCTGGGAGTCTACCCACAAGCCGTGGTCACGCCTACACATAGATTTTGCGGGGCCATTTCAGGGGCTCCAGTTCATGGTGACGGTAGACTCCTACTCGAAATGGGTGGAAATAAGCCCAGTGTCTACCACCTCTGCCAAAGCGGCAATAAGGGCCCTGCGGAAAATATTCGCGACGCACGGGTTACCAGACACAATCGTGTCA
Organism: Gekko gecko; assembly: GCA_029375565.1. Classification (NCBI taxonomy): domain Eukaryota; kingdom Metazoa; phylum Chordata; class Lepidosauria; order Squamata; family Gekkonidae; genus Gekko; species Gekko gecko. Next base: position 8,311 of record JAPDNY010001880.1, on the reverse strand, counting down.
GACAACGGGGCAGCGTTCACATCTGCTGAGTTTCAAGCGTTCCTCGAAAGGAACCTAATCAGGCACATACGATCAGCGCCCTTCCACCCGGCAACAAATGGACAGGCGGAGAGAACGGTACGCACCGCCAAAGAAGCCCTGAGCCGCATAACGGAGGGGGACTGGGAGTTCCGGCTGGCCCGCTTTCTTCTAACATACCGCACCACCCCAAACCCCATCTCCGGGCATTGCCCCGCCGAACTATTAATGGGTCGCCGCCCTACCACTTTATTAGACAGGCTCCACCCGGACCGAGCCCCAGAGAAAAAGCTGGTCGAGAACCAGGAGGCTCCCCGAAGCTTCCTCCCGGGGGAACCTGTCTACTTCCGGAACTACGGGCGGGGCCTCAGTGGGTGGCCGGGCGCATCCTAAAACCCACCGGGCCAGTGTCATACGAAGTCCTAACAGATGGGGACCGGGTCCTCCGTAAACACGTCGACCAGCTCCGGAGGCGGCAAGACCCCGACACAGAGATCCAGTTACCGGGAAATGCCGCGGCCGCCCCAGCATCCGATCGACTGCAAGCACCGACAGCGGAGCCAGCGCCGGAAAGTCCACGGAATCCGGAGGGGCCCCCGGTGACAGCTGAACCGCCGCCGCCGCCGCCGTTACAGCCGCCACCGTCACCGCCTCGGCTACTACCAGAGATCCAAGCTCCTTGTGGTGGCGGACCACCCGATAGGGGCCACGCCAGTCCGGTACCGGCCCCCGACGATCGCTAAGAGAACGGAGGGCACCAACATACTTAAAAGACTACGTCACCTGATAGGAGACGAACTATGGGGGAGGGGTGTTGTGTCCTGGGATCAGAAGGCAGAGCTGGCGAAACACAGCCAAGCTTCGCTCTCTGAGAACAATAGGGACTAGGTTCCTGAGCTCGCCAGTAGTGAACCAATGGCAGCATTGGCGGACGATTCAAACCCGCCAATAGGAATATAGGGCCGTCCCCCCTAACTGTATATAGTTGGCCTCCGGCCGTTACTTTTTGTTCTTTGTCTTGTGTGAAGTACGAATAAACGCGTCTTCTCTTATGTCGTCGTCCGAGTCATGAGGCCCGAAACCCAGTACTTTACAGAAACCATAACATGGCCGCCACTCAAGGTACCATCCCAGAATTCGATGCCGCCACCTTGAACAGTGGGAGACCTGGCTGGAATGGCTGGAGAATTACCTCAAATTCCATGACATCACGAAGGCAGGCAAGAAATGATCCTTGCTGATCAGCGCTTGTGGCATCGACATGCTCCAACTCCTCAAAGATCTGATCATGCTAAAGAAGACGAAGGAGGAGACCTTCAAGGTTATGGTAAAAGCACTGACCGATCATTTTGCACCTAAACCAACCAAGATAGCCAAGTGCATCAACTTCTTTGCGCGTGTCCAGGGCCTTGACGAAACTGCCACCAACTTCCTGGCAGGGTTTCACTGGGCAGCCACCCGTTGCGGGTTCCCCAGCCTCAGTGATACCCTGATGAACCAGTTCATCATGGGTCTGAGGGAACCCAAGCTGCACCACAAGCTGGCCAGTCACGATGACCTGACACTGGACATGGCTCTAAATAAAGCAGTGGCTTATGAGAAAGTGCATCAAGACCGCCACAGCTGAGCAGTCCACCTCACCACCATGGCTCGGACTTCTGACATCTTGGATGAGGAAGAGGTTTTGCAGGTACACCACCTGCTACGTCGGGCCCAACAACCACAAGCATCAGCTGCCACCCCATCAGAAAAGCCCTCCACATCCTGCGCCAGTTGTGGTGAGGCACATGAACGCCGGACCTGCCATTTGCAAGATGCCATCTGCTGGAACTGTGGCAAGCAGGGCCACATTGCCCACATCTGCCACTCTCGAGGACTGCGCCGGGGGCGTCCGTCCACCAGGAGTCAATGGATCTACACACCCTCACGATCCACAACCAGCAGCACCAGATAAGGAACTTCCCTCTGGATGGCCCTAATAAGATGCATGTCACGGTATTGATTGAAGGGTCCCCATGTAGGATGGAGCTTGACACGGGGTCGTCCTTTTCTATAATTTCCACAGACACCCTATGCCAGCTCTGGTCCAAAGGATGACCCCCCTGCAAAGGCCACGGGGTTTGGCACTGAGGGATTTCCAGGAAAACCTGGTGGTCATTAAGGGCTGGGGCAAGTTCTGGGTGCAGTATAAAGACTTTAACGGACTGTTGGACTTCCTGGTTGTAAAGGGATGGCTCACAAGCCTGCTGGGACTTTCTTGGTTCGAGCCATTGGGGTTTAAGGTTATGGGCATTAATCACATTGTGCCCCTCACGTTTGTTTCGGTCTGCAATGAGTTTCCAGGAGTGTTTGATGGCACGCTTGGGCAGTAGTCCGGGGCCCCGGTCATGCTAGACCTTGACCTGACAGTGTGCCCTATTCGCTTGAAGGCCCGGCATCCCCCGTTGGTGCTGAAACCTAAAATCGAGGCTGAACTGGACCGCCTTGTGGAGCAGGGGGTGCTGGAACCTGTCACCCACACTAGGTGGGAAACGCCGATAGTCACCCCAGTAAAGCCTAATGGGGATGTAAGGATTTGTGTGGATTATAAATGTACTCTTAACAGGGCGCTTCAGACCATGCTTACCCGGTGCCGGTGGTCAGCCAGGTCTTAGCTTCACTGGCCAGGGCACGAGTCTTTGGAAAATTAGACTTAGCTCAGGCATACCAACAGCTGCTGGTAGACTCCGTCACCGCCAAGGCACAAACAACAGTGACCCATAAGGGTGCCTTCAAGGTGACGCGGTTACAGTTTGGGGTGAGCATGGTTCTGGGGATTTTTCAAAGTTTTATGGATTGTCTTCTTAAAGGCATCTCAGGAGTCTAGCCATTTCCGGATGATGTGCTGATTACCACCCCGACCCCAAGACGTTTGTGACCTGACTCCGAGCAGTGCTCCAACACTTTGACACCATATGACTCAAGGTCAAGTGGGAAAAATGCCTCCTAGGGTGCCACAGGTGGAGTTCCTGGGTTTCGTGGTAGACGCCCAGGGAATCCACCCCACGGACGATAAGATTAAGGCCATCATGCAGGCGCCCCTGCCCTCATCCAAAACAGAGCTCCAAGCCTTCCTCGGGCTGTTAAATTTTTATCATTCTTTTTTACGCCACAAAGCTGCCGTGGCTGAGCCTCTTCACCGCCTTCTGGACAAAGAGGCGCCCTGGGTCTGGGGCCCTGTGCAGGCAGCCGCTTTCAGGGTGGTGAAAGAACTGTTGATGTCTAATGCTGTAGTCGCCCACTTTGATGAGTCTTTGCCAGTGGTGCCCACGTGCAATGCGTCTCCCCATGGGGTGGGAGTGGTCCTGGGGCACTGACTGGTGATGGGTGCGAGGTCCCAGTGGCATATTACTCCAGGACGTTGTCGACACTGGAGTGAAATTATGCGCAAATCGATAAATAGGTGCTCGCTATTGTGGCTGGGGTTAAGAAATTTCACCATTACTTGTATGGTAGGCCTTTCATGGTGGTCACGGACCATAAGCCCCTCTTGGGCATGCTGGCCCCTGACCCCCCGACCCCCCAGATGCTTTCCCCCGGGAGCTCCACTGGTCAATCTTTCTGGCGGGGTACAGTTACGAGCTCGTCCACTGCCTGGGGAAGGCAATGGGTCATGCAGATGCATTGAGTCGCCTTCCATTGCCCACCTCTGACCCTGATCCCTCCCCAGTGCATCAGGTTGCTCTCATGGAGGCCCTTCCTGATCGGCCGGTCCAGGTGGCAGAAGTGGCCAGGCACACAGCCCGGGACCGCATCCTCTCCAGGGTTTTGGACTGGGTGGGGTGGGGGTGGCCTATGGGCCTGAGGGCACCAGACTTCACCAGGTTCTCTTCTTCTTCTTTTTTTTTTTTAAATATATTTATTGGGTTTTTTGACATAAAGCTACACCACTATACAAACTTCAACAAAAACATCCACAAAAGTATAACTACCAACTCTAACTCTATAGTAACAATTTTCCAATTCAGCAACACAAATTTACAGTAGAACTAGACCCAACATTTTTATACTACCCTAACCCTTATAAAGGACCTTAGGTCAGTTTTCTATTAGGTGACTACTACTCTCACAATTTACTTTACAAGATTACTTTATCAATTCTTGTTGGCAATTCGAAAAAGACAAACAAACAAACATAATCACTATTTATAGTCATCATTTCATTAATCAGTCAATTTTATAACCCTTACTATTCCCCCTCTTACAATAAACTGTTCATTCCTTACATATAATATATATATATATATATATATATATATAAAGCTTGTCATTACTATAATTTCAAACTTTTCCTTTTACTGCCTTTTTCCAATATCCATTTTATCCCTGCAGTTTACAAATTAATTTAACTTTTGCAGAAACCCCTATAACAGATTTAACTTTCATGTTTAGACTACCCCACCTAAACCTACTAAAGCAAACAGATTACTTTACACATAATGACCCGTACTTTAATATCACCTCATTCTGGATCATATTATCCTTATACAGTTTAACTATATTTTACTCCTTTACTCTACTGCACATCTCCAATATTTACCACCACTTTTTACCTTTGCTTTGCCACTAAACACACTTATTTACCCATCATGTACTTACAACATCAAAAAACAACGTCATTTTCCCCAGTTCAGTATATAGCAGAGAGAAAAAAAAAAAACTATTCCTTCCCTTTCCTTATATAACTTAAATTTCCTCCTTATCATCTGTACTCTACTTTTCTGCAGCAACATTTCTACATGTCTTCTCCCTTTATGCTTATACCAGTAGTTTGCCTTTCCCTCTTCACCTTTCTCCCATTCTAAATCCCACATTTCATTGTCTCTTTTGAATTTCCAAGCTTGTAGGTTTTCCTTTTTCATTCTTCTCCTTCTTTCTGTTTCATTTGCCAGTCGCTGTTTCTCTTCCCTTAACAGTTCAAGCTTTACGTCAAATAGTTCTTTTGCCACCCTTCTGAACTTCCCAACTCGTATCTTCCTCCTTTTCGTCTTTCTCTTTCCTTCTCTATCGGTTTTCAATCGTTGTCCCTCTTCCCTTGAAGGTTCCAACTTTACACAGGCTACCTTATTTCGGTTCCTTCTCATTATTTTAACTGCCGAGCATTGTATTTCTGCATAGTCTTTCTCTTGAAACAGCCCCAATTTTCTATCACGCAGCAATCACCTTTCTCTCCTTGCTGCGCCTCTAGGGTTTCTGTCATAATATATTGCTCCTGCTCTTCCTTTATTTCCGTTACAGATTGGGTGCTATATGCTTTCTCCTGTAACTTTATACATGCTTCCTTGCACCCCTTTTGTATTCCCTCTTTTAGAACTTTAATAAATTGTTCAAACGTTAATTCCTCCACCTTCATATTTTCATCCAACTCTTCCTCCACTTTTAATGCAAACGCCATTTTAGTCAGTTCCTTAGAGCCAGTTCATTCAATATGAGGTTTCAGTCATTTTTCCTCTTTATAAGTCCTTGCCAGTGAACCAAAAGAGAAAAAGTCCCAGAAAACAGCCAACAAACAAGAACCCCAAAAAATAAATACTTGAAATTACAAAGTCCTCTCTCTAACTTCTCACAGCCGCAATCCTTCTCCATTTTGAGCACGCTTGATAGGGGTAACTAATTTTTTTTTTTCCTTTCTCCATATAAAACTCCAGAGTATGTACTCACAGCTCTTCTTTTATGTTGCTGAGGTTGGTGAAAATCATTAACTCCCAGTACAGTTAAAACGGATGGCTGCGTCTATGTGGAGCATGGCGTCCATGCTCCACCCCCCGCAAGCCGCTCCCGCTTCGGGGCGATACTGGTCACCCCCCGCCTTTGCCAGGAGCGGGAGGGGCCAGAAACAAGCCCCTGCACCAGCCCTCTCTACGGGAGGACTGGTTCGAGCTCTCCCGTCACCGGGAGGCTCAAAAGGGAACGAAAACGGTTCGGGTGGCCTGGGGAAGTCCAGGGACCACCCGTCGACACGCCGTACCGGAACCCGGAACACCAGGTTCTCTTCTTGAAAGGATGAGCTATTGACCCACAAAGGTTGCTTGTTGTGGGGTGGTCAGGTGGTGATTCCTTCCCCTTTACAGGACCGGGTGCATGACGCCCTGCATCCCGGCATCATCCAGATGAAAGCACTCGCCAGAAGCTGTGGCTGTGGCTGGACCAGGACATTGAGGACAGAGTTAGGAGATGCTGGACATGCCAGGAGTCATGCCAGGAAACCCCCAAGACACCGGTGTGCCCCTGGGAATCATCGCACAAACCCTGGGCCAGGCTACACTTGGACTTTGCGGGGCCGTTACAGGGGCAACTCTTCTTTATATTGGTGGATGCCTACAGCAAATGGCTGGAGGTAGTCCTGGTCCCCTCCACATCCCCCCAGGCCACCATCCAGGCGATGTGGCAGATTTTTAGTGCTCAGGGCATCCCCAACTCCCTGATGACTGAAAATGGGTCAGCTTTTACTTCCTCTGAATTTCAGGAGTTCACGGATTATTACAGGATAAGGTACATCCGTTCGGCCCCATTTCACCTGGCCACTAATGGCCAGGCTGAATGCATGGTGCGAACCACCAAAGAGGCACTCAGATGGATGGATAAGGGGCATTGGGACTACAAACTGGCCACTTTCCTGTTCGGCCAGTGTATAACCCCCCACACCATGACAGGGAGCAGTCCCACTGAGCTCCTCCTGCGTAGACGTTTAACAACAAGGCTAGATCGCCTCCACCCGAACCAGATACCCAAGCACAATTCTCGACCCGTGGAGCAGGCGGCTCTGAGGGTTTTTTTTGCAGAGGACCCGGTCTATGCCCGGAACTATGGCTGGGCCTGGCATGGATGCCAGCACAAGTCCTGAGGGTAACTGGAACCTGGTCCTATGATGTCTTGACAGAAGACGGACAACTATTAAGGTGGCACATCGACCAGCTGTGCCGCAGGGTCCTTCCAGTGGACCCAGAGGACGGCGACTTCGAGTACCTAGGCACCCCGGAAACCAAGGAGCCAGTTCTGGCTGCTCCCCCCCCCACAGGGACCAATGGGAGTGGATGCCATGACAGCCCTGGGGAGCCCAGAACCAACAGCAGGCCAAGTTCCCTTGAGCACACAGGAGAAGAAGCACCACCCGCAATGCCTCCCTGGGTTCCTCTGAGTGCCATGGCCCCAGCTCCGGAAGCCCTGGTACTTTGCCGCTCCTCCCATGAGCAGAAAGCACCAACATATCTCTTTTGATTTAATTTCAACCCGTTGGTTCTGGCCCAACCTTATGGAGCAAGAGAAAAAAAACCCTCTGCACTATCCTCTATATGATAGCCCTTCAAGTACTTGAAGATGGTTATCATATCACCTCTCAGTCGTCTCCTCTCCAGGCTAAACATAGCTCCTTCAACATTTCCTCACAGGACTTGGGCTCCAGAGAGAGGTAGCCTTCTGATCTGACAGCTATTCTGGTACCTCACTGTCTAGTTTCAATGTCCAGAAATGTCAGAGAGGTGAGAAAGTGAAGACGAAAGTGTGACAGGGATGCCATGCAATTGGAAGAGCTCCCACTGAAGATGACTATCCCAGCTGGCATTTCTGTGCCCAACATGTCCACAATCTGCCACTGATTGCTTCAGAAGGGTGCTTTGATTCTTCATAAGTGTGTCCTGTTTACCTGAATTGTTATATATATGGCACTCTGCATGTAGTAGACAAAAGCCTCTGCTTGTATCCACTGTAGGCAAGGTTGAGACAGGGATGCCAATACTCTCCCAATACTCCCCATAGATAAACAGTGCTACATGCTGTATGGGGGACAGAGCTCTTTGCTTCTACTAACTGATTGGCAGGGCTGCAGAGACAGGAAAACAGAGGCTGCACCCAGGTTTTGCCCTTCCCCTGGCAACAGGTAGTCTGCCAATGCTGTAGGAAAACTGGGAATTGATAGACATTGAGTCTGGTTTCACTCCACCCAAGAGTAAATGCATGTACATATCTCCCAAACCAGAAAGGTGTGAGAGATTGGCGATAAGGATTAGATGATCCCTGCATTCCAGTTTACAAGCTATCAAGAATCCATGTACAAACTGTGTAGATAGTATACTTGATTTTTCTTTATATGTGCATTGAGTAACTCTCATCTTACATTCAGCACATACACATTTGAACACATGATTCAAACCTCACATTTATCCAGATACTGTTCCCTGGTTTCATTTGTAAACCAAATGTGTGTTCACTCTTTCTTACAAACAGTAAGAGTTGTTCAACAGTAGAATCAGCTACT
>JAPDNY010000188.1:0-79900 GCA_029375565.1 Gekko gecko | reverse complement strand
AGTTCTGGTTTCTTGCCTGCACCAACCCACCAAGTGACCAGCCTATTTAGGTATCGACCACCACAACAAACTATCCAATCCACTGCTCTCAGTGTAAGGTAGGTGAAAACACCTCTACCCATTCAATACTGAGTAAAAGCGAAAAATTCCTACCTGGCCCCAATAGGCGACCAGCCAAAGCTTACACTAAGAACAGGGCGGGAGGGTGGGCGAGCACATCGGAGCAACTAAGAACGTGCAGGAGCAGAGCCTGGCTGTCAATCATAGCCGGCTCTGCCTCCTGCCCATGTCATGACAGCAGACGTTGTGACTCTGTTGCTGCCTGGCTTCCTGAGGTTGGCAAAGCGGCGTTGCCGGGTTACCGGGAGCTGAGTTGCTCCCCTAGTCGGAATAATGAGACAAACAACAGTTTGGAAGTAAACAAGGGCACTTTATTAACTTTTTTTTTTTTTTTTTGTAAAAACCTGTCCTAAAGAGGAGAGAATTTTATTACTTTTTTTTGGTAGAAAAAAGGTAGGGTATATAGATGGGTTAAGAAAAGATTTGAGTGAATTTTCTGTTAAAATGTTAGTTTTAGTTAGTACAAATAAAGTTTTTGGCGTCCACCGTGGTTGGAAGATCTTCTTTTCATCTTACCGAAAGTCCAAAATAAATCTATTAGTTAGATTAGTAAAGTCCTTTGGGGTTAGTTGTTGATCAGCTCCTTCTGCCGCCTCACAAACAGCTGCTATATTTTGGGGTGTCTTCTTTTTAAGTCTCTCAGATTATATGATGGGCCCTCTTTTGCCTTCTCGTCTCCCGCTCTGGCACCTCCCTCCTCTGGGCCGCTGTCCTCTTCGCTGCTTAACACTGTCCAATTGGCGAGTTCTGCATCTTCCTCTGAACTGGCGTGTCTCTTCAGAAATTCTTGAGCTTTGAAGACGGAGTCAATCTTCTCTCTTTTATCCTTAAATTTGAACACCAGTCCCTTGGGAAAGCACCATTTATAAATGGTTTGGTGTCTTTGTAAAAACATGGTCAATCCTTTATATGCTTTCCTTTTCATACGAATTTCATATGGAACATCCTTTAAAGTTCTGATAGTCTGCTCTCCAATCTTCAAGGGCACCACTGAAACTGCACACAGAATTTGATCTCTAGTACGCTGCTTGGTAAACATGACAACCACTTCTGCTGGCAAATTATTTTTCTTTGTAAAGCTGGAATAGGCTCTATAGGCCACATCCATCTCATCTTTTAATTCTTGCGCTTCTCTGCCAGTTGGCGGTGCCAAGGCATTCGCCAGTATAGCTCTAAGATCTTCTTTCTCTTCTTCCTTTATGCCCTGAAAGCGGAGAGTCAGATTTGATTTTTCCATCTGAAGCATTAAAATTCTTTTTTCTTGCGTATCTTGATGTTTTTCTAATTTGTTGACCCTTTTCTTAATTTTCTTGGTGTCTTCCGTCGAGACCAGACACTTCTGTGCGATCTCCTCCATTTTCTTTGCTGTTTCTGTTAGTTGTTTTTGTTGACTGTTGAGAACACTTTCCATGTTGCAAAGGGTTTCGCTGATTTTCTGCATTTGATCCAGCAGAGGGCGCAGTGGCTCACTTTTCTGTTGATTGACAGCTGGCTCTAGGGGGAGGTTGCCAGGACCGGAAGTCCCTCCCCCTTCTTTACCGGCTTCTCTGGGACCTTTTTCTGCCCCGACATTTTTTATTGTTTACTTTAACAAAGTTCATGCCACGACACCCAGGAGACAAGCTGGCTTCTTAATCTTCAGTAAAGCCCCAAAGGTACTTTTACCAAACCGCTTTTTGCTTCGCCCCCCTTCACTCTTCCTTTAATAGTCCCGTTTTTAAAGGGGGTGAGGATTCCTCCCTCCTCCCATGCGCTTATACGTTTACGGGGGGGGAGCGCATTTATGCCACTTCAAAACAGATCTCCAACTCACGATTCGCTGCCAATTCTTCTTTTATTAATTAATTCCGCTGCTTCTTCACTCCTGGAAGTCGGTGGCATTGCTACTTCCCATACGGGCACAACGTAGTGGGGCCAACTGGGGCGGGGAGAAAGCCTCAATTTCCTGGCTATCTGCCGGCAAAGAGGCTACTCCCCAAGCGCCCCTGGTTTGGAGCCTTTGCCTAAGGCTCACTAGGGTCTTTCGCATGAGCGAAGACCCCCCCAACCGCGTGTGGGCTAACCATCTCCAGGAGCGTCCCGAGAGGTGGCCGCCATTCGCTCCGCCAAAACCGAAACTCCTATTAAATATTTAACATAACATTGCGGCAAAGGACCAGCTAAGTGAGCACGGAACAGGCAAGTCAGGTGTCACTTCGTTGACCAACCTCCTTGCCCTTTTCTCAGGCGGGTCACCCAGCTCTGGTTTTGAGTCATCGGTCTGGCTCGTGACCAGCAGCCCAGCAAACTGGTTGCCACCTAGGAGCGCCTACCCCTGAAGCCTTTCAACTTGAAGAGAGGAGCATACCCTAAGAGGTTCCCAGAGGAGGTGATCACCATTCCCCACCCTGGACCATAAAAATCTGAAGGCAGTTCCTGATGACCCCCTGTTCCCTAATGGGGAAAATGCCGTATGGTGCTCACCGGTTCCGGTTTCTTGCCCGCACCAACCTGCCACAGCCAAGATCAAGCCTCTGCTTTGGTCTTTGCTCCCCACTAAAAACCCAAGGCTGACCTAATCCCTTGCCACAAATCCTGCAAAATAACCCATTGCCCTTGTTGTATAGGTGCACCCCTTCAGCCCCATATGGGTCCCATAACTCAACCACCCTCCAAGGCTGTCCACCTCTGGTGGGTGGTTTTACACCTTGTGGGGTCTCTCCCATTGTGCCATACCTAGTGAGGCAAAATAACCAACCCCACTCCCCGCACTACTGGGCCACCTTGCTTCCATCATCGCAAGGCCAGTCCCCACTTTTAACACCAGGGCCATGCCCTTTATGGTGAATCAGAATAGTCAACCAGAGTATCTGCACTCTGTGCCACCTTGCTCTTATCATCACAAGGTCAGCCTCCACGTGCAACACCAGGGCCTTGCCCTTCATGGCGAGGCAGAATAGCCAACCAGACTATCTGCACACCAAGCCACCTTGCTCTTATCCTCGCAAGGTCAGTCTCCACTCATTGCACCATGTCCTTGTCATTCATGGCGAAGCAGAATAGCCGACCAGACTATCCGCACTCTAAGCCACCTTGTTCTATAAACACAAGAATGGCCTCCACTTTTAGCACCATGGCCTTGTCCTTCATGGCGAAGCAGAATAGCTGACCAGACTATCTGCACTCTGGGCCATCTTGCTCTCATCATTGCAAGGTCTGTCCCAGTTCATAGCACAAGGACCTTCACAGCCAGGGTGTCCTTCTGATGCAGCTCACTGGTCTCCATGAAATGCTGCTCTTGAGGCAGAGGAAACCCAAAAGAGGTGGGGTCTGCAGCAGAAATATTCAGCAGAATATTCAGCAGAAACTGTCAATTTAGTTTGGATCCAGACATTTAGCTGGATATTTATTTAACTGGATTTAAATATTGTTTTAGTGCTGTGCCATTGGGGCTATATTTTGTTTCCATGCACAGGAAAGGAGAGCAGCAAGAGAAGTAGTTGAGAAGCACCTGGCTGCATTGAATGGCTACAAATCCTCTGGGCCAGATGGTATGCACCCAAGAGTGCTCCAAGAACTTTCTAGAGAGCTTGCAGAGCCTTTGTCCATCTTCTTCTAGATCTCTTGGAGGATGGGAAACATGCCACAGGACAGGAGGAGGGCAGATGTTACAATTTTCAAAAAATGGAGGAGGGATGACCCAGGAATCTACAAGCCAGTCAGTCTGACCTCTGTCCCAGGAAAGATACTGGAGCAGATTTTAAATGAATCAATCTGTGAGCATCTAAAGGACAACTTGGTGATCCAGGGAAGTCAGCATGGATTTGTCCCCAACAGGTCCTGCCAGACCAACCTCATTTCCTCCTTTGATCAAGTGGCGGGAGGCCCAAGATGGTGGCTGAGGCAGATGCTTGACACTGAGCTCTGTGTTTTATCTACTGTTTTAGCTTGCTCCAGCCTCCCAAATATCTTTCCTGGGCTTTCTTTTGCTCTGTGTTTGGAGACAACTTCGAAAGAAAGAGATAATTTTGGATTTGTGGAGCTACTAGCAGCTTGCAACTCCTGCACTTATCTCTCCTGGTGGACCCTCCAGAGCAGATGAGGGGGTGGACGGCTTCTTTACCTCTGCACAGTGAGACTGTCTTATCTCTGTTCAATTAACTTCATCAAAATGTTTTCAGTCTGTTAGGAAACCACACCAAGAACTTGTGCTAACTTCAAACAGTATCTAGTGCGGTTTCCTTGGTGCTGATAGCCCCTATTCTGGCTAAACAGCTGTTGTTCGCTCTCATTTATGAGAGTAGGAGTAAGTAAAACTTAAGAGCGAAAAGCCAAGTATTTCATGACATAAAGGTCGGGAGCTATTAAAAGGAGGAGAGAAAAGGAGGAAGGAGAGGTGGCAGAAAGGGAAGATGATTTACAACTCCCAGCAAACAAACAGACAAATATTTGTGACTTTTTTTGAAAAAGAACATTCTGTTACCTATAATGTGCCAGTTGCAAATTATTTTGCTCCTCTGGCTGAAAGCCATGAGATCCTGGGGCCTGAGTTTGACACACCTGCTGTTGATTGCTATGAAACACGGTGGAAAGAACTACTGGAGTTGCCGGCCACTGGAGAAGAAATGGCTAGAGAGCCAGATACAATAGTTAGTAAGTATGCAGACCTCACGGCTAAAACAGTGACTTTGATTTTGGAAAGGATTATTGAAATACAAAGTAACATCAACAAACTTTCTTCAAAATTTGAACTGCTAATTAAAGACAGACACTCTCCAGCGGCCCCTCGTCATCAAGAGAGACAGAGTTTATTAGTAAACGGAGGTAATGTAGTGAAGGGACAAATGCAAAATCAGTCTTTAGTACCTCAAAAGGATAAGATATGCCGAACAATATGCCCATATAGAGGCAGGAAAATCTGGTGGAAAACGAAGAATGACATCCGCAAACATCTTGGTAATTTATTTGGGAGCAGAATGAATTTTATAGACATCAACAGTATAGAGACTCTTAATAGGTCTTCCCAGGTACAAAAAGTGCGGTTAGTTTTTAAAACTACAAGAATTCGTGCTTGATTGATGAGACAAAAGAGAAGATTAAATCATGTGGGGATTTTTCCAGATAGAGTCTTTCATAATCTCAACATTGTCTCCATGTGTGGATCCTCCCCTATACCCAATCAACCTTGGCTACAGAGTGAAGACCTTATGGAAACTCATGAAACCCTGGAGAAAGGAAAGCCACTGATAGATTCATTGTTAATGGAAACTGAATATCTTGAAAATACAGAAGAAATAGAATTAATGAAATCATTCAGAGCGCTATCAGCAAAAGAACAGAAGGCTATTAGTAATAGATTGGATGCCTTGAGAAAAAAAATATTAGAGATGGAAGTTCCTCCAATGGAAACAGAGGTTTCCCTGAAAAGTTCATTAAAGGACATAAAAGAGCTTAAACAAACAGCCAATTATGCTCAGTCAACTCCTGTTTGTGATAAAACCCTTGTACAAAATGCCCCCCTAATAGTAAAGCCTGCATCAGAAAAAAAGGGTTCTCCATTTGGAAATAAACTATCAAATTTTATCAAGAATGGTTGCATCTTTGATGACGAAGCTGGACATTTGAACCTTATTTCGCTTGAGTGACTAGAAGAACATTCCTTAAGGGGGAGGGAAATTGGACAATTAATTAAACTTCTGTGCTGGAATATAGCAGGTTGGACAGCCAAAGTATACGATAAGGGGTTTATGGATTACTTGTGCCAATTTGAAGTTATTTTCTTGCAGGAAACTTGGATGTTGGAAGACTTTGATATATCTGGGTGTATGGCTTTTCACACACCAGCGACGCCAAGTAATAAGGGGAGACCCTCAGGTGGCCTTGCCACCTTTATATCTACTGCATTAAGTGTAGAGGCTAAGAGAATCTATTTACCAAATGGTGGGGCTATTGCAATTCACCTGAGCTGCTCAAGATATGCTGTGGTGTGTTTAAATTGTTATCTAACCCCACAATGTTTAAAGGCCCAAATAAGAAAAACTTGGAACCCGATGGAAGCTAATATAGCTTACTGTCTACAAACATATCCCAATGCAAAGTTAATTATGGGTGGGGATCTGAATGCAAGACTGGGGGCAAATGATGAGATCCTATTTGATAAGTTTGGGATAGATCCAATGGATGGGGGAGTTGTGGATGGGCTAAATGATCGATGTTCATTGGATGCTGTTGTGAATTATGCAGGGCTTTGTCTAGCCCAGCTGACTCACAAACTGAATCTTAAGATCCTAAATGGAGTAATTCAAGGAGATCACCCGAGGCAATATACCTTCTGGTCTAGTAATAGACATTCTACTATAGACTACTTGATAACCACTTATGATATGCTTGATAGGGTAAAGTGTCTTCATATTGAAGAGAGAGCCGAGAGTGACCACCTGCCTCTTAATTTGAGTTGGGATGTGGGGTTTGTTCCCCTTCACAAAGCCCACAGAACCTTCTTAAAAGTAGATAATACAACAAGCAGGCAGAAATCCAACTGGTGTCCCAAGCTGAATGATAAATTTTTAACATGGACAACATCAGAAATAGGGAGGGATATCTGCAGAAATTTATCATCACTGAAGATGAAGGAGGGTGCTAAGTATGAGGCCTCTATTCTTAATAATTACACACAATTAACGGCCCATTTATCCTCACTTCTATCTCATGAGATTAATAATTCACAGTTGAGGTACTCATATAATAAAAGTTGGTTTGATAAAGACTGCGTGTAGGCAAAACAGAAACTTATCAGGAGCCTTAAAGAATTTCACAAAGCCCCAGTGATTGGAAATAAATTAGAAGTACAAGCTAAAAAAAAGGCCTACAAACATCTTCTGAGAAGTAAGAAAAATTTGGCTATACAGCTTAGATGGAATGCACTAATAGAGGCAGCCAAGAAAAAGGATCATAGGCAATTTTGGGAAATAGTTGCAGGTGCTGAGAAAGTAGGTAATGCCAACAGGGAGTATATAATTCCTGCAAGTATTTGGGAAAATCACTTTGAAGAATTATTTAAAGGAGAGAACTGGGAACCCTTCCCTTTGAGAGAGATGACCAACTATCCAACCTGGGATCCAGTCTCAACTGAGGAGGTGGAATTTTACATTAAGAATCTTAAAAGTGGAAAAGCCCCAGGTAGTTATTATATTACAGCAGAGCTATTAAAAGCTAATTCAACCTGGTGGACCCCGATTTTGGCCAACCTCTTCACATATATTGATCAGACAGGACAAATATCAGAGGGATGGGGGCTGGCTATAATAATTCCGATATTTAAGAAAAACAACAGAGCTGATCCCAATAATTATAAAACTATTAGTTTGATAAATATTATGGCCCAGGACAGACTGGCAATTTGCCCCAGTAGCCAGTCGCGGCAAAAAAACCCCGGATTAAACAATACCGGGTTTTCCCGTCCACACAGCGGGGGCCGCTGCCGGAAGATACAGGACGGAGGCGCACAGGAGTGTTCAGACTGCCGCGCCGGAGGCGTGCTGTATTCGCCGTTTCCCCATTAATTCGGCTGTGGGTGTATGTGCGCATGAGCGCTCATGCACTCATGCGCATAAGCGCATTTTGCCAATTTTTTTTTTTGCCCTGCAACGCCGGCACCGCATTGGGCAGTGGAGCGGAGCGCAGCCAATCACACCACTGCTGCCTCATGCCCAACGCGGGTTGCTCCCAGCTTTTCGGCTGCGCGTTCAGACTCCCTGGAAGTGGAGAAATGCGCGACGAATGCAGGCTTTCAAGATTTGCGAAGGCTTTTATCAGGTGTTTTTTTAATCCGGCAGTGAAGCGCAAGAGCACCAGTAGGCTACGGGTGGGGATGCCCGGCAGATGTGCCTGTGTGAACATTCCATTTACTCCGGTATTGAATCGTTGTCAGCCCAGGTCCCATCCCGGGGCAAATTGCCAGTCTGTCCTCGGCCTATATGTAAACTTTATACCAAATATTTGTTTGAAACTATGCAGATGGTTAGAACAGGAAAAAATCCTTAAAATTGAACAGGGGGGGTTATAAAAGGCTGTTCCACCTTAGATCACTTTTTGGTCCTAGATTACTTAGTTCAAAAATACACGCATAACCATAAGGGAGTTCTATATGCTGCATTTATTGATCTGAAAATGGCCTTTGATTTGGTTGTGAGGGAAAGGTTATGGGCTAAATTGGATCAGTCAACTATAGATAAGAGATTATTACTGTTGATGTCTAATAGAGAGGGCTGCCTTCTTGCTCCTTTTTTATTTGTATGTTAACTGTTTGATAATTTGCATGCATGAAGTTGACACCTCAGCCCCTACCCTGGGTATAGGAAGAAAGATACCTGTTTTAATGTATGCAGATGATGCCATGTTTCTTTCATTAACTAGAGGAGGTCTAAACAGGGCGATGGAAAAATTTAGTGCACAATGCCAAAAAGAATTACTTATTGTAAATTACTCAAAGACAAAGATCATGTGTTTCCATAAAAAATACAAAGAAATGAAATGGACAATGGATGGGATCCCAGTAGATCAGGTTAAAAATTTTAAAAATCTGGGACTAACCTTTTCATTTAATGGAAGGGCTTTTAGACATCTTCAATATACAGCATGCTCAGCACAAAGGAGTGCAAATGCTATATTGCGCTTCTTTAGGAAAGAGGGAGCCCAGTATGTGCCGGCTGCTCTCAAACTATTCTTCAGCAAAGTTCTTCCACAAATGATATATGGAACGCAAATATTGGTAGAGAGTAAATTCAGAGAACTGGAGTTAGTACAATTGAAAGTTCTTAGAGCACTCTTCAACGCCCCAAAAGGCATTGCAAATTTTTGCTTAAGACAAGAAGCAGGCTTATCAACTGTTACCTTGAATGTTTGGATACAGAGGTGTAATTATTGGGTTAAGTCCCATCTGAATCCAGAGGGACTTATCCCTGATTTTTTTACATCAACACCATATCCCCAGTGGGCTCTTAGGGTAATAGATAAACTGAAATCAATAGGGCTAGATCCTGAAAATCTATTAGGGGGAGGATTGAAGCATGCAAAGATTCTAATATCCCAAAGATTTAAGGATATTGAAGCACAAAACGACTATGCAGCCCTACCTTTCTATTATAAGAGACTGAAGCTGGGATCCAGTTTAAATGCTGCATCCTACCTTGGACTCATAAAAAATCCTAATTATAGATGGGCATTTACTAGAGCACGTCTTGATGCACTTCCCTCAGCAGTCCTTTATGGTAGATATTCACAGGCTCCCATGCATCAGAGGATCTGTTTTTGCTCGTTAGATCAGGTGGAGTCAGCCTCCCGTATATTACTCCATTGCCCTATATATGACAAAGAGAGACAGCAGCTGCTGATACCCCTTCTCTCACATTTTAAACCTTTGGCAAGTTATTTTATATATGCCAAGGAACGTTTGATGAAGTTTTTACTGGCTGATAATTATGAGTCTGTCTCATGTAATGTTGCTAAATATTGTTACCTGGTAATCAAAAAGCGTAGATTGCACTGCAAGTTGAGCCATTAACGATGGAAATGACCGGTTCGGTATTTTAGAAAATATGGCTGTAAGGGTCTTTTGTCGTAGTTTTTGTGTCGCATTATTTTAGTTTATTCTGCTGGTTTTATGACTGTTTTTTAATAAATTTGAATTTGAAATTTGAATTCTTTGATCAAGTGACGAGCTGTTGATATTGTTTACCTGGATTTCAGTAAAGCTTTTGACAGGGTTCCCCATGATGTTCTGATGTGTAGACTACAGGACTGTGGACTGGACTCTAGGACAGTTAGGTGGGCAGGGAACTGGTTGGAGAGCCGCACTCAAAGGATAGTTGTCAAAAGCATTTCATCTGAATGGAGAGAGGTGTCCAGTGGGCTGCCACAGGGCTCAGTTCTGGGCCTGGTACTTTTCAATATTTTTATAAATGATCTGGATGAGGGTGTGGAGGGGCTACTCATTAAATGACACCAAATTGGGAGAAGCAGCGAACACACCAGAAGATAGAGATAGATTTCAATGAGGTCTGAACACACTGGAAAAGTGGGCAGATCTAAACAAGATGCAATTTAACGAGGATAAGTGCCTATATCTGGGTAACAAAAATGAGGAACACGCATACTGGATGGCGGATACACTTCTGGGTAGCAGTGTGTGTGAACGAGATCTTGGGGTATGGATGGACCATAAGTTAACTATGAGCAGCCAGTGTGATATGGCAACAAAGAAAATCTAAGGCAATCTTGGGATGTATCAACAGAGGCATAACATCCAAATCACAAGATGTCATAGTCCTGCTGTACACTGCATTGATCAGGCTGCACCTGGAGTATTGTGTACAGTTCTAGAGGCCTCACTTCATAAAGGTTGTGGACAGAATGGAGCAGGTGCAGAGGAGAGCAACGAGGATGATTGGGGGACTGGAGACTAAGCCCTATAAGAAAAGGCTGAGGGACTTGGGAGTGTTTAGGCTGCAGAAGAGGAGGTTGAAGGGGGACATGATTGCTCTCTTGAAGTATTTAAAGGGCTGTCACTTAGAGGAGGACAGGGAGCTGTTCCTGATGGCAGCAGAAGACAGGACTCACAATAATGGGTTTAAATTAAGGGTGGGACAGTACTGGCTGTATATTAGGAAAAACATTTTTATAGTAAGAGTTGTGCAACAGTGGAATCAGCTGCCTAAGGGTGATAATACATTCTTTTTAATCTGACACTTCTTTCAATTCACTCCGACTGAATCAGGGTGTTATACTTCAACATTCTCTGCCAGGATGTTTAGACATGAAGTAACAGTATATATATATTTAATAGACAGCTCTTCCTGAAACAGATTGACTAGGACAGGTTGTTCTTTGTTTATCTATGACTCCTGTATTTTTTTAAAGCTGTCTCATACAAAATCAGACCATAGGTCAGCATTGTCTACTTAGGCTGGCAGCAGCTCTCCAAGGTCTCAGGTAGACGTATCACCTAATGCCTGGTTATTTTAACTGGCAATCCTGGGGATTGAACCTGGGACCTCCTGCATGTCAAGCAGAGGCTCACGGTCATGGATACCACAGTTGATACACTTGTTCCTTTTAACTGTTTTCAAGAGGAATAGCACCCAAACCCTCCTTTTTACTATTTCACTAAAGTCCTTAGTGGAACCTCTCTCCTCAAAACCCAGTCTCCCGACAACTCCCCCCAGCAATCACACTGTTTTCCCCCTCTAGCATTCCACTTGAAGGTTGATTGGCTATAATCAGAGGAGGCAAATTCTTGCTTGTCCATTACAGTACTTCCTAGAATGAATCTAGGGAACCTTTGTTAAGTTACCGACTTTGCAGTACTTGCCCTCATTTAGCAGAGTGCTGAAAGGCAGGGAGCACTGTCAATTTCTCTTGAATAAGACAGTTAGGAACAGACATTTTATCCGAGTTATTATTTAATTATATATTTAAAATATTTATAGTATACCTTTCTACAATGCCCAAGGCAGCTTACAAAATGTAAACATATATTTCCTGGAATCAGTTACAGCTTGCTCTCCCTTAACCACTTGACCACCATTTCCAAGGCAGTCCCTGGCAAGGTGAGGTGAAGAATGTGCCCAGCCAGTCCAGCCAAGATGAGAGAGACAGTGTCCAACCCTCCTGAGGCCTACTTGAGGCAAGGAAAGCAGCACAAGGCCAATTGGTTACAGGTTGCCTCTTCTACCTTCATTCCCACCCCATTGGGAGGGAGGGTCAGGGTCAGACAAATTGCCTTTTCCTCTCTCCCTCCCTACTTTGGGGGTAGAGCCCTTCCCCAGGGGTTTTCACTTCCATTACACCCTCGTTAATGGGGTTGTTTAGAGGACAGAAATAAAGTAATGTGCTTTGAGTCCCATTGTAAAGAAAGATGAACTATAACAGAAGTAAATAAATAATAACTATAGCTGAATATGGAGGGGGCATATAAAAGGTTGGCAGGTGGGTGGGTGAGAAGGAGAGGAGGGCAGTGGGAAAGGAGGAGGAGAAGGGAAACAGGAACAGTGGGGAAGAGGGAAATTCACCCCACAGTTCCTTGCAAGTTCCCACTTGTGATTGCCTCTCACCAACACCCACCCTTTCGGTGTTGTCTAGACAGGAGTGAAATCATTTTAATGCCAAACCTTTTAGCCCTCAGCTGTATTGAGATGGTATGGTCAACAGTGTAAACAGCTGCTAACAGATAGAAGAAAATAAAGAGGTGGAGGAGAAACATACAGCTTCCATGATTTATCTGAGTGGGTTTGTTCTGAGCTAGTTCCCCTTTGGATCCCTGACATACTGTCAGAAGGACTAAATCTAAGGTACAAATCATGTTGGGTTAAATAATAATAATGATAATGATAATGATAATAATGATAAATATTCTCCAGTCTGGGGATAGGGGAAACAACAACAAGGTCTCAGTTAATTACTCTCAGCATTCCACAATAAAGGATATGCGGGATCATATCAGGCCTGTCCTGAAAGTGCTGCACTGGCTGCCAATAGCATACCGGGTTCGCTTCAAAGTGCTGGTTCTTACTTCTAAAGCCCTATATGGCCAGGGTCCGGCATACCTGCCTTTCCCCATATGTTCCCCCAAGGGCACTACGGTTGGGGCCTCAACACCAACTGGTAACCCCAGGTCCCAAAGATATTAAAGTTGCTGCTACCAGGGCCAGGGCTTTTTCGGTGGCGGCTCCTACCTGGTGGAATGAGCTCCTGGAGGAGATCTGGGCCCTGCAGGACCTGGCGCAGTTCCACAGGGCCTGCAAGATGGAGATTTTCCACCAGGATTTTGAGTAGGAACCGCCACCATCACTATACCATCACCATACCGCCATCACTAAATGGAGTGGGTGTCATCGGGGAACGAGATGGCCCTGGGAGGAAGGACGGATCACGGTACCACCTGGAGTCTATTGTGTCGCTCTGGGACCACCTTGTCATGTGTGACCCCATCTATTATTTGTGACATCTAGAGCACTTGTATTTTTTATATGTATGATTGTTTTAATGCTTGTTTTATCCTGTTTTTACCTGTTTTAATCTTGGCATATGTGCCTCATTTGTTAGCCGCCCTGAGCCCATCTGGGGAGGGTGGGGTATAAATTTAATAAATAAATAAATAAATAAATATGTCTGCCCATCAATTTCCAATTCTGACATATTTATTTCCTTCACTATGTTTACTCCTGGAATTAAACCCAAACAAATGGTAACCATATAAACTAAGCTTGTTATTCCTGTTCGGTCTTTGAATCTGTTATGCTGTATGCTAATTTACTGCTCACTCTCTGCCTATGTGTATGGACTGGTCATTTCTATTTCATTGTATCTGAAGAAGTGTTTGTGTGCACACAAAATGTTATACCTTGAATAACACTTCATTGGTCTTAAAGGTGCCACTGGACTCAAACTTTGTTTTCTTTCATAGCTGTAGTGAGACACAAGTTAGCATAGCTGAGCATGGATGCATGCCAAATTGGATGTACCCATTCACTGATTATAATCGATTTACAGGCTGGAAGTTAAAAGTGGATGATGAGACTATGATGTTCTCATGATCTGTATGGAGTTGACACAAAATCCTTACACTGTCAAAGAGATTTATTATGGAACAGATTACATGTTTTTTCTCAAGGGCAAATAGAATGTATGTGCACTTTGAAACTGGTGCCCTTTTCACAAAAGATTTTATGCTTTTTATGAATCTGTTCTACCAGGTTAAAAATGAGATTGCTCTGCTGTAAAGTTTAGGGAAATTGCACATTGAAAATGGCACATGGTTGTATGAATATGCTCTTCATTTACACTCTGGTAAAGAAGAGTAGACAATTTCTCTCCACATTCACTTTTCATTTATAGTGTTGTAAATGTTGTTGTGAACTTGGGATGCTGTGATCTTCAATGCAAATAAGTTCTCAGTCAAACTTACAGCAGTGAATGGGGAGCAATTATGTTGAGCTGATCCCAGGATTACTCTGCTGGCCTGGCAAATATTGCAGGCACAAACTGAGTGAAAGTGAGAGGGAGTAGGAAAAAGTGAAGACTGAACTCCTGGAAGTGAGAAAAGGTGTAGTCTTTGTGCTTCATGATGGGTCATGCCAGTTTCTGGCAAACTTTCTTAGTGGAGATGCTCAGGGAATTTGCCTGGCTCCCTAACCAGTGCAAAGGAAAAAGAAAAGAGAAAGGGAAAATATTCACTGTCCTATTGGTCCCTGGGAGGCAGGTAAAGCAGTGTGAGGGCTTCAAATTCAGTCATTTCAGGGGGACATTGTTACGTCTTCATAGACATAAGTGACAGCATAATCGAGCAGGTGCTCATTATGTGGATTCAGAAACTGTCTTGTATTGCCCAATCAAAGGGCTTATGGAGGGAACATCTTTGATTGGCTATTGTTATGGAATATGATTGGTCCTTATAACTGCATTATGATTGGCTGCCTTGTTCAAATGTTATTGGCGCGTTTACATTCTCTGGGTGTGGTTGCTACAACCTGAAGTGTATATAAACTGCTGTTTTTGGACTGTATTTTGTCTAGCTGGGCTAGTCCTTAGCTGGTCTAACTTGGAGCTGAAATAAAGCTGAAATCACTTTTGAATTTACCTCCGGTGTGTTGTCTCGTACTTATCAACTGGCGACGAGGATGGGATTTAGCGGGTAGGCAGCCCCGCTGAGACACCACGGAGGAAGTTCCGATCGACTGCGCGTTTCCGAGGGGGCCGTCCGCTCCAGGAAGCACCGCGATGAGCTCCAAGCACCGGTTCGAGCCGTTCGAGCCCGCGACCGAGGACTGGGAGGCGTACCTCACCCGGTTCGAGTTTCACCTCGAGAGCGGCGGGGTGACGGACGCTGCGAAGAAATGAGCTGCACTGCTTAGCTCATGTGGCAAAGAGGTGTTTGACATCGCTCGTTCACTTGTCACACCTGATGACATCAAGTCCGTACCGTACGCCACACTGACGGAGAAGTTGAAGGCTCATTTTGCACTGCAGCCTTCAGAGATCGCTTCCCGGCACGCGTTCTACAAAAGGCGGCAAGGCTCCAGCGAATCCATAGCCGAGTTTGTGGCGGCATTGAGGAAGTTGGCAAGGGCTTGCAACTTCGCCGATCTCGAGACAGCCTTGCGAGACCGGCTGGTCTGCGGTCACCGCGATGCAAAGCTGCAACAACGCCTGTTCGCCCTCAAGACGCTGACATTCAAGGTCGCGTTCGAGGAAGCCATCGCCGCTGAAGCTGCTGAAAGATCAATGCGAGAAGTGCGACAGCGACCTGCGGCAGCCGAATCTAGCATTCACCAACAGGTCGAGGACCGTGAGCCAGCGGCCGCCGTGGATGTCATACGAGAGCCTTGTTCCAGCAGCCAGCCGCGAACCCAAGTGAAGACTGCGCCAGCGCGTCAGCGCCTTGGTTGTGGCGGGAAGCACGAGCGCGACACCTGTTGGGCCAAAGGATTGGTTTGTCGGGCTTGCGGAAAACGCGGGCACATTGCCAGAGTTTGCAAGTCGAAAAGATCGCCGCCTACGTCGCCTACACAGCGCTCTCAATTCCGAAGCAAGGTCAACACAACCTGCTCTTCATCCCTGTCATCCCGAAACCCGACCCTGTCGTCCAACCCCTTTTCATCGTCCGTCTTCACCACGGGAGCACCCCGGAGGAAGAAGATTTTCGTCACTTTGTTCCTCGACGGAGTTGCCTGTCCTTTTGAAGTTGATTCCAGGTCGGCTAGAACAATCATTTCAACATGCACATTGGATCGTCTTTTTCCGAGCCAAAGCCGCCACCGCCTCCTGCCCACTGACGCCTGTCTTGCAGATTTCCAAGGGCACAGAATTCCATTGGCAGGTGAGGCGGAATTTGACATCCGTTTCAAAGAGCGTAAGGCGGCTCTGTCCCTGATTGTTGCCGAAGGGGACAGGGTAAGCCTGTTGGGGCTCGACTGGTTTGAGCCATTAGGCATTGCTATTTCTGGTATTAATACGGTATGTCATGATAAATGGAATTGTTTGTATGACGAGTTTCCTCAGGTTTTTGCAAAAGGGCTGAGAACTTATACGGGTCCCCCGGTTTCATTTGAGTTGGATCCAAATGTTAGGCCTATCAGGCTAAAATATAGGAAGGTGCCGTTAGCATTGCAACCCAAGATTGAAATGGAAATTGACAAGCTCCTAGAGCAAGGGGTCTTGGAGCCAGTTCCGTACGGCAAATGGGAAACGCTCATTGTTACTCCTGTCAAACCTGATGGAAGCATACGTATTTGTGCAGATTATAAATGCACAATCAATAAGGCGTTACAACAGCATTCCTATCCTGTACCGGTAATAAGCCATGTACTTGCATCTCTTGGGGGAGGCAAGGTGTTTGCAAAATTAGACCTTGCCCAGGCATATCAACAGTTGCCCGTAGATAACAATGCTGCAGAAGCACAAACCATCGTTACGCATAGAGGTGCGTTTAAAGTTAAGCGCCTACAATTCGGGGTTAACGTCGCACCTGGGATCTTCCAGGGTTTAATGGAGGGGTTGCTCAGAGGTATCAAGGGAGTAATTCCCTATTTTGATGACGTGCTTATTGCGGGAAAGAGTGATGAAGATTTGCTTGAAAGGGTCCGGAGTGTTCTGAAGTGCTTCAATAAGGCTGGGTTGCGAGTAAAACGGGAAAAATGTGCGATTGGGGTCTCAAGTGTCGAGTTCCTTGGGTTCAAGATTGATGAACAAGGTGTACACCCAACCCCTGGAAAGGTAGCAGCTATACACAATGCACCCAGACCGAAAAATAAAACGGAGTTACAAGCCTATTTAGGGCTAATCAATTTTTACCACTCATTTCTGCCCCACAAAGCTTCGGTAGCCGAGCCATTGCATCGTTTGTTGAATAAAGGCGCGAAATGGGTTTGGGGACAGCTACAAGAAAAGGCATTTGAAAATGTTAAAGCGTTACTGACTTCTGACAGCATGCTGACTCATTTTGATGAGGGTAAAATGTTGGTTTTGGCGGCTGATGCGTCGCCATACGGTATTGGGGCAGTTTTGAGCCATGTAATGCCTGACGGGTCTGAGGCGCCGATTGCATACTACTCAAGGTCATTGAGTGGTGCAGAAAAAACTACGCGCAAATAGACAAAGAGGGTTTGGCGCTTGTAAGTGCGGTCAAGAAATTCCATGACTTTTTGTATGGCCGCCATTTCATTCTGGTGACGGACCACAAGCCGCTACTGGGAATCTTTGCCCCTGACCGCCCCACGCCCAACATACTGTCGCCCAGGATGCTGAGATGGGCTCTGTTCCTGGCGGCATACGAATACGACTTGGAACACAGACCTGGGAAATGTATCGCGCACGCTGATGCTCTGAGCCGCTGTCCTCTGCCTGAGACTGGTTTCGATCCGGCTCCTACAGCGGACGTTTGCACCTTGGATGAACTTCGGAGTCTCCACTTCGGTCCGAGGACGTTGCCGCGTTCACCCAGAAGGACTTAATACTATCTCGTGTTTTAAACTGGGTGTGGAGGGGTGGCCGAGTGTCTGTTCAGAGCCTGAGTTCAGGGCGTACTGGGACAGAAGGTCTGAACTGTCCATTGCTAAGGGTTGTTTGCTATGGGGGAACAGAGTCGTGATTCCCCCCAAACTAAGAGAAAGGGTTCTTAAGTCCCTGTATGCCAGGCACCCAGGGATTGTTTGCATGAAGGCCCTGGCGAGGGGTACTTATGGTGGCCTGGGCTCGATGCAAACATCGAAGAGAAAGTTCGAGGCTGTGTGCGCTGCCAGCAGTCACGGCCTGACCCTCCGCACACACCACCAGCACCCATGGACAGAGCTGACAAGCCTTGGTCAAGGCTGCACTTTGACTTTGCGGGGCCAATCAACGGCCAAATGCTCCTGGTGGTTGTGGACTCTTATTCAAAGTGGCTGGAGGTAGTCCCCATGAGGTCCACAACATCGGCAAACCTAATAAAGGCTTCGCGCCAACTTTTTGCCACCCATGGGCTACCTGAAGTATTAGTCAGTGACAACGGCCCTCAACTGACCTCTAGGGAGTTCGCCGGTTTCCTAGAGGGCTACGGAATCCGGCACATCACCACAGCCCCATTCCATCCCGCTTCTAACGGCCAGGCAGAGCGGATGGTTCGGATGGCAAAAGAGACCATCGCCCGACTGCCTGGCGAGGACTGGGACCATCGAGTGGCCGATTTTCTCCTGTGGCAGCATGTCACACCGAGCTCTGCCACAGGGAAAAGCCCGGCCGAGATGCTTATGGGGAGGAAACTGACAACCCTCCTCGACCGCCTGCACCCGGATCTGGATGGCAGCAGAGCTGTATGGGCCGAACCGCCCACGCCATCCAGAGAGTTTCAGCCCGGGGACTGGGTCTTTGCCCGAAACTACTCTGAGGGGCACCGGTGGCTTCCCGCCGAAGTCACCAACCGTCTAGGGTCCAGGATGTATGTGGTGAGGCTATCTGACGGCCGAAAGATACGCCGCCACATAGACCAACTCCGGCAGCGATGGTCTCCTGCGGACCAGGAGATTGAAGCCGGAGATTGTTTCAGGCCCAGGGAGCAGTCCCACTTGCCTCCGGACGAGGTGAGTGCTGCTGGTTCTCGTCAAGAACCTGAGGCAGGGCAGACCCCTGCACTCTTGGACCCTGAAGAGCCTGTCAGCCCAGCAGTGCCTGGCGCTGAACCTAGTGCAGACCCTGATCCACCTGAAGCCCCAGAGTTAAGGCGGTCACAACGAAGCAGAAGGGCCCCTCCCCACTTGTCTGATTACGAGTGTGTTCCATCTAAGGGGGAGGAGTAGTTGTTATGTCTTCATAGACATAAGTGACAGCATAATCGAGCAGGTGCTCATTATGCGGATTCAGAAACTGTCTTGTATTGCCCAATCAAAGGGCTTATGGAGGGAACATCTTTGATTGGCTATTGTTATGGAATATGATTGGTCCTTATAACTGCATTATGATTGGCTGCCTTGTTCAAATGTTATTGGCGCGTTTACATTCTGTGGGTGTGGTTGCTACAACCTGAAGTGTATATAAACTGCTGTTTTTGGACTGTATTTTGTCTAGCTGGTCTAGTCCTTAGCTGGTCTAACTTGGAGCTGAAATAAAGCTGAAATCACTTTTGAATTTACCTCCGGTGTGTTGTCTCATACTTATCAGACATAATAAAATATAGACTTGACTTTGATTTTCTGTGGCTCACTGTCCTTTAAGCTGCAGCACATCAGAGAGATTTCCAGGGGTTTATCTGTTCCCTGCACAAAGAATTGAATCTAGAAGTGTGCATGGGGGGGGTCATCTGGTAAGTTATGTAGCATAATTAATAAAATCCTGCAGTTTTCATCATATGGAAAGGACTATTCTTGCCTGTTCAGTTCATCACAGAATTTCTCATTGTCCATCCAAAGAAGATGGAAAAGACTAACAGTTTTTGCAAATGCTTCAGTTGGTTGTGGAAAGTGCCATCAAGTCATAGCCATCTTATGGCTACCCCTTAGGGTTTTCAAGGCAAGAGACTAACAGAGATGGTTTGCCATTGCCTGCCTCTGTATAGCAACCCTGGACTTCCCTGGTGGTCTCCCATCCAAATACTGTCCAGGACCAACCCTGCTTAGCTTTTGAGATCTGATAAGAGCAGGCTAGCCTGGACCATCCAGGTCAGGGCAATGCTTCAATTACCCACTGCTAAATTTAGACAGAGAGATGCATAGAACATGGGCCTAGAAAGCTCTAATGTGAAACAGAGTCCCTTGGGGAATAAGGTGAAGTTTCAACTGCTGAAATAAAGCCTCCCAAAGGACATTTGCATTGTAAAGTGATGTTCGACCACTGGGGGAGATCATATGCTGAAACAGCTGCAAATAGGAAGAAAATGTTTGGTGTTAAACCAACTATGGAGAAAATACAACCCCCATGCTCCTTTGCTCTCTCACACATGCACATCTGTACTGGTGCGCTACACCCAGATGTGCAGCCATCCAGAGAACTCTGACAAAAGGTTCAGCAATCACATGATCTGAACAGCACTAGATTGGGGGTTTATTCACAATTGGCAATTATGACATGAGTCAAACCTGTAGGGCTTGACCCTCCTGGTTTAGTGCTGATGATAATTAGCAAGTAACAATGTGTGGGATCCTAAGATGTTGTTCCATGAACTGAAGGCACTTTCACTCACACCAGGATGGCTCTACCATGTTTACCAGGAATAGACTGGGAAGCTAAAAAAGCTCTCAAAACAATATCGGAGTGACCCCTCTAGACCTGTAGCCAGTGGTTGGGTGCTGTGGGTAGCACCCCCTATCAAATTAACACCAATGCTTTGATTTGGATCTGAAGATTAACCGGTAGCCAGTACACTGGCCACTTCCTTCTATCAACACAACCCACATGAGGCACAAGCCCTGTCAGCTCTTCAAGGGGTTGCTGATCTTTGTCTCCTTGGAACAGCCCTGTCAGGCTCGATGCACTGCCACTCCACTGGAGTTCATGGACATGCCACTATCCTTGCTCCCTGAGGGTACACTTTGTATGTGTACTCAGATCCATTGGTTGGTGTCCCACAACCCCACTGTATCTCTACCTACCATGCTCCAGTAAGTTGCCTTGTGTTCCCTTAGGTTCTTCTGCCCTAGACCTTCTGCACTTTATCTCCCCCATACCATGTGATCCATCTTCTGGGCAAAAGGCAGCTCCATGATGCTGTGTCTATTACTGCCAGTGGGTTTATACATATATTAGTTTTGGTTTTAATTAGCTCTATGATGTGCTTTTATAATGCTCTGTTTTTAATTGTTAGCTCCCTTGGAGGTCTGGTTGGGCAAAAAGTTGGGATATAAATTTTGCAAATGAATAAATACATAAATAATGGTACTGGAACAAGCAGTGCTAAAAGATCCACTTGGTTCTGATCTGGAGTCCAGGTCTGAGCTGAGTAGCCTCACTGTGCTGCCAGCACCACATGGACAATTTGACTCTGTTTGTGCCTCCTCACCAGTGACACTCTAGGATCGCTGCCCACTGAAAAGCATCCTTGTAAATTAAAGGGACAGCCTACTCCCAAAGACCACAGATTTCTAGATACTATGCAGCCCATAGCACTCTTGAGAGTTACCTCACTTTCAGGAGCAGCTTTTCGTATGACTAGGGGAACTACAAAATACTCAGAAGGCAAGAAAGGATCCATTCTATCATGGATGGAGCTCAACTTGCAGTTTCATAGACCTCCTTCCCTATGTTTTATATTGAATTGCAAAAATGTGATGCAAATTTCCAAAATCTTTTGATTTGAAGAAACATAATGGAAAGCACCTGAGGAACCGTGTCTATAAACCAGAAAGTTGAGAAGGAGGTAAAGCCTCAAAACTAGAGAAGCAATGCCAAATAAGGTATCATAAGATTCCAGTGAGCACTGTGTGGGTGCCTAGTAACCAAGACATTGTGGTCAAATCACTGACAACTGGCTAAGAAAAGCAGAAGAGGTGATGGGACATTTATAGGTAGCAATGGAGGGCCCAGTGGGAAGTGGGGGTTGGAGTCCATCAAGCAGCAGTGGGGGGCAGAAAAAATGGTAACAGAGGCTTGGAAAAAATGGTGAAAGGTGGGGTTGGAGTGTAGAAAGTGGAAATGGAAGAAAATGATGGTAGGATGGGTGGAGAATGTGGTTCTCTTCAGGAGAAAGTGACAGGAAAGGGGTGAAGTGTATAAAGTGGTGTGAAATTGGTGATGGGCGGGAAGGGAAGACAATGCAATGGGGAAAATATGGTGGTGTGGAGAGACAGTGGAAATGGGTGAAAGAGAGGGGATAAATTGCGAGAGAGCAGGAAATTCCCTGCAAGGGTTCATGAGTCTCCCATAGGAGTTCATATTCATGGTCTCATAATAAAAATCCTGCATTCTTTTTGTCTTACCTGAGAATGAATGCCAATGGTCCTGAAGCCAAATTAAATAACAGGAATGAAAGAGGGAACTCCTGCATGTGCCAAAGGCTACTGGACATGTTCAGATTGAAGGATTAGTGGTTATTATAAAGCACCATTTACTATGTAGAAATAATTAATTCCAAGGAACCATCAAGAGACTACTTTGTTATCTACAACAACTCCAGATTCAACCTATTGAATGCCTTTTCCACTTAAATTGACAAGGCCAATGTGGAATCATGTCCACGATCCAAGGCAGCTTTAAAGCCAACATGTTTCACCAGTGTTTGTATTGCACTTGACGCAAGTGATTCTTATCTCTCTTATCTAAGTCCAAGAAAAGTATACAGCAAACTGTGTCTCTGGACAAGGAAAGGGGTTTTAGAAACTTATAATAACAAAAGTATAGCTTATTGTAAGCAGAGAATTGCCAGGAGGAAAAAAAAACATACAGTACCACCTTTGTTCTTTTATACTGAGATAAAGATATCAGATTGCAGGGTACACCCCTTCAGATCCTTTACACTATATAATCTGAGATATATTTCATTAGTTTTGCAGATAATCCAGTAAGAATGGATTCCATGCCGATTTTTACTTGGTTATTACTGTTGCATGGAGGATGTCTATGTGCATCAGGTAATGTAGCTAAATGTATCTGCATTTTCTCTCTTCTTTTTCTTTCTTTTCTCCTCTCTGTTGTACATAGACACACATATGCATCTGTGGACTTCCTTATTAGTCACTAGTTAAATGAGAGAAAGCCGATTGCAGCATAGCACAAAAGACTGCAATGAAGGTAGAGAAAGGGATTTAGGCCTATAGAAGATGCAAAGGCTACACACAGTGCAAACACTGGTCATCCTGAATATGTCAGTGTTCAGAAGTCTATTTGATTTGGAATATAAATTTGATTTGGAATATAAATGAAAGAAACTTGGCACAGCTAAAGGGGAGACACAGGGCAACATTAGGAATGTAAAACAAATGCAGACATTCCCTGCAGTTTAGCAATGTCAGGATCCAAAGAGCTATTTTAAGTGTACCAAATGGGCACAGAAAGAGCCAGTTTGGTGTAGTGGTTAAGAATGTGGACTCTAATCTGGAAGAACTGGGTTTGATTCCCCACTCCCCCACATGCAGCTGCTAGTGTGATCTTGGGTCAGTCATGAAGTTCTTTCAGAGCTGTTCTCTCAAGGCAGTTCTCCAGAGAGCTCTTTCAGCCACACTTACCTCACAGGGTGTCTGTTGTGGGGAGGTGAAGGGAAAGAGGATTGTAAACCACTGTGAGACTCTTTTGGGTAGTGAAGGGCAGGGTATAAATCCAATCTCTTCTTCTTCACATTGGCTTTTCTCATTTTGAAGTAGGTACCAGTGACATATACACAACTGTTTTTTAAGCTTTCACCAGTTTCAAAAGTAGTTTACAATGTGGTATGAATAATATATCTAAAGTCCACTGGGGCTTGTAGAAAAATTTATGTGGTTCTTTGGTTCTCTGGAAATATATAATCGCAAATTTCTATCTGGAGGTCATACTGTAAGGCGCAAAGAACTCAAACATGCCTAAAATATAAGAAATAATACTGTGGATTAACACCATGCTTAATAAATTAATTTTCTTCCTTTCTTTCAACAGGTACAACAACAGAACAATATGGTAATTCTTATTTTATTTATATTTGCTTAAGTGGGTTATTCATGTGTGGTTTATACTGTTGTGTATATGTCTGTACAAGTTGGAAGTTCATTCTTAACTCTTAGATAACATAGGAATCAACCCGATTGGAATCCCAAATATACCTATGCTGACATCTGATACTTGACCTGTGCAAAAGCTGCCAGGACCAGGACACTGTTGTCACACTGACAAAGTGTCATGTGTCATCCTAAAATGCTCTGTGATCTATGGTCTGTGCATTCAACACAGTTCAGTCTTCAATGGAAAGAGAACTTGGCTTATTGGCCCCTGTCTCTTTCTGAAAAACAAGCAAATAAGAAACAGCAAACAGCTGAATTATCTTTGTTTTTGCAGTTATGCATTTCACCCAAAAATGGACCACTAACAGTATGAAACTGGTGCTAAAGCCTTTGGGAAAATGTTAAAATATTATTAAAACATTGTATCTTTTATTTTTCAGATAGAGCTGCTATATCTGCTTGTGATTAGTTTGTAAAAGTATTTTCAGTGGCTGTTTTGGCACTTGAGAAGCCACGGGGTGGGGGGGAGAGAAGAGTGTCTCAGCCCTCTGTGTAGCAGGCCTGATCAGGATCAGAACCTCGCAGAATTTTAAAATCACTTTAAAATGGCAGTGGGATTTATGGGTCAGACCCATGGATACTGTCACATTTGGCCCATAGTGTTAACTTTTTCAAAATTCTGTGGAAAGTTGCCCATGGATCATTCACTGTTTGTTATCTGCCTTTAGCAGTTTTTATGCTGGCTTTCTTCATATGTTGATTTTAGTTGTTTGGCCACTGCTCTGATATTTATTCAATTCCCAGTTGTGATTTTATTTCTAATTTTGCTGTTCTTTAACCTTTATTGTTTTGACTATTTTAAGTGATATAAACCACCTTTCTAGCTGAGGCTGTGGGCAGAAATGTTTCAAATAGATGAAGTGGGAAACCACTAAGTGGGTTTGCTGATTTATACAATGTTTGGGACATCCACAAGGTTCCATCAGAACCAAAGCGACTGATTATGATTGGCATGCCAAACATGGCAATGCTTTCCATCTGCTTGCTGCGGACTATAGTCTGATTCACACTCCGCTTACAGAGTCTTCCTAAGCAGAGTTGCACCCTTTTAAAACCATTGGCTTAAATGGCCTCAGGAAGATGTAACTCTGTTAAAGGTGGCATACGAAGCAGAATATGTGAAGCATCACTTTTTGAAAGGAATTGAGTTTGTTTCAAGAAAGCTCATCTACATAGACATTTCATCAGCTGATAGCTACAATATCAAGTAATACTACAGTCACTGAGTAATGAATTTTGATATGTGGATTCAGCTTTTGATGGTTTTCTAAAATGTGATTGTTTGCTTGTTTGTTTATAATAAATCTGTTTCTCTGTCTCTCTTTTTCCCTTGAGGTATACCATGGTGGCAAACCACATCAGGTAACATCTAAAAGTTTTACTAGTATTTTATTATCTATGTCATTCCAGTTTACTGCACAGAATGAACATCACATGGTAGAGCAAAATGGAATTTGCAGGAAACCCCTTGATACTAAAGTATGTTCCATAGTATTAACTTTTTAAAAATTCTATGGCAAGGTGGGCATGTTCTACCACCTCAAGATGGCAAAATACAAAATAGCTCACTCCTGTTTTTCTGAGTAGCAAGTATATGGATAGGGCTTGTCAAGAATTCCCAATTCAGAGAATCCTTGATATGAAGAGCAGAGCTCAAAATTACACAACCAACCTGGAGTGTGAGTCCTCACAAACCAGTGGGGTAGGCTGCCACCAGCCCATGAGATCATCTCTATGATCAGAAGCCAGTGGGCAAACTCCTGATCTTTCTGGGATTATACCAGAACATCAATCCTACAAGGTAGGACACTTGTAGAATGAGTTTCTATGAACCAGTTGCCAGTAGGTCACTTTGATCCAAGATACTGAATTTAGATTAAAGTTTCAGAGTACAGAACAACCAGATATAGTAAAGGTATTTATTTATTAAAGCATGCTTGGATTTCAAAGAAACTAGCAGTGAGAAAGAAAACAAAGAAGCTACCAGTTAAGGTTCTAGCTACGCAGTTAAATCCTAAGGCACAGTTACCAGGTTACACTTCTTCAGTGAACCCAGGCAATCATTTAAAATCTTCTTTGTAAGCAAGGCATGGCTCAACCTGTTGCAGGATTAACCCATACCCCTGGAGAGCTGAAGCGGCTTGCTCCAACTAATAGAAAAGAACAGAAAAGCTAACTCTTTAAAGTCTAAGATCTGGACCGACTGGGGACCCTTCCAGCCAATCCAAAACTCAGATTCACGAAGTTATCTTGACATGGATCTGTGACAACAGATGATTCCGCAGAGCAGCAATTTATGACAGGAGGCTTCTCTCTGAAGTGTAAAACAAATATCAGAGCCTCATAGAAAGTGTAAGGTATGTGTCTCCTTATCATTGTTATTCAAAGGCACCAAGTCAGACTTGACCATTTTCTCATGACAAAACCTCAGGTGTTTCCCTTTTGATATCTTCAATCCATTTGCAAGCCTAGATCTTTAATATGAAACCTTAACCAAAGTTTAATTCTATGTCTAATGGAAGAACAGGAAATCAACTGGAGGTCCAGTTTCCTCACAGGGCTAACTTAAAAAGCAGTCTCTCTTTCTTCTCCAAACTTTATACTTGATCCAGAGATTCCTACATGCATTCTAACTGGATGCATGGAGAGCCAGTGTAGTGTAGTGGTTAAGAATGTGGGACTAGTATCTGGGAGAACCAGGTTCAAATCCCCACTTGTGCCATGGAAGCTCACGGGGTAACCTTGGGACAGTCATACTCTCTCAGGGCTGCTGTGAGGACTAGATGGAGGACAGGAGACTGATGTAAGCCACTTTAGGACTGTCGGGAGGAAAGGTGGTATACAAATGAAGTAAATAAATGCTTATTTATTTATTTTTATGGAAGGACTGTCGCTATGCTACTCTTTCGTTGTACGTGTGGATGTAGCCTTCCTGGTGAATGAAAGCAAATGGAAAATCTTCACAACTGGGGATTTTTATATACACACCACCAGGGCTAGGCTCATGTGGGGATTTTTCCCGGATGGCACACAGCATGCTCCTGCTCCATTTGAAAGCTTGCACACAACACTGTGCTGTTTCTGAGCATGGTTCCTCAGGGCCCTGGGGCTTCCCCTTTTAAGCTAGAGGAAAGAAGAATCTTCATTTCTCTGACTTATGGGGGGGGAACATGCTGTTGCAGTAGAGCTGCTGCATGAAATCTTTGTCTTCAGTAAATCTATGGTGCAAAATGGTGATATTCAGATCTGGTGCCCCCCTTTAACAGGGCTTAAACAAGCCTTCAGAATAGGCTCATCTCATCTGTGAGCCATGGCTCAACAGTTGCTCAACAGTTGCGAATTGTCATGCAGATTGTCACCAGGCTGGTGCTTCTGCATGACAAGATGAATAGGAAAGAAGAAGAAGAGATTGGATTTATACCCCACCCTTCACTTGGAGTCTCAGAGAAGCTTACAGTCTCCTTTTCTTTCCCCTCCCCACAACAGACACCCTGTGAAGTAGGTGGGGCTGAGAGAGCTCTTTCAAGAACTGCCCTTTCAAGGACAGCTCTGGCAGAACTATGGCTTGCCCAAGGTCATCCAGCAGCTGCACGTGGAGGAGTGGAGAATCAAACCCGGTTCTCCCAGATTAGAGTCCATGCACTTAACCACTACACCAAACTGGGGGTGGGATGTGTGCCAGCAGCAACAGCACGAGGATGTGTGCATGAATGCTGTCCCTGTGGCCTCAGTCCCATTAACTGCTGCTTGCACTTTGAGGGCAGCTTTTCCTGCCTCTGTGTGAAACCAGCCCAAGACCCCCATGAAGCTGCTTCCATGAACCAGGGCATTTTTTCCCCGATAAGCCAGATCTAGAACTCCAGTCTGCCCTCTGAGAAGTTCCTTGATTTGGGGGCTGTGTCTGCATATCTCTGCATATCAAAAGATTTTTCTGCATGGACAAGATATTTCAGGAGATGAATGAGTGATCTATGTATCTAATAGCCATGTGTGGTCAGGTTGCAGCATGGCAAGACAGACGGAGCCAGGACTTGCTCCCAAGCACTGCTGGCTTCTCGTTATCTTTAGAGGAGACTCAGGGGCTCCTGTTCTCCGCAGTATACCCTGGATGGGAGTGCAGTGTAAGGGACACAATCTGTCCCCCCACCTGTGGCAATAGGCGAGTGGAAGTCCTGGATTGTCCCCAGCAAGAAATGAAGAAGAGCACTCAAGGCAGCCATGAGTGCCTAGCTGTCCCTACCCACTAAGAGGGACTTAAAAGTCTGCACCTCATCCACAACATCAATGAAGCATATCGCCATGAGTACTTTTCAAAGCAACATTACCAGAAACTCTACTATACAATGTTAGCCCCTTTGAAGATTAAATAGACTGGAAGGGAGGGGTGAAGGGAAGAAAAGGATCGGGGAAAAAATTGTATAAATAATCTACTGGGCAAAGAAAACAAGAGAGGGCCCTGTCTAAATTGATATCTTCAAGAGTTATCATCCCTTCTATGATTCTGAACTTTAGTGAGAGCCAAATTAATCTTCTTATTTTTTTTAATGAAGACCTTGGCACAAATACTGAACTTTGGGACCTGTTATAACTTTAACACTTCAATTATAAAGGCTTTACATTTTATTAGATCTTATTCTGAATTTCTTATATACTTAGTTCCCATAACAATGTATGTTTATCTTTACTGAAACTTTAAAACTCCATTTTGTTTTGATTGTATTGCTTTGGTATGTAAACAATTGATAAGCTTTTCACCCTATGTTAGTTTTATCAGGACCACAATAGTTGTTGATATGTACTCTCTAAATTTGTTTTCTCTGTAAAACTTGGTTTGGGAAAATATTTATAGAGAGTCTCATGTTTTACCACATTTTTGGAAACATGAATTGCACTGATAGATCGCAAAAGACCCCAGAGGTTTTACTATTAGCTACACCAGAATCTGTGGACAATACAATTCCTGTGGCTGTTAGAAAAGCAGTTGAAGAAGTTTTCCACTCTGCATAGACAGAAATCCAAATACAAATACAACAGTTTAAAACTAAGAGGGAAACAGCCCAGACAGTGTGGAAAGAGGAGGAAAAAAGACATGACTGCTTTGAAGACACAGAAGAAACCTACAAGCAAGAGGACCGGATCTACTGTAATGTATCGAAACCTGACCACGTGCGAGGCAAGTCTCCATGCGGTCATGCAAAATCTCCGAGCTTCGCTCCGGGAGACAATAGCCTGAATGGATTCTAGCCCACACCAATCAGAGGGCTAGGTTCCTGGTCGGGACCTATGGAACTCTCAGCCACTGTATATAGCCTATCACTGAATGGGGGTGTGTTCTGGGAGTGGGTTCATGGAGCATATAAGCTGGCCTGCGAGCTGGGGTTCTCTTGTCTTGTTCTGCACCTAAAATAAAGTATGAGAGCTGAAATCACTTGCCAGTCTCAGTACTTTTCACTGGCGATGAGGATGGGATCCATCTCCGCATGAACAATGACCACAAGTATCACATCGTGCCCCGACGCCGAGGAGAACACAGCTTCCCGCTCCACTTCTCTGGTCACCATGCACCGCACCACTCCTAGCGCCACACCTCGCTCTCCAAAGCATCGCATCACTCTCTGAAGTATTGTGCCCCGCTGCCTCCAGATCCCTCCTGCCTCGTGGAATTCCAAAGATGACCGCAATGCATGGTAACATCACCTCCTTTGATGTCACCCACCCCGAACAGTAGGAGACCTGGCTGGAGACCCTGGAAAACCACTTTACAGACCATAATGTGATGGGCACCAGTAAGAAAAAGACCTTGCTCCTAAGCTCGTGTGGCATCAATGCCTTTCGGTTGCTGAAGGACCTGATTGCACCCAAGCAGATGAAGGAAGTGTTGTGTCCGCTGACCACTGCAGGCAGTCAGCAAAGGAGCCTGAGCTTGAGTCCTGGAGAACAATGGGACTGGGGCTCTGAGCTCCTGCTTTGGGGAACCAATGGGAACAGCGGCGCCAATGGCATCAGGGGGCATTCCCCTTAGCATGTATATAGTTGGCCACCTGGCCAGGTATTTCGTCTCGTGTTGTGTAATAGTGAACCATGCTGATCACTACATCGTTGTCCGTGGTTTCATTATGCATCTAACCCACTATACAACAGGAAGAAACCTACAAGTTACTGGTGAAGGTGCTTACCGATCACCTGGCACCCAAACCAACCAAATTCGCTGAGTGCATGGATTTTTTTCCACGTGTCCAGGGCCTGGACAAACTGGCCTCTGACTTCCTGGCAGGGCTCCGAAGAGTGGTCACGAGGTGTGCA
The DNA here is from genome assembly GCA_029375565.1 of Gekko gecko. NCBI lineage: Eukaryota > Metazoa > Chordata > Lepidosauria > Squamata > Gekkonidae > Gekko > Gekko gecko. The sequence continues at coordinate 49,787 of JAPDNY010000188.1, read as the reverse complement.
TTCCCTAGCCTGGCGGACACATTCTTGAACCAGTTCCTGGTGGGCCTAAAGTAGCAAAACCTGACCGCTTGTGAGGCGAGTCTCACTTGCCAGTCTCAGTACTTTTCATCTACAAAAAAAGAATCTACGCCTACAAAGAGAAACACAACTTTTACAAAAATGTACCAGAGACTCTATAAAAGAATCACGGCTGATGAAACTCCCAAAATAGTGACTTCCTTATCATCTCAGAGAGAACAAAAAAACCAATATATGGAATTACAAGCTATGACTAAGATGGTACATAGATGGCTGTTTCCAGAAGATAATTTCTACACCTATAAAGGAAAAAGACACAGAATCAAAACTTTAAAACTTAAGAGGAGAAATCAGAAAAATAAAAATAAGCTGATACCTATAAACCCTCTGGGAAATGTATGAGGGAATTCCTGGATCTTAGGACTACATCATTTACATATTGAGGGAATCCTAGATGCTTTTGACAGAGTAAGGTCCTGATGTACTTGTATTCAGAATAAAGAATTACACTCTCTACAAAATAACTCAAAAATGTAATAACATGCTTAGGAAAAGTTTATGTTAGTAGAAAATAAGAAACTGTATATTCATATATTTGCAGACTTTATATAACAATATATGGTGGAAAAATGAGACAGATCTAATTAGTGTATGAGGTACTGAAATAGAGAAAAGATTAATATGAACTATTGTATCCCTAATTTTATGTTTGTTGGAAAAATAAAAATGCTATTTAAAAAAATCAAAATACCGCACCATTCTAATTGAAGAAAAACTTGGGCTTACTTTGATATTGCTCCCATTCTTTCCTTTTTTCTTTCTTTCTTTTCTCCAAGAACTAACCACATCCACCACAGAAGAAAGCAGTACAATTGGTAAGGACCATCTTTGATTACCTGTGCCAAAAGTGACATTTAACACATCCATAGAATACATCACTAAAATGCACACCTTCATTATGATTTCACAGAAATTGTGATGACCACAATATTTCTCTGATCCATCCATCCCTCCATCCCTCTTCAAAAGGGAAGACTATAAGGCCTTTTAAGGACTACAGGACTCACCCAGGCTTGTGTGCTTACTTCTGTTCAACAGCAGGACACCCAAAAACCCAGGGTGGTATAGCAGCTAGAGTTTTAGACTAGGATCTGGGAGAGACATGTTCAATTATCCAGTCTGCCATGGAAGTTCACCAGGTGACCTTGGGCCAGTCACAGTCTCAGCCTGATATAACTCACATGATACAAATGGAGGGCAGAGGAATGGTTCTTTGGTTTTTGGCTTATGACTCTGCTCTGGAAATATGTAATCATAAATTCCTGCTTGGATATCATACTGTAAAGCATAAAGATCTAAAACATACCTAGACATATAAGAAATAATACTTTCTTCTATGCTTTTTAATTAGTTGCTTTTACTGGACAAAGTTATTTGGTTCAATAGGATGACGAAGTGGTCATTTTAACAACAACAAAAAAAACACTAAACCTCTAATGTTCAGGATAGGGGGGCACAAAGCTAATCAATAAGATTCTGATATAGCCCTTATGCTTCTCATATATTATCTGTTTCTATTATTCTGATATTTTTTGTATATTTAGATTAGTAGATTGTTTTTAATGTTTCTCGATGCAAAATGCTGTACACCTCTCTGAGCCCCCTCTGCAGGGAGGGTGGAATAATAATGATGATGATGATGATGATGATGATGATGATGATGATGATGATGATGATGATGATATGCTATATATTACACAGCAGTGCTTCAATGCACATCTCTGTTTTGAGTTCAGTAAATTAACCGAACCACAGTATTTTCCTGACTCTCATTTTGCTGTTCTATTGCTGTTCAAGAAACAACAGCCCTTCACTCTACAACTGGTAAGCATTTTCTGCTACATATTATGTTGAGTTCAGTAACTTGAACTGACCACAATATTTTCCTGGCTCACATTTTGTTGTTCTTTCTCTGTTCAAGGACCCCTAGCCTGATACATACAACTGGTAAGCATCTTCTATTATATATTAGACAGCATTGCTTCAGTGTATACCTCTGTTTTGAGTTCAGCAAAGTATTGATCACAGGGGGCAGCATTTTTAAATGCCTTCCCTTCACTTGCTGAGATGTGCCACCATGGCAGTGCACTTCAATGAGTGAAGGGAAGGCACATAGGTCTCTTTAAATGCCTTCCCTTCACTTGCATTTAAAGAGAATTCTCTTATGAACTGAATGAACCGCCATAAAAACATGGCAGTTCATGGGCGGTTTGAGAGCAATGCTCTTGCATTAACTGCAGGTCAGAAACCAACAAACTGGCCCAGCTCATCAGAAATTTGGTTCATGAGTCGGTTTGTGCCCATCCCTAGTAAGCACCTTCTACTATTGATTAGACACAGCATTAATTCAGTGCACACCTCTATTTTGATTTCATAAACTGAACTGACCACAATAGTTTCTGACTTGCATTTTGCTGTTCTTTTTCTGTTCAAGAACCCACTGGCCTGCCACCTACAACTGGTAAACACTTTCTATAATATATTAGACAGCATTGCTTCAGTGTATACCTCTGTTCTGAGTTCAGTAAACTGAATTGATCACAACAGTTTCTTGATTCATATCTTGCCTCTTCCTGTTCTAGATACAACAACCCCTGTACCTACAACCGGTAAGCACCTTCTTCTACATATTAGAGAGTAAATAGAGTGCATGCCTCTATTTTGATTTCATAAATTGAACTGACCATAGTAGTTTCCTGACTCGCATTTTGCTGTTCTTTTTCTGTTCAAGTACCAACTACTCTGCCACCTACAACTGGTAAGCACCTTCTATAACATATTAGACAGCTTTGCTTCAGTGCACACCTCTGTTTTGAGTTCAGTAAAGTATTGATCACAATAGTTTCTTGACTCACATTTTGCTTTGCTTTTTCTCTTCTAGATGCAACAACCCCTCCACCTACAACTGGTAAGCATCTTCTGCTACTATTAGACACAGGGTTAGTTCAGTGCACACCTCTATTTTGAGTTCAGTAAACTGAACTGATCACAACATTTTCTTGATTCACATCTTGCTTTCCTCTTCCTGTTCTAGATACAACAACCCCTGCACCTACAACCAGTAAGCACCTTCTGCTACATATTGAAGAGTAAATAGAGTGCATGCCTCTATGCTGAGTTCATAAATTGAACCGATCACAATATTTTCCTGACTCGCATTTTGCTGTACTTTTTCTGCTGAACCAACTACTCTGCCACCTACTGGTAAGCCCCTTTGGCTATATATTAGACGGTATTGCTTCAGTGCACACCTCTGTTTTCAGTTCAGGAAATTAAACTGACCACAGTAGTTTCCTGGCTCACATTTCACTTTGTTTTTCCTGTTCTAGATACAACAACCCCTCCACCTACAACTGGTAAGCACCTTACGCTAAATATGAGACACAGCATTAGTTCAGTGCACATGTCTGTTTTGAGTTTAGTAAATTGAACTGCCAAGAATAGTTTCTTGACTCACGTTTTGTTTCTTTTCCTGTTCTAGATACAACAACTCCTCCGCCTACAACTGGTAAGCCCTAGGGATGGGCACAAACCTGGAAACTGAACTGACCACAATAGTTTCCTAGCTCATATTTTACTGTTCTTTTTCTGTTCAAGAAACAACAACCTATCCACCTACAACTGGTAAGCATCTTCTGCTTCATATTAGAGAACACTGGTTCAGTGAACACCTCTATGTTGGGTTCAGTAAACTGAACTGGTTGCAGTATTTTCCTAACGTATTTTGCTCTTCATTTTTCTGTTCAAGAAACAAACATAGAAACTACTGGAAGGGAGCTCTTGCCTTCATATATTAGTCATATATCTAATAGCCAAGCATGCCCCTTGTGTGCACCCAAAAAGTGCAAGGAAAACCTCCTAGATCTAGGAAAGATGTTTCTACAGACTCAGGGAACACCTAAGTTTACAGAAAACTCTTAAAGTAAAAAATACAAACAGTTTTAGGGTGCCAAGATCCTGAGAGATTGCCTCATGACATTTTAGTTCCCATTTTGGATTGCCTAGGCAACCTGAAGTTTCATCACTAAGACATATCAGAGCTGGAGCAAGAGGGAAGGACATGGGAGTGGGTGGGATGAAGGGATTTCCCTTCCTTATGAGTTCTTTTAAGTTACCCTTTTGTAATAATAATTACAAAATAATCTGTGGCTCAGATCATGAGCTACTCATTGCAAAATTCAGACTTAAACTGAAGAAAGTTGGGAAAACCACTAGGCCATTCAGATTTGGCCTAGATCGCATCCCCGATGACTATACAGTAGAGGTGAAGAATAGGTTTAAGGGACTAGATTTGATAGACAGAGTGCCTGAAGAACTATGGACAGAGGTTTGTGACATTGTACAGGAGGCAGCAATCACTGCCATCCAAAAGAAAAAGAAATGCAAGAAAGCAAAGTGGCTGTCTGATGAGGCTTTACAAATAGCAGAGGAAAGAAAGAAAGCAAAAGGCAAAGGTGAAAAGGAAAGATTTACCCAACTGAATGCAGGTTTCCAGAGAAAAGCAAGGAGAGATAAGGAGGCTTTCCTGAATGAACAATGCAAAGTAATAGAGGAAAACAATAGAATGGGAAGGACTAAAGATCTCTTCAAGAAAACTGGAGAAATCAAGGGAATGTTCCATGCAAAGCTGGCCATGATAAAGGAAAAAAACGGTAGAGACCTAACAGAAGCAGAAGAGATTAGGAAAAGATGGCAAGAATACACAGAAGAACTATACAAGAAGGACCTCAATGTCCTTGACAACCACGACGGTATAATCACTGACCTTGAGCCAGACATCCTGGAATGCGAAGTTAAATGGGCCTTAGAAAGCATTACTGTCAGAAGTCCTAACTTAGTCAGCAAAACACCAGGCCCTTTTGATGCAAGCAAGGTTAGCGTTTATTAAGCTGCAATAGATAGATCACTGAAACAGGTCTCTTGTTCAGAATGACGTGGTTACAAAAAGCAAGCGGTTATACAGGGAAAGGGGGTGAATGGGGACCCCCCTTCTTCCATAAAATGAATACCATGCGACTGGGAAATCGAAAGTTACTAAGCTAATGAATTTCCCACCGCCCCCATTAACCACAGCTGCTACATCTATGCAAGCGATAGAGAAGCTCACAGCCCGACTTGCCAAGGTCAGAACGTCTGGGCTGCAAAGAGATAATAAAATAAAAGCCACATTCCATTCTCACACCCGAGGTGTAAATCAACAACTCCCCGGATTCCAACCTCCCGTCTGGCACGCCACCAAGGCGCCAATAGCCCACCTCCCTCCCTGTCATCCATCATCGCCCACCTCCCACCCTTCCATAATGGCAGGGCTACCTGACATGCAGCCCCCTCGAAAAAAAAACCTACCCCTTTGGTTTATGGGGGTACAATTTGTGAAAGGCCTTAACTAGCCGGGGGGCCAGAACATTTTCTGCCCGTACCCACTCCCTCTGCTCCGGCCCAAAGTCAATCCATTCAACAAGGTAAAACAAGCGATTGCGAGAGAGTTTAGAGTCCAGAATTTGTGAGACTTCGTAGTGAGGTTCCCCCCCCACCAGCAGCGGAGGCGGGACGGGGCGTTGCGGTCTCCATTTGTTCCCTTCAGGCGCTGGGCGAAGAAGCCGGACATGAAAAACAGGATGAACAGACTTTAGAGACTTAGGCAACGCAAGTTCAACAGTTACATTGTTAATCACTCTCACAATTTCAAAAGGACCAATAAATTTCCAACCGAGTTTGCGGCTCGGCTGAATGCGACGCAAATGTTGGGTGGACAAGTAAGCAAACTCTCCACATTTGGGAATCCAGGCAAGACTACGTTTTTTATCGGCCTGGAGTTTATACGCCGCCTTAGCTTCTTCCAAAGTCTCGGCCAATGAGCCCCACGCCTCCTGCAACTGTTTGCACCAGTCACCAGCGTCTCCCGCCGGGAGGTCGGGAGAAGACAAAAACGGTAGAGGCGGGGCGTCATACCCATGCACCGCTTTAAAAGGAGACATCCCCGTTGATGAGTGCTGAGTATTATTGTAACAGAATTCAGCCAAAGGCAAAAGAGAATGCCAATTGTCCTGCTGAAAATTAGAAAAACACCGCAAATATTGTTCCAGCGTCTGATTCACACGTTCAGTCTGCCCATCCGATTCAGGATGGTAGGCACTGCTCACTCCCCGTTCAACCCCAAGCAGTGACATAAGTTCGCTCCAGAACTTTGAAACGAACTGAACTCCTCTGTCGGAGATCACTTTAGCAGGCAAGGTGTGGAGTCTCACGACGTGTTGCAAGAACGCAGAGGCCAATTTCTTAGCAGAGGGGATGGCGGCAAACGGAACGAAATGCGCCTGTTTAGTAAACAGGTCCACTACCACCCAAATGACAGTTTTTCCCCCACTAGGGGGTAAATCCGTAATAAAGTCCATAGAGATCACTTCCCATGGCCGAGCCGGCGTAGGGAGGGGTTGTAGGGCACCTGGGGGTTTACCGGGCCGAGGTTTACTCATCAAGCAGGTTTGACAGGCAGATGTGAAGAGTGAAACATCTTTACGCAGGCCCGGCCACCAAAACTGCCGCTGCAATAGCTGGAGGGATTTTACAAACCCGGTGTGTCCAGCCAGCTTAGATCCGTGTGCCCAACCCATCACCTCCCCCTGAGAGATCGGGGAACAAAGAGTTTGTCATTTTTAATCCAGCAGCCATGCGCATCACGGGACATTCCGTCTTCCCCCTCCACCTCCTCCCTATCCACATCAGACAGTTCAGTGGAAAATTTCACGGCCCAGTCATTCGGGGGAGGGTCTGGTGGCTGGGGGGAACGTTTGGCCTGCCTCCGAGTGGTCACCGCTCCTCCCAACTGGGAAGGAGTGAATACGGAATCACGAATCTCCTCCCTTTTGCTGTCGTGTTGAGGGAGGCGTGATAGAGCATCGGCCAGCGAATTCGATGTCCCAGGGAAGTGGTGCAGTGTGAAATTGAACTTAGAGAAGAAATCAGCCCAGCGGAGCTGTTTGGCGTTCAAGGAACGGGGGAGCGGAGCAGCTCGAGGTTTTTGTGGTCAGTCCAGACCTCGAATGGGACCCGCGCCCCTCCAACCAATGGCGCCAGGTAGCTAACGCCAAGCGGATCGATCCCGCTTCTTTCTCCCAAATGGACCAATTCCGTTCAGTATCGTTGAATTTTCTAGACACATAGGCTAGGGGGTGCAATTTGCCGTCCTCCCCCTCCTGGAGGATCGCCCCCCATAGCAACGTCCGAGGCGTCAACCTGGACAATGAATTTTTTAAGTTCATTTGGGTGGGCCAAAACCGGTTCTGAAGTAAAAAGGGTCTTCAATTCGTCAAAAGCCCGTTGGCACTCAGGTGACCACAGAAGTTTAGCGCCGGGTCGAGTGCATTCGGGTGGCTTCCTTTGGTTTTTAATAAGTCTGTTAAGGGAAGGGCCACCTGGGCAAAGTTCGATAGGAATGACCTATAAAAGTTCGCGAATCCGAGAAAACCCTGGAGTTGCCTCCGCGTTTTGGGAGGTTCCCACCCTACTACATCTTTAATCTTATCAGGGTCCATCTCAATCCCCCTCTGAGATATGCGGTAGCCCAGGAAGGGGATTTCTGTTTTGTGGAATTCACACTTTGACAGTTTAGCAAACAGTTTATGCTTGTGCAACGTTTGTAGTACTTCCCGCACCAGTTTCACATGAGACTTTAGGTCGGGGGAATACAAAAGAATGTCATCAAGGTAAACAAGGACCCCTTTGAACAGGTACTTATGCAACACTTCGTTAATTAAGTTCATGAATACCCCTGGGGCCCCCTGTAGCCCGAACGGCATGACCAGGTATTCAAACTGCCCGAGGGGTGTGTTGAAAGCCGTTTTAAACTTGTCCCCCTCCCGAATCCGGACTCGGAAGTAGGCATCCCGGAGGTCAAGTTTCGAGAAAATTTTCCCTCCAGCGACTGCTGCCAACAAGTCTTTAATGAGAGGCATGGGGTAAGCGTTTGTGTTAGAAACTGCATTCAATCCCCGATAATCCGTGCAAAGTCGTAATCCCCCGTCTTTCTTTTTCCTAAAGAGCACGGGGGCTGCAAAGGGGGAGGACGCTGGTCGTATGAAACCCCTGCTGAGGTTTTTGTCAATGAATTTCCTCAGTTCCACTTTTTCCGAGGGGCTCATAGAATAAAGTTTCCCTTTAGGTAACTTTTGGTTGGGCAAAATTTCAATTGCACAATCAGAGTTCCTGTGGGGAGGCAGTTCATCGGCTTCTTCCTCCCCAAACACAGGGGCTAGATCACGATATTCGGGGGGAATGCTTTCAAGCTCTGCGTCGGCTACCCCAGCCGTTACCAAGAGTTGGCCCCCGCTTATGGGTCCCCACTCTGTCTTCCAGACGTGGGAACGGCATTTCTCGGAGATGAAGTTCACCTTCCCCTCCCCCCAGAGTACGTGGGGATCGTGATCAAAGAACCACGGACTGCCTAGGACCAGGGGAAAACGGGCGGAAGGGGTAACTACAAAAGATCTTTCTTCCCAGTGTTGTCCCAGTCCCACCCGCAAAGGCACAGTCTCGTATTTGCATGGTTCTTTCATTGTAGACCCGTCCATTTGAGTAAAAACTAAGGGGTCTTTTAATTTAAGAACTTTTGCTCCTAGTCCCGTCAGTAGGGTGGGGTTGATAAGGTCTCTCCCACACCCCGAGTCAATGAGAGCCCGTACTCTCACATGGGTCAATAGACCCGAGTCCATTAAAGTCACTGTGAGAAAGAAAAGAGAAGGGGTTTGCTCACCGGGAGTTGCGCCTGGGGTTGTGGGACCTGCTGTTCAGCGCTGTTTACAGCAGGTCCGCCTCGTTTCCCTGCGGCACGGTCTCGCCATCGGAGGAGTCGGATGGCTCGCTGAGTGGTTTAGCTTGCAAAGCTTTCGCCCCCTTCGGTTTCGCCACCTGTTTTGGCGTGGATGTGTCGAACTTCTTCCTTGTTCCCTTTTGCGCTCCAATCGATGCAGGCGAGGTCGGGCAGTTCGCGGCGAAATGGCCCCCTTCTCCGCATTTGAGGCACAGACCTTGCTTCATCCGGAGTTCCCTTGTCCCGTCCTTCTGTTTTGGGTTCGGGGTGGGAGCCTTTCCTCTCGCAGTCGGTGCGGTACCTCTGGTTGCCATCGCTGCGGCATCGTCTAGTTTGATGGTCTTCAGCCGATTTTCCATCGTGATTGCGGCTTGAATCCATCCGGTGAGGGTGTTCGGATCCTGATTCAGGGTAACTTCACGGCGGACCTCCGGATTTAGGCCCCACTTGTAAAACTCCAGGAGATTTCCTTCTCCTCGTAGTTTAGCGGCACATCTGCGGAACTCCGCGGTGTAGTCTCTCACCGACCTCGCGCCCTGCTTGAGGCTCCGGATCGTTGCTTTTGCTGCCTTAGTTGAGTGCACGTCTTCAAATTGTTCTTTCATGGCCCACATGAAAGAATCAATCTCTCTGAGTTCGCGCCCATCGGCTTGGTGGAGCCCCACGTACCAGTCAGCCGCTGCTCCCTTCAGGTGAGCCGCTATGACGTCGACCATCCGCTCTTCCCTCTGGAATAGGTGGCCCCAAGTTTCGATGAACTTCTCGGCTCGCACCAAAAAGAACGGGAACTTTTCTGGGTCTCCGTCAAAATCCGCGTCCAGGAGCTCGGTAGGCTTAGGAGGCAGGAACCCCCAAGGACGAGGGGGTGGTTGCCCCGGCGGGCCCCGTGGCCCTGGTCCCGCTGGCTGGTCCGGGGGCCCGGCTGGCACGTTCCCTTGGTCTTGGTCCGGTGCTGGGCGTTGATCTGGAGGGACCTGTGCCGGCGGCTCTTCCCGTCTCTGTCGTTCGCGCTCCTCCCGAATGCCCTCCGCAATCATCTGTGGGATGCGAGCGAGGGACTCGTCCAGGAAGCGCATCAATCGGTCTTGGCTTGGTTCTCCACTCCATCGCCGCCTCACCACGACACTCTCTCGGGCCTCGGAGTCTCGGCCGGTGTCTTCCATGGTTTCCGCGGTGACCAGCTTGCGTACCGACCTCTCGGGGTGGCTCATCCCCATGGACGCTCTCGGGGTCCCGAACCACGCCTCATGGGTCTCCGTCAGGGGTTTCACCCAGTCTCGTCTACGTCCAGTTCGGTGGGTCACCCCTCCATAGGCTGCCCCATACGGATCGCCGTAGGGCCCTCCAAAGTCGTGCTCCAGACCCCACTGTCCCGGCACGTAGGTGTCAGGGGTCTCCCTAGGCACGTCTTTCCCAGGAGGCTTCTTGTCCTTTTCTTCTTCAATCGGGAGAGTGTCTTCTTCTCCATCACTCATTTTGGAGTGGTGGGTTTAGGACCAGTCCCGAAAGTATATGATGATTCTGAACAAACTGTCAGAAGTCCTAACTTAGTCAGCAAAACACCAGGCCCTTTTGATGCAAGCAAGGTTAGCGTTTATTAAGCTGCAATAGATAGATCACTGAAACAGGTCTCTTGTTCAGAATGACGTGGTTACAAAAAGCAAGCGGTTATACAGGGAAAGGGGGTGAATGGGGACCCCCCTTCTTCCATAAAATGAATACCATGCGACTGGGAAATCGAAAGTTACTAAGCTAATGAATTTCCCACCGCCCCCATTAACCACAGCTGCTACATCTATGCAAGCGATAGAGAAGCTCACAGCCCGACTTGCCAAGGTCAGAACGTCTGGGCTGCAAAGAGATAATAAAATAAAAGCCACATTCCATTCTCACACCCGAGGTGTAAATCAACAACTCCCCGGATTCCAACCTCCCGTCTGGCACGCCACCAAGGCGCCAATAGCCCACCTCCCTCCCTGTCATCCATCATCGCCCACCTCCCACCCTTCCATAATGGCAGGGCTACCTGACAATTACTAACAACAAAGCTAGTGGAGGTGATGGTATCCCAGCTGAGCTGCTCAAAGTCTTAAAAGAAGATGCTGTTAAAGAGCTGCACTCAATTTACCAACAAATTTGGAAAACACAACAGAGGCCACAGGATTGGAAAAGGTCAGTATACATTCCAATCCCAAAGAAGGACAATGCCAAGGAATGTTCAAATTATCGCACAATTGCACTCATTTCACACGCTAGCAAGGTCATATTCAAGATCCTACAAGCAAGGCTCCAACAGTATGTGGATAGAGAACTGCCAGAAGTACAAGCTGGGTTTTGAAGAGGTAAAGGAACTAGAGATCAAACTGCCAACATTCCCTGGATTATGGAGAAAGCAAGAGAGTACCAGAAAAACATCTACTTCTGCTTCATTGACTATGCTAAAGCCTTTGATTGTGTGGGTCACAATAAACTATGGAAGGTTCTTAAAGAGATGGGAGTAGCAGACCACCTCACATGTCTCCTAAGAAACCTGTATAAGGGTCAAGAAGCAACAGTTAGAACCAGATATGGAACAACTGATTGGTTTAGCAAAGGAAAAGGAGTACGACAAGGATGTATATTGTCACCTTGCTTATTTAATTTATATGCAGAGTACATCATGCAAGATGCTGGCCTGGATGAATTCCAAGCTGGAGTTAAGATTGCTGGGGAAAAGATCAATAACCTCAGATATGCAGATGATACCACTCTGATGGCAGAAAGTGAAGAGGACCTAAAGAGCCTCTTGTTCAGGTGAAACAGGAGAGCGCAAAAGTGGGCTTGAAGCTCAACATCAAAAAAACTAAGATCATGGCATCTGGCCCCATCACTCCTTGGCAAATAGAAGGGGAAGTTGTAGAAGTAGTGACACACTTCACGTTTCTGGGATCCCAGATCACTGCAGATGGTGACTGCAGCCATGAAATTAAAAGACGCCTGCTCCTTGGGAGGAAAGCAATGGCAAACCTAAACAGCATGATAAAAAGGAGAGACAAAAGTCCGCATGGTCAGAGCAATGGTATTCCCAGTAGTAATGTATGGCTGCGAGAGTTGGACTATAAGGAAGGCTGAGCGCCGAAGAATAGATTCTTTTGAATTATGGTGCTGGAGAAGACTCTTGAGAGTCCCTTGGACTGCAAAGAGATCAAATAATTCAATCCTAAAAGAAATCAACCCTGATTATTCCCTGGAAGGCCAGATCCTGAAGCTGAAGCTCAAATACTTTGGCCACCAAATGAGAAGGGAGCACTCACTGGAGAAGACCATGATGCTGGGGAAGATTGAAGGTCAGAGAAGAAGGGGACGGCAAAAGATGAGATGGCTAGACAGTGTCATCGATGCAACGAACATGAAATTGAGCAAACTTCAGAGGACAGCGGAAGACAGGAGGGCCTGGCGTAATCTGGTCCATGGGGTCGTGAAGAGTCGGACTCGACTGTGCAACTGAACAACAAGAACAATAATAATTCACAGTCTTTGGATGCATTTTTCATGCAAGAATGTGCCAGTGAGGAGGCTGCAAATACCTGAAAAAAAGGGGGGAAAGGAAACTCAACCCAAAATCAGCTGCAAACTAAGAGGGTCAAGCTACTAAATTATACAAAAATACAAAATGTTTATTAGGGTATACACATAACTAAAACATACTGTGGTTTAAAGAAATAGTCTGAGTCTCAAACTTAAAAGGCTTATACAACCAAGTTAGTTATTATACAGATACAATTGATGGGTAAATCTTTTGACCTAAGGACCTGTATGACCTAAGGACGTGCCTCCATGTTTTATTGTTTTATATGGTATTTACCTCTGTGTTCGCTGCCCTGAGCCCATGTGGAAGGGTGGGATATAAATCCAATGAATGAATGAATGAACAAATAAATAAATAATACCAGGTGCCATCAGGAGGTCCACCAGTGGGGCCAGGACACTAGAAGCCCTCCCACTGTTGCCCCCCCAAGCACCAAGAATACAGTGCATCACTTGCCCCAGCCTGGGAGTTCCTATCTATACCTTGTGGCTAATAGCCACTGATGGACTTCTGCTCCATATGCTTATTTAATTCCCTCTTGAAGCTGTCCATGCTTGTAGCATGTAACATGGATCATTCTCAGTGAATGAAGGTGATTGCAGCTGATATGACACAATTCAGTTGTGTATTCCCAGTACTGTAATTAACTGCTGACTGTTTTGAAATTGCAAAGGAAAGATTAGAGATAGGGGGCTTCACTGGGCAGAACATCAGTACATGTAGAACCATACCTAAGAAAGGCCAAATTTCTCCATTAATTGCATGTATTTTGTTTATTACAATCTTTTATTTCTTTTATGTTTTAAAGAAGTTACAATAGTTAATATAGGTTAACCACTGCTTTACTGACAGAAGTGGGTGCAGGGCCATCCTAAATGATTCCCCTCCTTGCTACCACTTCCAGATGTATAAACCTTTTTGCCTGAGGGCCCGTTCAAGAGGAAGATCTGATCTGTAGAACACTGATAAGAAACAATACTTACTCCAAAGTTCGTGTCTTTGAAACCAGACATATCTTTTGTGAAAATGGATACTGATTGAGGATTTATTTCTAAGGGTTTGGTCACATGGTCCTTTTGATTGGGGTTCGCTGCTGTTCCCTCTCGCATTTTATTTTGCTGATCAGATGGGCCAATCTGCCTCCCGTAGCGAAGCTCGGCTCACTCACGCAATACTCTCGGTTCTCTTTCACATTTTCCCGCTGCAGGAAAATCAAGTACTTTCCGGGAATTTGCACTTTGAATCCTCAGTTATACTGATGTGGACAGCCGTATCTCGCAATGATTGTGATTAGGCTCATCTGACTGTTCTTAGCGCTATGAGGGTTTTTTATCCAGCTTCCACCTCTGAGCGCATGAGCACTCCCTCACTGAGAAAATTCTACATTCAAGTGCACATCCAGTGCTCCAGGAGTCCCCAATGCAGCATTAGGAGGGAAGGAGGGAGGCCCGGTGCTGGGGAGCAGAAGACAGCATGGAAAGTTGCTGGGGAAGGAAGCCGGCAGGTGGGGAAGGAACTGCTGGGCAGGCTGGCTGGCGAGCAGGCTGCAGAGCCTGCCCCAGGAGTCCCTGAAGCTGTGGCAGGAGGAGGGAGGGAGCCCCTGGCACTGGGGGAGTGTGCCCAGGTTGCCAGCAGTGTCAGAGGGCAGAACACCCCTCTCCCTGGGCCCGACTCTTATTTGCCTCATTTCATGGGATGCAGTAAGTTTTTCAAACCCAGCACACACAAAAGGGATGGGAAAAAGCAGCAACCCTTCAAACTCAAAAAAGAAACTGCTCCAGAAAGGCAATAGACACCCCCCTACCCCATGCACGTTTCTCCTGCTTGGCCCAGCTTGCCAGCAGCATCAGGCGGTGGCGTGGAAAGTTGCTGGGGGGAAGATGGGCGAGTGGGGAAGGAAAGTTGCTGGGTGGGCTGGCAGATGAGGAGGAGGTGGACAGAGAGGGGCTGGCTGCATCTAGATGGTGCTCAGAGCCTCCTCCTGCAATGCTTCCGGTTCAGGGAGGGATGGTATGATCATCCCAACCCGAAGAAAAACATTCCCGGATTAAATTATATCGGGAACAAATCACAATTTTCTTGCCGTGTGACCACGGCCTAAGAATATAAAAAGAGTACCAAGATTTTGAACTGCAAGAATAAAAACCAAGAAGGAGGACAGAAATACAAAGCAAAACTGAAGCAAGTTTCTCTTAGGGATGTGCAAATTCTTTTTTGTTTTGTTTTGTTTTGGTTTAGTTGCTTGGCAGACCAAACTACAAGTGATGGCAGGCACAGGTCCATCCTGAGACTACAGACACCATTTTAGAAGCATTTCTAGTTCTTTAAAAATTGCCACAAGGCCCCAATCTGGATCAGTCATTTGGTGGCTCCAGGAGATCTTGTCTCCCTGGTCCCCACCTTCAAGTGCAGAAACAGTCACTGAATAAAGCCTTCTCCGGGAGCCCTTTGGTGCATGCGGCGATGATGTCACCCCAAAGTGACATCATTATGTTGGGCATGTTGGGGGCGAGACCACTATCATTCGAGGGGAAACCATAGAGTTTTCCCTCAAATGATCAAACGTTCCCCCTGCAACATGCCCGATGCGATGACATCACCTCCAGGTGACATCACGCTGGGCATGTCTCCACAATCCCGGCACTTTGAGGGCTGGCGGGTAACAGACCCATTGTGTGGGGGTTTCCTTGCCCCCCTGGGGGACCTGGCAACCCTAGCATTATACCTCACTAAAGTCCCTCCCAGAAATTTCCAAGTCCAGTGTTGGCAATCACAGAGCTGAGTGTGTCCTGGCTGGGGTTGCCAAGGGAGGAGAGAAGGAGGTCAGAGTATTATTGATTTCTGAACTTCTAAAACTACATTTTATAGAAAATGTATTTTCCTCCTGTTCTTGTTTTCCAATTCTTGTCAGGAAAAAATAATCAGTTTTCTGACAATCAAATGGATGGTTTTATTTTGTAAACCCAAGTTGTCAGAATATCAAAACTGCAAAACAGCATTCTGTATAGAGTTCATCTGAGATGTAAATACAGTTGGGAACCTTATTAAATCACTTTTTTGGCAGGAGATAAAATGAAGTTTTTGCTTTATCTTATTGCTGGTTTTGCTCGTTAAGAATTTGCAATGATCCCCTTTAATTTACTCTGAATATATGTCCTGTCAGTTAAAATAACACACTATACTAACTGGAGAAAAATGGGGCTTCCTTTGAGATTGCTTTCATTCTTTCTTTTTCTTTCTTTTCTCCAAGAACTAACCACATCCACTACAGAAGAAAGCACTTCCACTGGTAAGGACCATCTTTGATTACCTTTGCCAAAAATTACAGTTAACTCATCCCATAGAATGAATCACTAAAATGCACACCTTCATAGCAGTTTCACAGAAACTGTGATGACCACAATATCTCTCTGATCCTTCCTTCCTTCCTTCCTCTTCAAAAGGGGAGACACTACAAGGCCTTTAAGAACTCATCCAGGCCTGTCTGCTTGCTACCGTTCAACAACAGCCACTCCACAAAACCCAGTGTGATAGGGTTGCCAAGTCCCCTCTGGTCACCGATGGGGGATGTGGGGGTAGGGCTGTCAGATCCAGGTTGAGAAAGTCCTAGAAATTTAGGGATAGAGCCTGAGGAGGATAGGAACCTCAGTGGGATACAATGCTATATAGTCCACCCTTCAAAGCATCCTTTTTCTCCACAGGAACTGCTCTCTGTAGCCTGGAGATGAACTGTAATTCCGGGGGATCCCCAGGTTCCACCTGGAGGCTGGCATCCCTAGCACTGATATAGCAGCTAAAGTTTTAGACTAGGATCTGAGAGACTCATGTTCAAATATTCAGTCTGCCATGGAAGTTCACTGCGTGACCTTGGGCCAGTCACAGTATCAGCCTAATATACCTCACAGGGTGATTGTAAGGATTAAATAATTAAATTATTGTATAGCATTGTGTGTAGAATAGCTAAGAGACCTGAAGATTCTCTGGAAGATGCAAGTGTTATGATAGTGGTGAGCTAGACTTGTTTATAGGGGATGAGAGTGCTCTGAAAGAATTGTGAGTGACCCAAGGTCACCCAGCTGGCTTCATGTGGAGGAGTGGGGAATCGAACCTGGTTCTCCAGATTAGAGTCCACCACTCTTTACCACTAAACCAAACTGACTCTTATTTGAGAGGATAAAAATGGACGACAGTAGCAATGCTCCCTCTAAACTGTGGAGTCTTGTGTGCAAAAAATCTACTTTGTGAGCTACTGGCATTAATTTTGTAAGTGAGCAATTTGGCTACTGCATAAATTAGTTTGCTCTGGAGCCATCCTTCCTGAGCTAAGACAAAAATCTGTAAGCTGGAGGCTAAAAGACTGTGAGTGAGCTCACATTAACTCAGTTTATACAGAACACTAGAGAGGAGAATGCTGTTAACTGTTTAGCTCCTCATGGTGCATAAAGATGGGGTGTACATGAGCAAATAAATAATAAATATAACAGAAGAGGGGAGCAGAGAAAAGGTAGATTGGTTGTTGGTTAGAAGGCAATTAGGAAACCAGCAAAGGTGAGGGTATGGAGGCTTCCTGAAGGATGGAAAGAAGAAATAGTGTGGGGAGAGTGATACGGGGAAAGTGAGATGCTCCCTGCAAGTCCTTGTGGGCTCCCTCCCCCCATGCAAGTGGGTCATAGTTTTCCTGGGTAAAGGCTGCATTCAGCCCTGCACTGACAGCTACCAGGCAGCTTGGCCAGATTTTCCCCAGAGATGGGGGGCAGATAAAGGTAGCCTGGGTGGTGGGTGGGAAAGAGAGAAGGAAGCATGAAAGGGGGAGAGGTTACAGGGGCTTCCAGGGAAGTGAAAGAGGAAATACTGGGGGAGAGGTATACAGAAGGGATATGCTGCCACTTGTCATATATCTAATTCCAAAATAGGCAATTCTCCTTGAAGCACAACTTGGACTTAATTTGATATCACTCTTATCCTTCCTTCCCCTCTTTTCTTTTCACTAAGGAGCAAGCACAATTGGCGGAGGAGTAAGCACTTCCACTGGTAAAGACCATCTTCTGCTACTTGTTAGAGAGCATCTGTTCAGTAAACATTGCCATTTTTGATTAGTGAAACTGTAAGGACCATTATGGTGACATAATGGGGCTGCAGTGGCTCAGAGGTTAAGACACTGAGCTGCAGACCAGCTGTAGTTATGCAGTTCAAGACCCTAGTGCTGTGTGACAGAGTGAGCTCCCATCTCCGGCCTCAACTTCTGCCAACCTAGCGGTTCGAAAGCAAGAAATTGCAAGTAGATAAATAGTGGGAAGGTGGGAAGGTAACAGCATTCCATGTGCCTCGGTGTTTAGTCATGGTGGCCACATGATCACAGAATCATCTTCGGACAGCGCTGGCTCTTTGGCTTGGAAATGGAGATAAGCACTGCCCCCTAGAGTCAGATTCAACTGGCTTTCAAGCATGGGAAACCTTTACCTTTACCTTTTTACACAACATAATACATCTTTGATTCCCTCCACAATATATTTCTGATTCCCTCATCTCCTTTTCCTTCTCAAGAAAACATAGCAGTAAACTACTTAGTAATATAAATGTAATTTTCTCATAATGCTGACAGTGTAGATTTTAGATCAAGATGGGTTGCAGTGTTAGTCTGCCTGTAGCAGTAGAAAAGAGGAAGAGTCCAGTAGTGCCTTAAAGACTGACAAAATATGTGGCAGGGTATGAGCTTTTGTGAGTCACTGCTCACTTCTTCCTCATTGTGCATAAAGGTGGGGTATACATGAGCAAATAAAGAATAAATATAGCAGAAGAGGGGGAGCAGAGAAAAGGTAGATTGGTTATTGGTTAGCAGGAGAAGAAGTGAGCAGTGACTCACGAAAACCCATACCCTGCCACATATTTTGTTAGTCTTTAAGATGCTCCTGGACTTTTGCTCTTTTTTACTGTAGATTTTATTTTTCATGGAAGAAATATTCCATGAGAAGCCAGTAGATTTTGTGTAATACCGGTAAAGCTTGATTTGCCAGTGCAAACCTTTGGATTCTGCTAATGGTGTGCTTAGATAAGGAAGTCCTAAAATATTCTATCACTTGCATCCGGTGCACATCTGTATAGCAAGGTTTCTCACACCATGGATCTAGTGATGAATCGTGACAGTGATTAACCCACCCTCCATAAAACTATTATGCCCTGTTCTTTCTCAACTTTAGTCCAATCACCTACGTATGAACTTTTAACACTGCACCATGTCTTTCTGGAATGTGGGTGAAATTATAGCTGAGGAATATATGTCAAGAGAACAAAAAGCACTTTCCTAGCTGGACCTGCACCTACATAAGAATTGACTTAGGGCAACCTCCTAGAGTGTGGGTGAAATTAGAGCTGGGGTATGTCTGCCTTTTGCCACCTCCTTCACCTATGGCATGAGGAGAGAAACCTGAAACAGGTCCTTCTGTGCCCCATTGCTCAGGCTCCAGATTAACTACCTGCTGAGCCATCAGAGTGCTTCACACGGCATCCCCACTTTTAGCTAAGGGATTTGCCTCAGTTTCATTCTGATAAGAAAGGTATCCCAGTTCTACAGGCAATTACCACAACAGCCACTTGAAGGTATGAATTCCAACTGAGTAGTGCATGTGAGTAAGGTTTTCACACCTTTCAAAGGACCCTCCCTTAAGGATAGAAGCCAGATTTTGTTCCCAAGAACAAAATCCACTGCATTCAGCATTTTTCTCCCAGTCCATTTTGTATTACCTTGATCATAACCTATAGTATGAGCTTGGCATTTAAATTTCTATAGGTATTTGAATTCATTGGCAAAAGGAACACCATATGCCTTAGGATGCATGTGAATAGTTAAATTCACTCATCATTTAATTTTTGTTTCTTGTATGTATACCTCACACTTTCTCCAAAATCATCATGCTAGATTCCATGGATAGGGTTATCCCATTTGTGCCTTCACAACAACCCTGAGAAATAGGTTAGGCTGAATGAGAGTGACCTGGCCATAGTCGCCCAAATGAGAATTTTGGCTTCTCATTAGGAAGTAAAGCTAAGGAGTATAACAGGAGAAAAGCAACTTTGGACACTATTCTTCTGTCACTTGGATAAACAGATATATTTTCAATACCATCTAGGATCTGTAGTTCTGTCATGAAACCTCAAATAATAAATGTATCTCAAGACAAAACTGGTTCTGAACTTTGAATTTATAATTATATAGCAGGTAGTAACTGCTAGCTGGTGGCTATCACACTTTCTATGGGTCCCTGCATCATCCTTCAGTGGTGTAAGTAGGTTTGTGCATTGAACCCATAGTCAGAACAGATTCCGTTGGTGATAATAAGCCTCAAAGATAAAAAGAGAAACTGGCTTATTGGCCAGATCTTTTTCAGAAAAACAAGAGAAACAGTAAACTACTATATTATTCTGGGTTCAGGATGATTATGCATTCTGCCACAATCTAGTAGATAAGGAGTAGCAAACCTTTGCCAGACAATGTGCATGGAGCAGTTTGGAAGTTGAATATATTCCTAAGGACAAACAATCTGCATTGCCCTAGAACCAGCAGCATTTCCATATTTCACCAGTCTTAGAATACCTATACTAGCTACCTGTCTGTTTCCAAGTTCAGTTTAAGGTGTTGGTTTTAATCTTTAAATTGCTGTACAGCCTGGGACCTAGATCCCTGAAGAACCACCTCTCCCAGTCCCTACATGAGCCCATGAGCCAATTGTAATCATCTGATGAAATCCTCTGAAGGTGTGGTCTGTGACAGCCCAGTCCAAAATGTTTTCAGTTGTTGGTCCTGAATGATAGGATGGGCTTTGATAGAGCTGTGTACAGTATTCTCTTTTCCAGTTTTTTTTTAAATATCTGCTTTATTTAGAAGACCTTTTAAAGGGGCATAGACTGTGAAGTCCCTTTTAATGATATTCTTGCTGATTTTAGTTTGGTGGCTTTTATTTTTGGAAGGTCTGTATTGAACAGCTGTGGGAATTATGGTGTGTGATTTTCACTTTCATCTTCTTTACAAACTTTGCTTGAGGTCACTTGAGTAAAGAGAGGGAGCCTAGAAATATGTGACTAAAGAAATCTAACAGAAAAAGGGAGACTAAGCTTCAGCTTTTCATGGAATAATTTTTGAACTGCCAAGATCCCAAGCAACTGGGACATGGCTGTTATTATTCCCATATACAAAAAAGGGATGAGATCTGATCCTTCTAATTACCGTCCAATCAGCCTGCTTAGTGTGGTTGGTAAACTATATGCCAGATGTTTATACTGGAGATTATGGGACTGGATTGACATGGAAAACATCATGGCAGAGGAGCAAGAAGGATTCAGAAATGGCTGCTCCACTATGGATCAGTGCCTAATTCTGTGCCATCTGATGGAGAAATATTCAGCCAGCCCACATGGGGCTCTTTTTGTAGCCTTCATAGACTACAGGATGGCTTTTGACAGCATCTCACATAGTAGGCTTTGGTCAAAACTAGAAGCCTCTACAATGGATCATAGACTCTTTGCTCTCATACATATGTTACATGAGAAAAACTATCTGACAGTGAAATGCAATCCACTAGGGCATCTGTTCCATAAGATCCCAGTTGACAAAGGAGTGAGACAAGGATATAACCTTGGCTCCTTTACTACTCAACCTTTACATTAACTCCATGGTGCAGATTCTGTCCAACTCTGATTTCTATCCACCAATTATGGCAAATAGACCTATCGCCACACTTATATATGCAGATGATGATGCTATCTTGTCATATACTGAAGTAGGGCTGATTAGAGCCCTTTGGGTGCTTACGGTTTATTGTAATGAGGAACACCTAACAACTTCTCTAAAATGAAGATACCTGTTTTTGGTAAAATGTTCACTAACTATAGATGGCAGATCGCTGGGCATAAGATTAATCAAGTTAAAGTGTTCAATTCCTAGTTGTTGCCTTTCAAGCATCTGATTCATGGGCTGCTCAATTTGCTCAGGTAACAGAATCTGCCCAAAAGTTGGCTTTAGCAATGCTAAGGTTCTTCCACATGAAAGGGGGTTCCCATATCCCCCACACACTGAACGTTTTTCAGGGCAAGGTCATGCCCCAGCTTATGTATGGATCACAAGTTTACCTACATAATAACCACTCCAAACTGGAAGTTATTTGGTCTAAATTTCTAAGATCCTTATTTGGGGTGCCTGTTGGTGCGTATCCAATGCTATGCTTAGACTAAGGGCAGGCCTGGTAACTTTAGAATCACGGGTTTGGCTGCAAGCTATATATTTCTGGTTGAATTTAAACTCTTCCCCCTCTAGTTTAACTTTTTAAATTTTGTTAGACAGTTTTCATTCAAGTTGGATAAAAATAAATAGAGGACAAACTCCAACACCTAAGTTTCTCTAGTACAGTTCTTTTGCATCTTGTATATCATGGAGTGAAAACAATAGTTAAGCAGAAACTTTGGGACACCTCCCTTCAATTAGATGGAACTCAAGCCCATCTCATCCTGGCAGTGGGTAATGGCAACCAAAACTTCATTCCATCTACATACTATATGTAGAAATTCCTCAAGCATCACAGATCTTTTACTCTTACCCAACTAAATGTCCTTCCATCTGCCCTTCTTGAAAGGAAATTTGCCCATATTCTGTATGAAAAGCATCTCTATATGGTGGTGTTGAGTCTACCAGAACATTTGAAATGTATACATTATTCCAATTATATCTGAGTACCCAGGTAGATCTAACCATTTTTATATTTCTCTCCTCCTTGGAGATCGCTGTAATGAGATTACTTTTAAAGAAGCCAGATTTTGTGCCCAAGCTTGTCTAATTAGACAGATCAATAAAGTTTTGTTTTAACAAATTTCAACCAAGTATTGTATTTTAAGCTCAGGATATTTATGTCATGCAACCAATGTGTAATCAAGGTAATGTTTGTTGATTATTTTTATTCTATTCTCTACTCTTGGAGAGCCAGTTTGGTGGTTAAGTGCATGGACTCTAATCTGGGAGAACTGGGTTTGATTCCCCACTCCTCCACTTGCAACTGCTGGATGACCTTGGGCAAGCCACAGTTCTGTCAGATCTGTTCCTGAAAGAGCAGCTCTTGAAAGAGCTTTCTCAGCCCCACCTACCACACAGGGTGTCTGTTGTGGGGTGGGGAAGGGAAAGAATTTGTAAGCCACTCTGAGACTCCGAGTGAAGGGCAGGGAATAAATCCAATCTCTTCCCCTCCTCCTCTTTTTCTTCTTCTTGACTTGGAATAATTTTTGGGCAATTGCAACATCATCTGTAAAAGGAACTGTGCTGGAGCACCCTGAGCCTTTCTTCTATAGCTTAAAGATATCATTTATGACAAGTCAGTTTACTGAAGACTGTTATCTTTTTCAATGCACCATTGTAAAGATGTTGTTATTAGGGAATATATGGAGTTATCTTTTCCTTTATATTTCCATGAGAAGCACATTGGACTATGGCATTTAAGAAACCCACTTGTGAGGGGGCAGCCACATGGAACTAAAAGTCTCTTTGGTAGCCATGAGGCAATGCATTAACCATTAATCCATATTGCTATGTGGATAATGACCATTTCCTCTCATGATCACTCTTTAACAGGTCTCAGTCTTCTGATACAAGAAATGAGAAGTTTATTTATTCTAGGCATTGGGTGAAAACTTTATATCCCCATTCGATGTTGCATTAAAACTTTAATTTATAATTATTCTTGAAATGATTAAGTAAACAAGAATTACAAAGGTACAAAAAAATGAGCATATGTTAAGATTAAAAGTAAAGAGACATAACATGTAATTTCTCATTCTACATAACTTGAATTTAAAATGAATTGCAGTTTCTAAGATTGTTATCAGAGCTTTTGCAGGAAATGTAAGATACTCTAACTGAATTCCAGCTCTGGGAAATTTGGGGGTTACCAAGGTATGGCTAGTTTGTATAGGCTGTGGTTACATGGCAAGGTAATTCGGATTTGCTCCCGCTATAATTTAATCGGGAATATTTTTCTTCGGGTTGGGATGTCTAGATGCAACCAGCCCCTCTCTCTTCACCACCCACTCGCCTGCCAGCCTGTATGACACTTCCTGCCCCTTGCCCGCCTCCAGCAACATTCCACACTGCCTTCTGCTGCCTGACCAGCCCTGGCTCGATGCTGCTGGAAAGCCGGGTCCTCCCTCCCTCCTAATGCTGCAGCTTCAGGGACTCCTGGGGCACACTCCACCGCCCGCTTAATAAAATCAAGTAACACTTTCTTTTTTTAAGTTCCCTATGAACATTCCTTGAGATTAGTGAATGGAGACAACAGATGTGAAGGTCGTGTTGAAATATATCATAACGGCACATGGGGGACAGTCTGTGATGATGACTGGAACATAAATGATGCACAAGTCGTGTGCCAACAGCTTGGATGTGGATCGGCACTATCAGCACCTGGAAACGCCTTTCATGGTCCAGGTTCAGGCCCTATTATCTTGGATGATGTTAATTGCAGGGGAAATGAATACTCCTTGTCTCAGTGCCTTCATGCACCTTGGGGCAGACATAACTGCCGTCATCAGGAAGATGCTGGTGTCATCTGTGAAGGTATGGCTACACAACAACCATTTCTCTTGTAACTTTAACTATGTTTCTTTTGTTCTCGTCAATCCTTGAAGAATAGTATTAAGGAAGGACAAAAGCAAATAAATAATGCCAGGTACAGTTTTAATTTGCCATATAAATCAAACAATACAGCTTAGTCTTTAATCTTTTGGAAATTAGCATGGAGCATCAAATATCTAGTGCACTTTCAACTTTTTATGCATAGATCTTGACAGAAATCCATTATAAAATTTCACGTTCTGTACCATTTCAATTTCTTAACTTTAATTTTAGAGCAGGATGTAGTTCTAGTCACCAGGAATTATAAAATTTGTAATGTGTAGTGCATTAATTTATTTTATAAAGGTATTGTGTGCTTTGGTTTATTATAACACCATTTGAGATTCCCCCCGCCAAGTGTCAAACTTGTCCAGCCAGCAGAACATAGAGAATTTTTCTATATCTAGTATAGTTTGATTTGTTCAACTTTTTATGTTAAGTTCTTGACCTCCTGGAAAACATGCAATATAATTGATTAGATAGCTGTATCTTAATGTTATTAATCACCCCCTTTTTATTTAGCAGGAAGAGTAACTTCTAGTGCATCACCTGTTGTACAAACATCCAGTAAGTCATTGATCCTTTCTATTTTCTCAAATTCGGTATGCATTCAAACAGGTGTATTCCTTACTGTCAAATGGATTAGCTTCTAATATTCCATAGCCAAGTGATATAGTAGATTGTATTATTTATTTAATTAGTATAAATTTATCCCAACTTTGCTCCATGGAGCAGAGGATGGGTCCATGATACTCCCTTTTTTCATTTTATCATCACTATAACACTTTGTGGTAGTTGAAGCTGATAAGGAACGTCTGGCCTATGGTCATTTTGTGAGCTTCATTGCAGTGGAGATTTAAACCTGGGACTCCCACATCCTAATTGGACATTCCCACCACTATACTACACTGGCTCACATTAATAGATGCTCTCCTAGTCTGAAGAGAAGTGTTTCTTGAAACTCTGGGGGTGTTTCTCCCCTATTTGTATATGATTTAATTCAGATGGTCCTACAACAGTGTGGGAAAGGCAACTGATCAAGTTAGCTGGGAGGTAGAATTAGATTTAATGGTGTGTGTTGTCTGTAGGTTCTGCCTCATATAGCCATCTAATTCTAAAGCAAATAAGATCACCTGTTCGATTTTTGGCAAAATAGTGTGTATGTTTGTGCATCTGTATTCCTATTTTTGTAAATTTCTTTGTGGATCCCAGGAGTGTGGGGAGGGGGCACAGGCAAAGAACTTACACCCTGACTTTGAAGAATAAAATGGCCACCGCTTTATTGATTACACCATAGGAGTACTGGTTCAACATAGGGATGGAACCTGAATCAGGCCACCTGCCTGCCACCTGATAACCCTGGAACCCCAGCCCACCTGATGGGGTGCTACCAAGAAGAGGCAGAAAAAAAAATAACCCCAGGGAACTGTGTGAGTGCCAGCCACTGTGTGGTGCCCTTGCCACCTTCTAGTGAAAGCCCCACTGACAGCCACTGAGCTGGGCATGCTGCTGAAGGTGGCTCTACCTCAAGACTCCTTAAGGGAGTCCCAGAACCATGGGATGTGGGCAGACAGGCATTGTCCTGGTAGCCCTTAGTGCAGACCCTGCCCCCCAGCCGGGCCATGTGGCCTGGTGGAGAGGTCAGCCACATGCTTGCCTTGCCAGTTGCCTGAGAGCCCCAGAACCAGAAAAAGCAGTGTGGGTAAGTCTCAGCCACGTTTTCTCATGTGTGTCCCTTGTGATTCTGCTTCTTAAAAAGCATGAAGGATTCTAAAATGGCTACACTTTGGCCAACAGAAAGGCCTAACCAAAGCAGAGAAAAATGGCTCAGACAATGTATTCCATTCCTGTCATAGTCACCTTAGAAAACCAGGTGGCTATGGTTGTTCAAAGTTCTTTAGCATACCTTTGGCTGGTGCGTCAAATGCACCCATTCCTCATTCAGTCTGATCTAGAAACATTGACCCATGGGTCACCTTTGTTCCATTTAGACTGGATTATTGCAATGTGCAGTGCTTGGGGCTATCACTTGGAAGCTGCAGCTAGTGCCAAATGCTGCAGCCAGACTACTAGTTGGGGCCCTCTACTGGGAGCAGGTGACTCTGATACTACAGCAGTTACAGTGGCAATTGATCCACTCCTGAGACCAGCAACATTCCACGCTGCCTCCTGCTGCCCGACCAGCCCTGGCTCGACGCTGCTGGAAAGCCGGGATCTCCCTCCCTCCTAATGCTGCAGCTTCAGGGACTCCTGGAGCTCACTCTGCCGCCCGCTCGCCTGCAAGCCTGTCTGGCACTTCCTTCCCTGCCCTGAATCCATTCACAGGGAGGGCAAAATAAAAGTTGAAATAATAGATAGATAGATAGATAGATAGATAGATAGATAGATAGATAGATAGATAGATAGATAGATAGATAGATAGATAGATAGATAAAATTTGGAATTGATAGTGACATTACCTTGAACAGTTCAATAAAATCAAGTAACATTTTCTTTCTTTTTTTAAGTTCCCTATGAACATTCCTTGAGATTAATGAATGGAGCCAACAGGTGCACAGGTCGTGTTGAAATATATCATAATGGCACATGGGGGACAGTCTGTGATGATAGCTGGAGCATAAATGATGCACAAGTCGTGTGCCAACAGCTTGGATGTGGATCGGCACTATCAGCACCTGGAAATGCCTTTCATGGTCCAGGTTCAGGCCCTATTATCTTGGATGATGTTAATTGCAGGGGAAATGAATACTCCTTGTCTCAGTGCCCTCACGCACCTTGGGGCAGACATAACTGCGGTCATCATGAAGATGCTGGTGTCATCTGTGAAGGTATGCCTACACAACAACCATTTCTCTTGTAACTTTAACTATGTTTTTTTTGTTCTTGTCAATCCCTTGAAGAATTATATTAAGGAAGGACAAAGGGAAATAAATAGTGCCAGGTACAGCTTTAATTTGCCTTATAAATCAAATAATACAGCTTAGTCCTTGAAGTAATCTTTTGGAAATTAGCATGGAACATTTAAATCACATATCTACTGCGCTTTCCACTTTTTACGCACAGATCTTGACAGAAATATGTTGTAAAAATTTCACCTTCATTAACATTTATATTTCTTAACTTTAATCTTAGTCCAGGATACAGTTCTAGTCACCAGAGTAATAAAAGTTGTAATGTGTAGTGTTTGTATTTATGATATAGAGACATTGTGTCCCTTGTTATTAATATTGTTAGAGAACTGATAGTGTAATGTGTCCTAAGAAAATGTTGTTATTTCTAGAACTGGACTTACAATGCAATCCTCAAAGGATACAGGTGGGTAGCCGTGTTGGTCTGAAGCAGGAGAACAAATTTTGAGTTCAGTGGCACCTTTAAGACCAACAAAGTTTTATTCAAGGTATGAGCTTTTGCGTGCACGGACACTTTCTCAGATACATTGAAATGAAAGGTAATATGTAAAGGGTGAACTTCCTTCTACATATATCAATGAACTGTTACCTTCTGTTTCAATGTATCTGAGAAAGTGTGTGTACACGCAAAAGCTCATACCTTGAATAAAACTTTGTTGGTCTTAAAGGTGTCACTGAACTCAAACTTAATCCTAAACAGAGTTAGTCTTCTCAGCCTTTGGCTTCTGAAAGTATTAAGAGTAAGACTCTAGGACGGCATGGTTATGAACTGCTATATGGCTCTCCATCATGAAGTTGTTTTATAATTCTCATTCTTCTAGTCTTCTTTGTAGACCCAGGAATGTTACAGATTCTCTGGTTTTTTTGTTAGGCAGTTTGGCAGGTCATTGTGAGGGGTGTTTCCCCTGTGTTTGAATCTTTAATATATTAATTTATTGTTAGACATATAGCTGTTTTGGCTTGCTGTGCTTTTTAAATTCAAACTCATTTGGAGAATTATTAAAGAGATAATGCACCAAATGGACTTTGACATTAACTTTATATGAGATGTTGAGGTGTGCTCACACTCCTTGGGGTGGCACACATAACTGTCCTCATCACAAAGATATCATCTGTCAAGGTATTACAGTCATGTCCTTTTTGACTTCAAAGTTATCACAAATGTCTGTATGGTACATAATGAAATACATTATGGAATACCTAAACAGCTATATATTGATATCTCCACTTTTATCAACAAGAGAAACATATTTGGAATGAATTATCAATCATTAATCACCCTCAGCAAATGTCATTACTCCCTATTTATGTCAGAACTTTTGCTATATTGAGGGTTTTAATAACACATTTTGGGATATGTGTTTTCCCTCTAAGTGGCAAACTTGTCCAGCTAGGTGAACATAGAGAATTTTTGTATAGCTTATATAGCTTGATTGGTTCATGTTTTTTTCTGTTATTGACCTCCTAGAATACATGCAATATAATTGATCAGATAGCTGTTGAATTCTTCATGACCATATATTAATTTTTATTCTATATTACTGCAAATGTTATGTTGTTTTTATGTAAGCCGCCCTGAGACAGCCTAGGCTGGGAGGGTGGGGAAGAAATCTAATAAATCAAATCAAATCATTATCCCCTATTTATTTAGCAGGAAGAGTAACTCCTAGTGCATCGCCTGTTGTACAAACATCCAGTAAGTCATTGATTCTTTTTATTTATCAAATTTGTTATGCATTCAAACAAGCATATTCCTTACTGTCAAAGGGACTAGTTTCTAATATTTCATTGCCAAGTGATATACAGATTTTATTAATTTAATTAGTATATTTTTATCCCACCTGAGCTGAGGATGGGTACATGGTATTCCCTTCTTTTATTTTATACTCACTATAACCAATGCTCCCTCTAAGCTTTGGAGTTTTGTGAGCAAAAAATCTACTTTGTGAGCTACTGGCATTAAAGTTATCAGCGAGTGATTTGGCTACTGCATAAATTAGTTTGCTCTGGAGCCATCCTTCCTGACAGACAAAAATGTGTGAGCCAGAGGCTAAAAAACTATGAGCTAGCTCACACTAAATCAGCTTAGAGGGAATACTGACTATAACCCTGTGTGGTTGTTGAAGCTTTGAAGGAATGTCTGGCCTAAGGTCATTTTGTGAGCTTCATTGCAGTGGGGATTTAAACCTAGGATTCCCAGATCCTACTTTGCCCTTTGTGATGCACCCTGTGATACAGACCTCCTCCCAACCTGGAGAAAGGGAAACTAACTATAGAGGTGCTATGGGCTCTTTCTTTATCAAATCCCAAATGCACAACCACAATCTTCTAAAAGAAAGACAATTTATTTTACAAGAATAACAATCAGTACTTTCAGGAATCCAAAACAGAAAACTTAAAAAAGAACCAAGCCACTTGAACTATCTCACTATTATCTTTCTCCCAAGAGTAATAACATTTTAAAATGCAAGATGTGATTACAACTGAGCACCACACACATCCTTTTTAACTCAAATTGGAAATAAAAGCCTTTAGATTTCCAGTATGCTAAAATGATATACAATAACCAAGGATTTCACCACCCATTACTGTTTACCCAAGGGTATATAATCAACATATGTCAGGTGACAAATAGTATTGCCATGTTATTACAATCAACAGTTTATACACAATTACATGAGATATAGCTAATAGACATTAAAATACAAACAGCCTCAATCATATTTTGTAGTCACCATGATAAACAGTTACTATTATATTGAACAGTTACTTTAATCCTAGGGACTTTAAATACTTCTTTCCCATCTCCCTCCAGAGTTTGACATCCATCTGAGTAAAACAGTAAAATCTCTACCCAAGTTAGACTAAATAACAATTTATAGCTGGTTGGCCTAATTCCTTAATTCCCCTTGATTAAGTTTTCTCTGGCCACCCTCATTGGTTTTTTGTTGACTTCTATTTGTATTAGACACAATTTGTGCAGCTCTATACATTAAGTCAGCCCCAATGATGAAATTAGGATGTTCACTTTTATATACCAAAACTGGAAGCACTCCCTCCCAACCTTTATACTTTAATGGCAAACATACAATAGGCTTTGACTCCGCCTCTGTATCGTAAGTGCATACTTGAACTAGCCCTTGGACAGGAACAGGATATCTCTCTAAGAAAGCTTTAGAAATACTTTAGAAATCTGCCCCTGTATCCTTCTGAGCTGTAATTCTAACACCATCTGCTAGTTCAACAAAATCCTCCCTCATTTTGCTCACCCATTGTTCTTGCTGTGTGGAAATAAAAGTCCTAGCACTCTTAAGAGGTAACAATGAAATGGCTTCGATTCTGCCTTGCATAGCCACCTTCTGAGGTCCTACAGCTGCACTGCTGTCTTGTTGATATCTCATTTGGAGTTGCTCTGTATCCTGCCACAACTTCTTCTTCAAGCTATATCTCATTTGCAAGCTGTGTTTGGACCACTTCCATATTATCAGACTTCATATCACTCCATAATTCTTGAGTCAAACGCACTTCTGCTGAATATTGCATTTTAGTTCATTGCTTTATCCAGATGGGACATTGTCTTTTAAAATGCATCTTTGATCCACAAATGAAGCAAGCCTTGACTATGGCAGATGAACTCAAGAATTTATTTTCTGACTGTAGAGGCTTTGCCAATTTCAAGTTATTGTAAGAAGAAGAATTATCAGTGTTATTCTTAGGTTTAACAAAAGTTGCCTGTCAGGGTCCTTAGTTAGTCAGCCAAACACCAGGCCTTGTTCATTGAAACAAGAATAGTATTTATTATGCTGCAAGACTAGGTCACTAAAACAGAAGCATTGTTAAGAATACTTTGGTTACATGAAGCATAGAGATATACCCTAAAGGGGGAAAGGGCCCCCACCCTTCTACCAATGGGAGAACCTCGCGCGCGGGAATCCCAGGAGCCGTAAATAACGGTTCACCCTCCAGCCCACCTTTCCCAGCCTAGCTGTTGTCTTTAGAAAGCAATAGGAGACAGTCAGCCTGGCCTTCAAGGCCACTCTTGGCCTGGGATCTGAGATACGACCCGGTTGCCTGGGCAGCATCGGCAGCTCCCCACATTCCATCCCACCAGTCTCAAAGCATCAATCAACACCCGACAGTCCCATCCGCCCTCCCTTCTCTATACAGTCCCATCCTCCCTCCCTTCTCCATCCTTATGGCAGGAATACCTGACATTCTGCCCTCCTGATAACAAATCTATCCCTTCAGTTTCAAAGGGTACAATTTATGGAATGCCCAGACCAGCTTTGGTGCAAGAACATGTTCCGCCTGCACCCACTCCCTCTGTTCAGGCCCAAAGTCCACCCATTCCACCAGATAATACAGTCGATTCTGAGACATTTTGGAGTCCAAGATCTGCGCAACTTCAAAATGCGGTTCCCCCACCACCATGAGCGGAGGCGGAGAGCGGGGTGACGAGGTCTCCATGCATTCTCCGCAGGCGCACGTCGCAGGAGCCTTACATGAAAGACAGGATGAACAGACTTTAGCGACTTAGGCAAATCAAGTTCGACAGTGACAGTATTAATGACATGTACAATTTCAAAAGGTCCAATATATTTCCAGCCAAGTTTGTGGCTTGGTTGCACACCCCGAAGGTTTTGCGTGGAAAGATACACAAAGTCTCCACACTTTGGGGTCCATGACAGGTTGCGTTTTTTGTCAGCGTGTATTTTATAAGCTTTTTTGGCACTTTCAAGAGTTTGTATTAACAGAGGCCAGGCCGTCTGCAGGCGTTTGCACCAGTCACCTGCATCTCCCACCAGGAGGTTGGGAGAAGTTAAAAACGGCAGGGCGGGGCCTCATAGCTGTGCGCCGCCATGAACGGAGACATTCCCGTTGAGGAGTGCTGAGTGTTATTGTAACAGAACTCAGCCAAAGGCAAGAGGGAATGCCAATCATCCTGTTGGAAATTAATAAAACATCTGAGATATTGTTCAAGGGTTTGGTTGACCCTTTCAGTTTGCCCATCCGTCTCTGGGTGGTACGCACTGCCGACCCCCTCTCTACCCCTAGCAGGGACATTAACTCTCCCCAGAATTTGGACACGAAATGCACCCCCCTGTCTGAGATCACTTTAGACGGCAAAGTGTGAAGTCTCACGACGTGTTGTAAGAACGCTGAGGCTAGCTTCTTAGCAGAGGGGATTGAAGTAAACGGAACAAAGTGAGCCTGTTTAGTAAATAAATCAACAACAACCCAAATAACCGTTTTCCCCCACTTGGTGGCAGGTCGGTAATAAAATCCATTGAAATCACCTCCCAAGGCCGATTCGGGGTGGGCAAGGGTTGTAAAGCTCCGGGGGGCTTCCCCGGCCGAGGTTTGCTCATCAAGCAAGTTTGACAGGCATTGGTAAATAGGGACAGATCTTTACGCAGTCCAGGCCACCAAAATTGCCATTGTAAAAGTTGAAGCGATTTCACAAACCCGGTGTGCCCCGCAAGTTTTGAGCCGTGGGCCCAGCCCATCACCTCCCCCCGTAGGGATAGTGGTACAAAAAGTTTTCCGTTTTTTCGCCAACAGTTCCGTGTATCTTGTGAAACCCCCTCCTCCCCCTGAAGTGCCTCTTGGTCAGCCGGAGACATGGCAGAAGCGAACTTCGACTCCCAGTCAGAAGGAGGCGGGGTGGTGGGAGGTTTCAGCGCTTGTCTGCGAGTAGTAACTGCCCCTCCTAGTTGGGAGTGAGTAAAAACGGAGTCCCGGACCTCCTCCCTTTTGCTGTCGTGTTGTGGGAGGCGGGACAAGGCGTCAGCTAGCGAG
The DNA here is from genome assembly GCA_029375565.1 of Gekko gecko. Taxonomy (NCBI): domain Eukaryota; kingdom Metazoa; phylum Chordata; class Lepidosauria; order Squamata; family Gekkonidae; genus Gekko; species Gekko gecko. The sequence goes on along the minus strand of JAPDNY010000188.1, from coordinate 16,977 downwards.
TTAGACTTCCCAGGGAAATGGTGCAAAGTGAAGTTAAACTTCGAGAAGAAATCAGCCCAGCGCAACTGTTTGGCGTTTAGGGAGCGGGGTGAGCGAAGGAGCTCCAGATTTTTGTGATCAGTCCACACCTCAAATGGAACTCGCGCCCCCTCCAGCCAGTGATGCCATGTGACCAGCGCTAAGCGGATCGACCCCGCTTCTTTTTCCCACACGGACCAGTTCTGTTCTGTCTCATTAAATTTTTTAGACACATATGCAAGGGGGTGAAGTTTGCCGTCCTCCCCCTCTTGGAGGATCGCCCCCCCATGGCGACGTCGGATGCGTCAACTTGGACAATGAATTTCTTTAGTTCATTGGGGTGGGCCAGCACGGGCTCCGAAGTAAAGAGAGCTTTCAAATGTTCAAACGCAAGCTGGCACTCCGGAGACCAATTTAAACGTGCGCCCAGCCGTGTGCAATCAGGGGCTTTCCCCTTTGTTTTAAGTAAGTCAGTAAGGGGAAGGGCCACCTGTGCAAAGTTCGACAAGAATGATCTGTAAAAATTGGCGAATCCGAGAAACGCTTGGAGTTGCCTCCTTGCCTTGGAGGGTTCCCACCCCACCACATCTTTTACTTTGTCAGGGTCCATCTCAATCCCCCTTTGTGAGATGCGGTAGCCCAAAAAGGGGATCTCGGATTTGTGAAACTCACATTTTGACAGTTTTGCAAAGAGCTTGTGCTTGTGCAACGTTTGGAGGACTTCTCTCACCAATTTCACATGTGATTTGAGGTCGGGGGAGTACAAAAGTATGTCATCAAGGTAAACAAGGACCCCCTTGAACAAATACTTATGCAACACCTCATTAATTAAGTTCATGAATACCCCTGGTGCCCCCTGAAGTCTGAAAGGCATAACCAAGTATTCAAATTGTCCCAGAGGGGTATTAAATGCAGTTTTAAATTCGTCCCCCTCTCTGATCCGCACCCGGAAGTAGGCATCTCTCAAATCCAATTTGGAGAACACCTTCCCCCAGCCACCGCCACCAAGAGGTCCTTGATTAGGGGCATGGGGTATGCATTAGTACTGGACACTGCATTCAGCCCCCTATAGTCCGTGCAAAGTCGCAGCCCCCGTCCTTCTTTTTCCGGAACAGGACAGGTGCGGCAAAAGGGGAAGAGGCAGGTCTGATAAACCCCCTCTCCAAGTTTTTGTCAATGAATTTTCTCAGCTCCACCTTCTCAGATGGGCTCATGGAATACAGTTTACCTTTAGGCAGTTTTTGATTCGGCAGTATCTCAATAGCACAGTCACAGTTTCTGTGGGGGGGCAACTCATCTGCTTCTTCTTCCCCAAAGACAGCAGCCAAGTCTCAGTACTCCCTGGGGATCGCCTCCAGTTCAGCTTCTGCCACCCCCACCGTCACTGGATCATTTCCCACATGTAGGGATCCCCAGTCTCTTTGCCAAGTGTGGGTTTTACACTTCTCAGAGATGAAATTAACTTTCCCGTCCCCCCACAGGATGTGCGGGTCGTGGTCGAAGAACCACGCACTACCTAAGACCAGGGGAAGCGGGCCGCGGGGGTAATTATGAAGGGTCTCACTTCCCAGTGATTCCCTATCCCCACGCGCAATGGGATAGTCTCGTATTTACATGGCTCTTTCATCGTGGAGCCATCCATCTGCGTAAATACTAGGGGCTCTGTCAACTTTACCACTTTCGCCCCCAGGCCCGTCACCAATGAGGGGTTAATGAGGTCTTTCCCACACCCCGAGTCAATGAGAGCTCGTACTCTCACATGGGTCTGTAGACCTGGGTCCATTAGGGTCACGGTAAGGAAGAAAAGAGAAGGGGGTCTGCTCACCGGGGTTTGCGCTTGTGAGTCCGGGACCTGCTGTTCAGCGCTATTTACAGCAGGTCCTTCTCGTTTCCCACCTTCGTTGTTTCTTCATTCGACAATTCCGAAGTCTCGCTCAGAGGGGTGATTTGCAGAGCTCTGGCTCCCCTCGGTTTCACTACTGGCTTAGGCGTGGAGGTCTCGAACTTCTTCTGGGTCCCTTCGCCCCCCGGGTGGCGTGGACGCTCCCGGGGCAACTTGCGGCGAAGTGGCCCGCCTCTCCACACTTCAGGCAGAGCCCTTGCTTCATCCTGGATTCTCTCGTGCCATCTATGGGTCTCGGGTTTGCTGGCTGGTTCTTCCCCCTTTGGGTCGGTGGTGGGCCCGATTGGCCTCCTTTCCCCAGCGCTGCCGCATCATCCAGATGGATGGTTCTCAGGCGGGTCTCCATAGTGACTGCTGACTGCATCCAACCCGCCAGTGTGTCGGGATCATTTCCGCGCGTCACAGTGCGGCGGATTTCAGAGTTGAGCCCTAGCCGGAACTGCTCCGCTAAGACTCCGTCAGGCCATCCCTGTATCTTCACAGCGAGCCTGCGGAATTCTGCTATATATTCGCGGACCGATCGGGAGCCTTGCTTGAGAGCGCGTAGGGCCGCTCTGGCTGTCTTATTTGCATTGACATCTTTGAACTGCTCCTTTATGGCCCACATAAACGCATCGATCTCTCGTAACTCCCGCCTGTCCGCTTGGTGCAAGGCTACATACCAGTCAGCCGCTGCTTCCTTCAGGTGCGACGCGATGGCGTCTACCATCCGATCCTCACTCTGGAACAGGTGACCCCAGTTCTCGATGAATTTCTCCGTTCTCACCAGGAAAAATGAGAACTTCTCCGGGGTCCCATCGAAGTCCGCATCAAGGAGTTCGGCCAGTTTCAGCAGGAGGAAACCCCAGGGTCGCTGCGGTCGTGGCCCCGGCAGCTCTTGTACTGGGGGTCCCGCTGGTTGGTCCGGTGGCCCTGCTGGTTGCACGGGCGGGCCCACCGGTACGATGCGCTGGTCAGGGGGTGGTTGCCCCGGGGGCGCCTCTCATTGCCTCCGGTCCATCTCCTCCCGGATGCCATCCGAAATCATCTTAGGGATGCAGGACAGGGACTCGTCTAGCATTCGGATTAAGCGGTCGTGACTCGGGTCACCGCTCCATCTCCGACTCCCTCCGATCCCCTCCTCACCTCTGGACTCTCTGGTCAGGTCTTCCATCCCTTCCGCTGCGCTCAGCCGGTGTATCGATCACTCATAGCGACTCTCACCGAAGCACGTGGGGTGTAGAACCACGTCTCATGCGTCTCGGCTAAGGGCTTCACCCAATCCCTCCGCTGCTTGGGCCGGGTTGTTACGCCACCGTAAGCCGCTCCATAAGGGTCCCCGTAGGGCCCCCAGGTCGTAGTCCGAGCCCCAGGTTACCGGTACGTAGGTAATGGGCACTTCCGTGGGGACGACCGTGGTAGTGCTCAGCACTGTCTTCGCAGGGGTTTTTTATCCTCCCGCTGGTCGTCTTGCTGATACTGATCCTTGTCGGTCAGGAGAGTGTCTTCTTCACCGTCACTCATTTTGGAGCAGCGGGTTTCAAACCAGTCCCGACTAAAAGAGGATTCTTAACAAACTGTCAGGGTCCTTAGTTAGTCAGCCAAACACCAGGCCTTGTTCATTGAAACAAGAATAGTATTTATTATGCTGCAAGACTAGGTCACTAAAACAGAAACATTGTTAAGAATACTTTGGTTACATGAAGCATAGAGATATACCCTAAAGGGGGAAAGGGCCCCCACCCTTCTACCAATGGGAGAACCTCGTGCGCGCGGGAATCCCAGGAGCCGTAAATAACGGTTCACCCTCCAGCCCACCTTTCCCAGCCTAGCTGTTGTCTTTAGAAAGCGATAGGAGACAGTCAGCCTGGCCTTCAAGGCCACTCTTGGCCTGGGATCTGAGATATGACCCGGTTGCCCGGGCAGCATCGGCAGCTCCCCACATTCCATCCCACCAGTCTCAAAGCATCAATCAACACCCGACAGTCCCATCCGCCCTCCCTTTTCTATACAGTCCCATCCTCCCTCCCTTCTCCATCCTTATGGCAGGAATACCTGACACTGCCTCCACCACACTTCCTGAAGGTTCTTTCAAAAATGTCCCCCTATTTCTAGAAGCTTCCTTATCAGTAGTTAATTCATCTGCCAAAATGCCGATATTTCTTAAAGACAACACCCTTAGTCTTAATTAAAAGACATAAGTTTTCTGGCAAGAATAGGAATAATTGTTCTTTAATCATCATTTGGCACAGTTCAGCATGTGTAAATGCTCGACTAGCTTCAACCCAATCTGAAAAGGTCTATTTAGTCTAGATATCAGAGCAGAATAGTTTTCTCCTGGCTTCAAAGTTGTTTTCCTAAATTTTCTATGCAGTTGCTCTGCACTGAAGCCATATCTCTGTCTGGCCAACTGTTTTACAAAATCATAGTCACTACTTTGTTCTGTAGTAGGCTCAACTTGTAAAGAGCTTAATTCTCCCCTCAGACAGGGTCTTAGAATGTACATATAATATCCCTTAGGAACCTCTTTAGCAACACATGATCTTTCAAAGCTAACAAAAAAAGCATTTACATCCTCACCAGTCTGAAAAATGGGAAAGTTCTTTTTATCCCACAAGTGGTAAGCTGTTTCTTTATTCTTGCCCTGAATCATTTCCAGACTCTGCTGTTGGTGCTTAATAAACTCCATCATAAAGGCCTGCCATCCTTGATCAAAGGGACCATTTTTAGACACTGCTTCCTTTTTTTTTAATGCCCCTTAGGTCTCCACAGAACCTTCAGGCTATGTCTCGCAGGTGGACTTTTTCCGGTATGCTCATGCAAACTCGAGGGTTTGTTGCTGCATCCGCTTTTTCCTCAAGCTGCTGCATCCTTAAAGTTTCAAGGAAGGAACTCAGAATTGCAGAGTCCTCTGCTTCTACTAATGATTCATCCTCTCTGTTACCATCATAAATCTTGACCTTTGCCTATTTCATTCACTTCATCATAATAGTTCTGTAAAAACTTTTGTATAGCTGCCTATCCCATCTCAGATTCCGATATAACTTGTATTTCTGCAGGCTTATCCTGCATATCTGGGCCACCTGCTGGGTAAATTGCCATTCCTTATCAACAAGGATTCTGCCTAAGCAAAATAACAAACCTGTGTCTGGATACCTGGTAATCACTGATTAAATATTACTACAGTGGTTATTGATGTGCACTAGATCCATCCCAAGCTGCCACCATGTGATGCACCCTGTGACACAGCCTTCCTCCCAACCTGGAGAAAAGGAAACTCACTAGAAGTGCTGTGATCTCTTTCTTTATCAGATCCCAAATGCACATCAAAAAACCACAATCTTCTAAAAGAAAGACAATGTAGTTTACAGAAGGACAAAGATCAGTACTTTCAAGAATCCAAAACAGAAAACTTAAAAAGAACCCAGATTTGGGATCACTTTGTCTATAAAAGCAAGTTCTTGTTCCAAGCAATGTCCCACCGCACATCATTTTCTCCTCCTAGTATTCTGGTTCGGCCAAGGGCGAATCCTCCATCGTTGAAAGAGATGGAGATTAAAAAAAACCCCAGCATTCTACCTACCAATTTTATCCACTATCTCCCCACTAACAAGCTAACAATTTAATAAACATGACCTTTCCCAGCAAATATGCAAAGGCTTCATCACTGGCAAACATCACTTGTTAACAATTTGTCAAATGAACCAGCACATAGGGTGCATATCTTTCTCTTAACAGTAATAAAGTTTTTAAGAGCAAGATGTGATTACAACTGAGCATCACAACATTCCGACTGGTATACTGTACTGACTCACACTATGAATTATTCTCCTAGTCTGAAGACAATTGTTTGCTGAAATTCTGGGGATGTTTCTCCTCTACTATAAGTACATGTAACAGCAGGGGAAAGGCAATTGATTGAGTTAGTTGGGAGGTAGCATTAGATTTGATACTGGTTGTGTGCTCTCTGTAGTTTGCATCTTGTATATCCATCTAACTCTAAAGCAAGTGGGATCTCATGTTTCATTTCTGGCAAAATAGTGTGTACGTTTGTGCATCTGTATTCCTATTTGTATAAATTTCTTTGTGGTTCCCATAGGCATGGGGGAGCACAAGTGAAGAATTGACACTGACACCTTGACCTTGGAGAATAAAGTGGCTGCAGCTTTATAGATTACACCATAGGAGCATTGGTGCAACATACGGACAGATCCCAAATCAGGCCTGCTAGAGTGCTACCAAAAAGTGGCAACCCCCCACCCCAGGGAGCCACATGGGTGGCAGCCGCAGCATGGTCCCCTTGCCACCTGCTGGTGAGAGCCCTGCTGACAGCCCCTGAACTGGGCATATTGCTGAGGCTGGCTCTACCTCAAGACTCTTTAAGGGAGTTCCAGAACCATGGGATGCAGGCATGTAGACACTGCCTCCCTAACCAAAAGGATCTCTCCCATGCCCAAACTGCAACAGTAATGGAAAACAGTAATATATCCCATGACAATCAAATCGCAGGAAGGGTGGGTAGGAAACTCTTGGCAAACAGAGGCCTGGGAAAACATAGCTCTTGGTTATATACAGTATGGTCAGTCAGGCAAAGCCCGCCTGGTCCATTTGCCTCCCAGCCCACCTGACAGATGTGTACTCATGTAGGGTCCTGGAAGTCCTTGCTGTAGACCCAGACTCCCAGCTGGCCATGTGATCAGCTGTATCATCAGCTGCATGGTCACCTTGCCAGCTTCCCCAGAGCCCTGGGACCAGAAAAAACAGCTCTTGGTAATTCCCAGCCACAACTTCTCATGAGTGTCCCTTGGTCTTGTGATTCTGCTTCTTAAAAAGACAGAGAAGCATGAAGGATTCTAAAATGGCTGCACTTTGGTCAATGGAAAGGCCTAGCCAAAGCAGAGAAAAATGGCTCAGACAATGTATTCCATTCCTGTCATAGTCACCTTAGAAAACCAGGTGGCTGTGGTTGTTCAGAGTTCTTTAGTGCACCTTTGGCTAGTGTGTCAACTGCAGTTATTCCTCGTTCAGTCTGATCTAGAAACATTGACCCATGGGTCACCTTTGTTCCATTTAGACTGGATTATTGCAATGTGCTGTGCTTGGGGCTACCCTTGAAGCACTCTTGGAAGCTGCAACTAGTGCCAAATGCTGCAGCTAGACTACTAGTTGGGACCCTCTACTCACAGCATGTGATTCTGATACTACAGCAATTACAGTAGCAATTGATCCACTCCTGAGCCCAATGTAAGATGATATCCCTCCTCCCTTCGTCTACATTTAGAAATTTGTAATCATAGAAGAATTTTTACGCTTTTAATTATAATGCCTTACCCTCAGCTATATTGGAGGCCAGATTTGCTAGATGGTGGAGGAAAAGTTGTATACATGGGATGGGAACTGATGAAATGTTGGAACATGTAATTTTCAATTGTAGTTTATATCATAATATTAGGAAAGTTCTGTTTAAGCCTATTGTTAACTCCTACCCAGGTTGCAATAGAAGGATACTTTTGTCAATTATGCTGGTGGGTAATAATCAAAAGCTTGACTAGGATGGTTGCCAAATTTGGTTGGTTAGCCTTCCGAATTAGGAAAGAGATAAAGAAGTATGGATAGGCCTAGGTTTATTTTTAAACTTTTAGAATTTCAGAATTTAATTTTTTTTAGATTCTTTATAATGTTAGATGTTATTCCACTCTATAATTTTGCTGTTCTTTTACCTGTTTATTTACTTGTATTGTATTGTTTGCTTGTCTGTTATTGTAATAATAATAAATTGGAAATGGAATAAATTGGAATTCCAAAGGAATTTTGAAAATGCATTTAAAAGCCTTTCCTCTGCATCAGCTGGGGCCAAATGCTGCAGCTAAACTACTCACTGGGGCCACCACTTGGGAGCATGTGACTCTGATGCTACAGCAGTGACAGTGGCAATTGATCCACTCCTGAGCCCAATTCTTTTGCCCATTAAAGCCCTACATGGTTTGGGATTGGGGTCTCTGCAGGACCATCTTCTCCCATATGTTTCTGCCCAGAAATTAAAATCACAGGGGGAGGGTCTGCTTGTCAGAGGCAGCCCCATGATTATGGAATAACTTCTCAAATATGTTTGATTGAACAGCTACAGAGCCACTTGACATAGACAGAGTCTCACTTTTCTTTTTTTCATGTAAACAGATCCTCAGACAGACTCAACATCAGCATCTTTTACAAGTGAGTTCTATTTTCTCCATTCAGAATACAGTCTATAAAATGTGGGTAAGGGAATTGGGAATGAAATAAAACAAATTGTCTGCCATTTGGAAACTGGAACTCTTTGCAGGCACATCTCCTTCTCATGAGAAACTTATATGTTACATTACGTTCATGTGGAGAGAATGCACAATAGCTCATCTTCCTTGCAAATCATCCCCAGGGATTCCAATGCAAAAGTACATCCATCCTTCTTAAGAGCGGATTGGGGGGGGGGGAGGCCACTGGAATTTTGTGACATGCCAGAGATTTTCAGGGGAGGGGAGGACCTGGGAAGGGGGAATTTGGGGTAATGTCATTTCCTTCATTTCCTCTAGGAATTCTCCCAAATCTATTGTCTTTAGTATAGAGATTGGGGGAATTCCTAGACAATCAGTCAGAAGTGATTCTACTTGAAGACGTTGCTGGCCATGATGATCTAGGAATTATGCTAAAGAATATGTTAAAGACCAGTGTCACCATCTACACTGTACCCCCTCCCCCATTTTTTCTCTCACCATTAAAATTAACAAGGACAGGTGACTGAGGGTGGTGGTGGGAGGTTGACTGCTGCCACCAGCCAAATGGCAACCCTCTCCAAATATCACACAACAAATTAGCATTTATTTGTTATATTTTACACTCCAGTAATGAAACTGTCTTGGTCTATCTCTGTTATACTAACCTGGCAAATTATTCCATCTCCATTGGGATTGTTCAGGCCAATAAAAGGGAAAAAAGAGAGTATTCAGAAGGAAAAGCTTTTCAAAAAGAGAACACAACTATCTTGAATTTGCTTGCCTCAGTTCATAAGCCCCTGCACACACTCTGTTACCTTTTAGGTGCTGCTAATACTCTGGCAGCTATTTTCTTCTCCCCTTTCTCCCACTCTATGATGGCAGTGGAAGTTTCTCTCAATTTCCCTTCTTTTTCTTCACAGCAGCAGTCTTTGCAGGCTTGTTTCTGTTACTCCAGATTTTCTTCTCCCCTGTGCATTGGATATGGCTAGGTTAGGATGCCCGGTACTAGGCCTATGGGTATACATAGTCAACTAGTTCCAGGAACTCTGAGAAAAAGACATCCTGGTGTTTTTAGTGCTTGGTAGAACAACATATGTTTCAGACTCCTAGGAACTGGGGAAAGGAGAGAAGACACCGGTGGGGGAGTTTCAGACTCCCCATTTTTGCATATGTTGTGCCACTTTTTCTGATCACACAACTGGTGGGATCAGTTCAGACTTCCCCTCATAGGTTCCCTCTCTTCCAGGGTGGGTTTTTTTTTTGCTTCTTTTCTTTTTTTTTACACAGACACTGAAGCTTTTCAGCATTTCAGCAGCCTTGTTCACTCTGCCTCTTGTCCTTGGAATACATGGGGAAAGTGCAAAATCCCCGCATGCAGATTTACATGGGAGTTGCCCCACTGGCTTCAGTATATTTACTGAAATCAGTTTCATCCTAACATGGAAAAAATAGTTTTTTATGCATCTAAATGTAGGCAGAAAATTATTATTAAAGAGATAATCCTTAAAATTCACTTTGAAATTAACTTTACAGAAATGTACTGGGTTCATATGCGTAAAGTGATCAGCTCATAGTTTATTAAGTGATTCAGCAGTGAAGACAAAAGACAAAGACCCCTTGTCAAAGCCAGCTTTATGCCCAAAGAAAGTCACACCCAAAACACACCCCACTCCCTGTGACAGGCTATTTATACCTTTCCAAGTAACCCTATTGGGCTATTTTAGGATCCAATCGTTCCTACTGGTGTGCTCCTAGGATCCTAGCCTGCTTTTGTTATGGATCTCAAGCTCAATACATTAGATGTACAGAAAACATTATCTAACTATTGACAAGGAGCTCCAGCTAGTGCAAAATGTGGTGCGCAGCTGCTGACTGCATTGCTGGGGTGGGCATGCATTTTGCCGGTGCTACACTAATTGCACTGGCTATGAATTGAGTACTGGGATCCATTTCAAGGTGTTGGTACTGACATTCAATGCCCTTCATGGCCTGGGACTGACATATCTGAGGGAGCACCTCTCCCTATATATGCCCCAGAGAGCCTTGCACTTGGCCGACCAACATCTACTGGTTGTCCCCGGCCCAAGAGACATCTGCCTCGTCTCAAATAGGGCCAGGGCCTTATGCTCTTGGAACATGCTCCTGGAACAGACTGGTGGAACATGCTCCTGCTTGAGATCAGAGCCCTGTGGGACCTTCTATCTTTATGCAGAGCCTGTAAAATGGAGCCGTTCCATCAGGCTATTGGATGAGGCAGTGGGCGCCCAATCAAGTTGACCTTCCTTGCTGAAGCTCTCCAACTCTGTGGCCCAGGCTGATCAGCACTTTAGTGGCCCAGTGAATCCAACTTCTGAGACTATTGCACTTTGATTGAAAGCACTTCCTCTTTTAATTCAAACTTTTAAAACTGTTTAACTACTGAATTATTGGTTTTATATTATTTTATATTTATTTTATTTGTGCTCCACCTTGAGCGCGTACACAGGGAGGGCATAATAAAAGCTGAAACAAACAAATAAATACATTTGGCAATGATGGTGATGTTACCTTGACCAGTTCAATAAAATCAAGTAACATTTTATTTTGTTTTTAAGTTCCCTATGAACTTTCCTTGAGACTAGAGAATGGAGCCAACAGATGTGAAGGTCGTGTTGAAGTATATTATAATGGCATGTGGGGAACAGTCTGTGATGATGGCTGGAGCATAAACGATGCACAGGTCGTCTGCCAACAACTTGGATGTGGATTGGCAGTATCAGCATTTGGAAACGCCTTTCATGGTCCAGGTTCAGGCCCTATTACCTTGGATGATGTTAATTGCATAGGAAATGAATCCTCCTTGTTTCATTGCCCTCATGCACCATGGGGCAGACATAACTGCGGTCATCATGAAGATGCTGGTGTCACCTGTGAAGGTATGGCTACACAACAGCCATTTCTCTTGTAACTTCAATTATGTTTTTTTCTTTCTTGTCAATCACTTGAAGAATTGTATTTAGGAAGGACAAAGGCAGATAAATGGTGCCAGGTATACCATTTGCCCTATAAATCCAATAATACAGCTTAGTCTTTGAAATACTCTCATGGAAATTAGCATGGAACATCTAAATCAAATATCTACGGCACTTTCCACTTTTTATGCATAGATCTTAACAGAAATCTTGCTATAAAAATTTCATCAAAGGGTATAATGATGAAAAAAGAAGAGTCTTCTAAAAAGAAGAGTCTTTTTGCCTGCTAGATTTGATACCACTGAGTTGTGAATTCATTAAGAGTCTCTGAACTCCGCTTAATGAAAAACAGAACTTTGATTAGTTCCTGGTCAGACAGACAATCTTTATTGACATGTAAGAGATAAGATTACATTACAATTTAGCAATACATCAAAAGTATGGCTGTCAAACAGCCAACAAAAAAAGAACTGATCAATTAATAGTTTCCCTGGTTCAAATTACAGACTGAAGAAAACAAGCAACATTAAAAGTTATAGAAGCATTTTGCCCAGAGAGTAGCAACTGGACCTTGACACTCTCAGGAAGACCACGCCATGTAAAAAGAAGGGTGTCCAGAAATTTTTCTCGAATCTTAGTATAAATTAATTTCCCCCTAGAAGCGCCAGAAATTAGGGCCCAAAATTGTCCACAGTCATTTGACCTGGATGCCCTGATCAATAGTTCCCACTGGTCTATGGCAAAGTGGAGTTTCTTGGCTTTGACTAAGTCTTACAGCTGTTGTTTAACAGTGAAGTATACCTTCAGTAAGGAAGACTTTTTTTGGCTCCAGTAATGGTGATAAGTGGAATGGAGAGTGGACTTCAGACATAAACATTCTCTGTTGTACCATGTGTTATACTTGGGTTTGTGTCTGGAGGGCAAAATGGGAGCAGGGTTAAGTAGGGAAATAAAGGTGGAGACTAAATTATCATATGAAGATACAGTTTTAGTGGGGTTTGAAGAAGTCATAAGGGAGGAGCGCAGGTCGATAATTGCTTGCTTGGTGACTAACAGCTGGTCTCTCTTGGTATAGTTATGTGACCAAATAGATCTAGGGAGGGACTCAGAGAATATATCATTAACTGTAGGGGCTAGATCAGGTTGAAGGTGTATCTGGGGGTAATTGAGAGGACTAAAGGGAAATTGTCACTCTCAGTGCGGGCATTAATATAAAAATGCTTTAAATTATTTTTAAAGGATAAAGGGATTAAAACATAATCTAAAACACTACAACCTCTAGTTGATGCAAAAGTAAATTCCCCAGGAATATCCCTATTATGGGAACAAGTTTATCAAATTGGATGCAAAATTTAATATGCCTGCCTGGTTAATATGAGGGTCTTTGGAGAACCTAACAAAACTAGAAATTTAGGAGGGAGTCGGTTAGGTCTAGGTTCAGAGCTCCAGAATGTCATGGTCATCTTTACCAATTCTGGCATTAAAATCACCAAGAAGGATAATATCTACTACCAGGGAAGGAGGTAAATAGACATTGACTGCAATAAAAGCAAAATCCTGAAGACTAAATTGGAAAGCATGGACAATGGGGTTACAAGCAGGTAATTCCAACAATTTGAGTTTGGATTGTAGAGACAACAAAAGGGTTTAAACCTGCTTGGAAATGGCCCCGAGGATTGCTCTTAAACCCAGGCAGGGAATATGTTGAAAATCCTTCAAGAGAAATTGTGGATTCTGTCCATGTTTCCTGAAAGAAAATAATCTCAAATTGCCTTAAATAGGAATAGAAATCGTGATCCATTTTCTTACTTCCCCATCCAGTTATGTTCCAGGATAACAGTTTCACGGTTGGAGACTGGGGCTTCATTAACAGTCAGCCAGTTTTTGGCAACTGTTCAAAAGATTTGTTCATATTGAAGTTAATACAGCCTTTATTATGATTTAGACTGGGGCTTGTTCCCAAAGAAGACTGACAATGATTAGAGACACTAGGCTGCACAGGGCTGGCCATTCCAGGGGCCGAGAGAAGATGAATCTCTACCTCTACCTCCATCAACTGGTTTGTCGGACTGACTGGATTCTGTGGGGAGGAAGGAAGTAAAGTCTTATTAACTAAATCTTGAGATGGAGTTGGAATCAGCTGCTCCTCACCCTTGTTCTGATTAGACAGGAAGCATGTTCTCAGTTCCTCCAATCTGGCAGTGATTGATTTTTGTTTATATGCTGTCAGGTTTTTGTAAGAAACCCGGAGGTCTTTTTCCAGGTTGAGATGTCCCACAGGGTACTCTCCCACGAAGTGAGAGGTCTCAGCAGATTCTGTCCAGTTGGTCATTTGGCCCAGTCTTATTTGATGTGCTGCGATTAACTATGGCAGAGTTGGAGGGACTGTTGAGGAGGGTTGTCGGCCTAGTCAGAGCAGCTGTAGAAGATGGAGGAAGTAATGGGGCAACTATAGTGTTCTGAAAAACTCCTACAGGAAAAACTCCTTTGGATCTAAGGCTGCGTTCAGACGGCCAGTCAATCGCGCCATGAGCCCTCCTAAAATTTTATCCCGATTTTTTTAATCCAGCCTAGCACGACCAGACGCCCCCCATGAAATAGCCTCACCGCGCGTTGTTCCCACCGTGATTTGTCTACACGGCATCCACCGAGGATTTTTTTAAAAAAGTTTTGTACATTCGCATAGGCAAGGCTGCGCCTCCTTGGAGAACTGAGGCGATCGCGGAGGGTTTTCAGCAAAGTCCCGGTCCTCCCCCTTGCCATTGCCATCATGATCAATGGAGGGACTATTTTGCAAGTTAGAACAGTCCTTCCCCCCTCCATCTCCCATCGCGGTAACATCTTGTCCCTAAAAGAAATAAGCATGAATATTACATTCCTCGTAGCGCTTATCGCTGAATGCGTTTCCTCGTTAAAGCGCACACGGGGTTTCAATTTTTAAAAATCGTGCCCCCGTCGGCTCGGTCTGACGTCAGACCAAGCCGACGGGAGCATCGCGCGCTAATGGAGTGACCAGACAGAAGAAGGTCTGCAGTTGTTGCGCGGGTAAGCGAAAACCCTACATTGAAACTGCTACTTTTAAAATCAGGATTGGAGGCGCAGCAGAACAGGATGCCTATGGGACCGGAATATTTCCCAGATGTTTCTGTCTGGTCGTGCATTTTTGATCCGCAAGGGAGTCGTTCCTATGGCAGATCAAAAGATCCGTCTGAACACACCCTAAGAAAGGATTTCTTACTCAGTAGAAGTTGTGGAATTTTAGGGCAGTCAAAGGATAGCAAAATCTTTTGTGCTTGATTGGGATCATTCAGATGCTGCACCGATGTCAGATCAACCTGTTTGATCATCAGGAGGGATTTTAAGTGCCTCACTGCAAGAAGATTTGTATGCCAAGATGGAGTATGGCCCTTAACATCGCAAATTAATACTGCAGATAAGTGCCATGGTTCTCACCATAAGAGAACAAAGCCAAGGAGCAGGCAGAAGCTTTTACAGAGTCATTTACATGGTGGATCCTTGCTGTTTGGGCAGGTGCCCTCTTGGGCCCAGAGGGATCCAAGTTGTGACCGAGATCCCCATTACTGCAGCCACTCCTTTCATTATGGGGCTCATCAGGACCAGCATTTGAAGCACTAGTTTCATGAGGAAAGTCAGGAAGGTTTGTCAAAATGGAAAATCTGTTACTGGTGGATACTGGAGTGAGAAAGTAATCTCCTATCTTTGATTGCTTAGGTGTAGGTGGAGAGAATTCTTCCTGCTCCCTTGGGTGCTTAAGGGGCCCCATGGTATGCTTGCTTGCAGATTAAATTGATTACTAGGATTAGAGTAGGCATGCCCGTGATAGATACTGAAAAAAAGCTGAGTGAGAAATACTTAGGGCCTCCCAAAATTTAAGATACCAAGCAAGAAACATGTTTAATAAAGTGGTCTTAACAAGCTAGGCGTCTGGGGGCTGCTTTCAATCCCAAGACTCAGTTCCCAGGGGGTTTTTTACTCAGCTTTTGGCAGCAGCCAACAAGGCATTCCAAGAAGGTAAAAGGTAAAAAAAAAATTCTTATACAATCTTAACCAGGCCCAATCAGCTGCAGTGTCCAGTAAAGTTTAAAATTATTACTCTGTTTCTCTAAAAATTGGAGACAGTGAAGATTTCTACCTTAATTAGCTTGCTGTGTGAGATATCTCTTGTGGGAGAAGCCTCCAGGGAAAATGACGAATTGGCAACATACTTAAGAAGTCCTTACAGCAAGCTAAACAAATGTCCTGTGCTTGAGAAGCTTAATAAACTATGCAGTAATTGCTATTACCAAAGAAACTAAATAAGAGCTTATCAAACAATAAGATCTTAAAGTCCTCAGAGCTCCATAGTAAGTGTCTGTGCCGTTTACCGCCCAACTGGAAGTAGTTCCTGGTCATTTTACCTACCTTGACTCATAATATCCTTTTATGAAGTATATTCTTCGAAGTGGTCTGAATATCACGTACGATATCATCTGGGTATACCGGACCCATTTTTTCTATCGGCTGTTATTGCTCCTTGGGGGGCTTGTGTTTGTGGACTATTTAGGATTGTTGTGTGCTTTTTTTAGAATTATCATTCTGTGGTTTATGAGACTTTATGATGTGCATTGCATTTTTGAAGTGTTGTTTCTGTTTATATATACAGTATATTTAATATATTTCTATGAGCATCATTACTTGTCTTTGAAAAAAAATGGGAGAGTTTCCCCTGGAGGTTGGCAACATTAGTTCCTCTGGAGGAAATGACTGCTTTGGAGGGTGGAATCTATATCTGTCAGAACTCCCTGGAGTGGGCATGCCTATCTCCTTCCCACTCAACAGCCAACCTACCTTTATCTGCAACTCTGTCTTCAGCTTTCTCTTTCCTTTCCTCCTGCAGCCTCTACTGAGGAAAACTATGGTCTTTCTCCACAGTGGGGACTAACGCAGTTTACATCATTTTCTCCCCCTTTTTATCCACACAACAATCCTATAGGTAGATTAGGCTGAAAGTATGTGACTGGTCCAAAATCAACCAATGAGCTTCCACAGCAAGATCGGAATCTAAACCTGGGTCTTGCAAACCCTACTCTGAAGCTCTGACCTTTATAGCCCACTGAATTTCATAGGGTGGGTGCTGTTGAACAGTAGGAAGTAGCTAGGCCTAGTTGAATCATGTAAGTCAGATGATATCAAGTCATCCAGAGGGTGCTGCTAGGCCTACATTTGCCAGCCTCCAGGTGGGATCCCCCAGAATTACAATTGAACTCCAGACAACAGAGATCTGTCCCCTTGGAGAAAATGGGTGAGCTCTGTGGCATTATATCCAGCTGAGGCCTCTCCCCTCCCAAAGTCTACACTCCTCAGACTTCCCTACAGAATCTCCAGGAATGCCCCAACCTGGAGCGGGCAATCGTAGTCCTAGGACCAGCTCCAACCCCCTTCATATTGTAGAAGGAATCCTTCCCAATCCCAGATCCAGTTCTGCTTTTTGCTTTCTTCCCTTTCTTTGTCTCTGTCTCTCTCTCCCTCTCCCCCTCCATCAGCCAGTCTATCTCTCACTGTCAATGTGGTGGAGCCTGGAGTAGGTCCCTGCAATGGCCATTTCAAAATGGGGGTGGGAATACAACCCTCACTGAGGTCATTTTTTACTTTTTGGATTTTTATGCAAGCCCCACAGAGTCCCCTCGATCTGTAGAAAAACCTGCTGGGGAGACTATGCCTCCATCTTTGGAAATAAGTATCCACAAGAAGAGGGACTTTGGGAATTAGATATACAAATTATCTAATTGGTGATAAGGAATGATTTAGCAATAAAGCCAAGTAACACTTTATTTTTTTAAAAAAGGTTCTTTGAGACTAGTGAATGGAACCAATA
>JAPDNY010001879.1:0-12040 GCA_029375565.1 Gekko gecko | reverse complement strand
ATTAATCACTCTTTGGGTGAAGAAGTATTTCCTTTTTTCTGGTCTAAGCTTACTGCTCATTAATTTCATTGAGTGCCCACGAGTTCTTGTACTGTGAGAAAAGAACTTTTTTCTCTACCTTCTCTATCTCATGCATAATTTTGTAAACCTCTATCATGTCACTCCTTAATCCTCGTTTCTCCAAACTAAAGAGCCCTGACTGCTTTAACCTTTCTTCATAGGGAAGGTGTTCCATCTCCTTAATCATTTTAGTTGCCATTTTCTGTAACTTTTCCAATGCTATAATATCTTTTTTGTGGTGTGGTGACCAGAACTGTATGCAGTAATCCAGCTGAGGCCGCACCATAGATTTATACAGGGGCATTATGATCCTGGCTGATTTGTCGTCAGTCCCTTTCCTAATAATCCCCCAGCATAGCATTTGCCTTTTATATTGCAGTCACACCCTGAGATGACATTTTCATTGAGTTATCTACCATGGCTCCAAGAACTATCTCCTGATCAGTTACCACCAGTTCAGACTCCATCAACATATATTTTTAGTTAGGATTTTTGGCTCCAGTGTGCATTACTTTTCACTTGCCCATGTGAACCTCATTTACCATGTTCACACCCACTTGCCTAGCCTCGACAGATCCCTCTGGAGCTCCGCACCACCTTGAACAACTTAGTGTCATCTGCAAACTTAGCCACTTCACTGCTTACTTCCCACTTCAAATGATTAACAAATAAGTTAAAAAGCACTGGACATAATACTGAGCCCTGCAGTACACCACTGCTTACCACCTTCCACTGTGAAAACTGCCCATTTATACTCTGTTTCCTGTTAACTAACCAGTACTTGTCCTGTTATCCCATGACTGTTGAGTTTACTTAGGAGCCTTTGATGAGGAACTTTAACAAAAGCTTTCTGGAAGTCTAGGTAAACAACATCTATTGGGTCACTCTTGTCCACATGCTTGTTCACCCCCTCAAAGAACTCTAAATATTAGTGAGACAAGATTTTCCCTAACAGAATCCATGCTTAGTAGCATGGATTACAACAAAGTGTTTTGGCCTTTTTTTGTTCTAAGTGACCCTTTGATGTTCCTCCTTTGTCATTCAACTGATGCCCATTCTATCCACTGTGTTATATACTGATTATATATAAAGACAGGGTCGGGCGGGGTGTTGCTGAATGTTTTGAAAGGAGGAGTTAACAGCCGGAAAAACTCAAGGGATGTTTCAGAGAAAAGCCCTTTCGATCAGGGATGTCAAACATAGGGCCGGGGGCTGGAACCGGCCCATCTAGGGCTCTTACCCGGCCTGCAAGCAACGGGTATGTATGGAAATGTAAGGTACTCCCCTTTTCATGGTATCCCTTGGGAAAAAAACTAGTCTTACATATGATTAAATACATTTATTGGGGCTTTTGTGGGTTCCCCAGTAAATCAGTTGCCTTCACTGCTAGGAATCAATTGCTTTTGTTTGTATTTTGAGTGAAAATAGTATTGTTAATTGGGTTTGCCTGTGTCCTTTATAAAGTTTACATCTCTGGTACCTGGCACTACATTTTATGGCACATGTGGCTCAGCCCGACAAAATGACGTTGATGTCAGATCCAGCCCTCGTAACAAATGAATTTGACAACTTTGCTTTAGATCATCTGGAATAGAGCTGTTTTTGCACCAGTGCTATACATCATTAAACCAGGATCTGGAGGACTACCTTCTTGGCAACCCATTTGTGGATTAGTTTTGCAAAGGAGGCAGAGATCATCCTGTCTGTGCAGCACCTTCCAGGCAGTTGCAGGATGCGGATGCTGCAGATGCATCCATGATTCCTGGGCCCACAGTCCTGAAGCCCCCTTGCCTGTCGTGCAACCGTCCTGCCATCTAGCATGTTAACTTGGCCTAAGGCAAGGTTTCCCCTCAACGTCAAAGAGAGAACATTTAGTCATGGCTTTCCTCAGCTCTATGCCTCCATCACCCATTGTTTTCATCAGCTCTGCTGCTTTTCAGTTTGTCTTCCTTGTGCCCACTGTCTTGCTTCCGCTGACTTTGAGCCATCCCTCTTGGCAGAATCCAGGAAGTAATCCAATCCACACTTTGGAGTTTGTTTTCAGTGAATTTACTGCAACAGGATTTTGCAAAAAGACAATAACTGACTGCAGGCCACTAATACAACAGAGAGGCTTCAGAGCACAAGCACTGACACATACTAACATACAGCAGAGAGAGAAACAACAAGAGGTAAACTGAACTGCAAGAGAAAAATATTCAATAAACACTAGAGAATGCTCCATAGCTTCCCCTAGGGTACAAGTGGACTAAACCAAACCACTCTTTCAGCTGTATTTACAGGAACTAGATTCATAGCAAGATAAAGATGGGTAGCTGTGTTAGTCTGTCTGTAGTAGTAGAAAAGAGTAAGAGTTCGGTAGCACCTTAAAAACTAACAAAATTTGTGGTGGAATATGAGCTTTTGTGGCTTCAGAAGTGAGCAGTGACTCATGAAAGCTCCTACCCTACCACAAAATTTGTTAGTCTTTAAGATGCTACTGGACTCTTACTCTTTTCTACTACACTCTTAGCAGGCTGTTGCTTCTCCAGCAGTCTTCCCTGCCACCTTGGCACTTACTTCTCTTCCTACCCTCTTAGTACACACTCCTCTATCCTAGATTCTGTAGAATCTTAAAACAGTTCTCAGTGTTTTAAGTTGATTTCTGAACTTGGTCATATCTCAGTTTGTGGGGGAGGGAGAAGTCTTTCATTCATGTAGATGATACCCCTTCTTTCTATTGGGGGAGGTGTGGGAGAACTAACAAATATTATGTTTTCCCCTTTGCAATTCAGCCCAGAATAACCCTTTATGGAAGTACATTGTGGGTTTTGTCGCGTTATTTATCGTAATCACCATCCTGATCATCTTTGCAGATGGTAAGCTGGCTGAACTTCAGTGCTATTGCCTTGAAATGTTTCTTCCTGGTTGTATTACATGTAGCTGGTGCATATCCTCAGACAGCATGTCAGAAACATTTGTGAATTATGATTCCCTGGCATTCAGCCTCTGTTTTGGTAACCGGACAACTGGTATGAGTTGATCCTCTGAGTTGCCGTGAAAATATGGGTCAAGACTGCTTTGGGCCCACCTATAGCAGAATACTGAACTGAGTATCAGGACATGAGAATAAATGCCATGTGGAAATATTACCTCATGTGTCCTTTACACAGACAGAATGCTGTTGATGGGGCCCTGCTGTTTCATATTTACGTGCTATGAACATAATAACATCATCCCTGATTTCTGCAGTACAAAACTTTGTCATCTTTACATTAGCTGAACACTACATTGGCCTTAAATAAATATCAAAACTGTACAGGTCAGCAAAACAAAGCCTCTAGTTTACATCCAGCCCACTCTGCTGCTTCCCTCTTCCCACAAATCTAGAGATGAGAAGTGGCATCTAACAGGCCACTTCTGGAAGTGAAGGAATGAAGTACATATGCCCAGCCTCCTTCCTTCCCATCCTACAGAAAAAGAGTTTGTGACCAGGGCTGTAGGGAATGCAGAAATGATAGCCTCTAAGGGGTACAGGGAATGAGTGATTGCCTGAGCTTCAGGCCCATAGCCAGGATTTTGTGGCTTGTGGGGCAAAACATTTTTCTGGTGGGACTGATGGGCTGCTATTATTTTTTTTGTCTCTAAGCAACTGATTGTCATTATTATAGCGCTTTAAAGATCTTTGTAACAGCCCTGTAAAGTAGACCAGTGAGATTAACCTTTATTTCAGATGTTAAATGTTTTTTTAAAAAATTAAAAACCAGGAGGAAATCTTGTGGGGCTGGCCCTTTAAGCAAGGGGGCAGAGCCCCGAGTAGCCCTACTGTAGCTATGAGCCTGCTGAGCTTTGGCATATGAAATTGTATGACTTAATACATTTGCTAGTTCTTAAGGTGCCACAAGGCTTAGCTCTTTTGGCTGCAGCAAATCAATGTGGCACCCTCTCTGGAAACAATGGCTGGAAACATAAACACACTCGTGCATGTAGGTGCTAAGGGCACCTGGGATAGATGGTGGATCTTGGGCAGTCTTCTTTCTATCTGTGCTTCCTGGTTAGATGATGGCACTGTGAACTGTCTGTTTCTTCCCCAGTACTAGCAAGAAAAAGATCTGAGCCGCTGCACTCTGTCCCACCTTGCCCAGCTGACTGGATTAGATCTCAAGGAATGTGCTATTACTTTTCAAAAGAAAAAAGGAACTGGACCTCTAGCCAGAGCTTCTGCTTGTCACAGAAGGCCTCCTTGATCACGTTTAATCCCACCCTGGAAAAGGTGAGAAGCATCGATACAGTTGTCTGCCAGGCTGTTGTCTTTGTTATACAGAGAGTGGGGTTGTGAAGCTCAGTGGCAAAATACACAAAAACTACAAATAAACGCATGTAATAAAAGCCCCAGTGTTTTTCGTAATGAAAAAGTGTGCATTTGAAAGGGGACTGGGGTATGGGGGTGCTTAACCCTTTTCTTCTCCCTAGCCCTCCTTTTGCTCAGAATGGCCTTGCCTTCCCTCCAATTGCCCTGTGGGATCCCAGATAAATATTTACCTTGGCAATCATACATCTGGAAAAAAGAATGCAGAAAAGCAGATGGGAAACCATTTTAAGCAAATTATGGATCATCAGTCTCAGTTACCCTTCCTACCTATCCCCCTCCTGTTCGCTCTGAAAGGCTGCTGTGTCCTTTCATTAAAATCCTCTCTGGGTATGTTAAAGTATTTCTTTACAATGGGTAGATAATTCATCATGGAATAGAACAAATGTAGAGTCCAGGGGCACCTTTAAGACCAACAATGTTTTATTCAAGGTATAAGCTTTCGTGTGCATGCACCGTTTTTCTAATACAGTGGAAAGGGAGGTAAGGTTCAAACTTATAGACAGGGGCTGAACAGCCGATTAACATGTAACATGATGAAGATGTTTTAAGATATGTGAAAACAAAACTAAATAACAAGCTAGGATTATAAGGTCAACTGTTCATCATGTTACATGTTAATTTGCTGTTCAGCCTATCTATAAGTTTGAACCTTACCTCCCGTTCCAGTGTATTTGAAAAAGTATGCATGCACACGAAAGCTCATACCTTGAATAAACCTTTGTTGGTCTTAAAGGTGCCCCTGGACTCTAAATTTGTTCTGCTGCTTTAGACCAACACGGGTGGCCACCTTGGTCTGTCATCATGGAATAGGCAGCATGATGAGGAAACCATTGGCATCTCTAAGGCTATGTATGAAAACAATATAAGGATCATCTTAGACCAGCTGCAAATGTAGGGAGGAATGATGTTTCTGAATAACCCACAGCACCAGCCCATGAAGATGTTGGTGTGCCACCAAACTCTTGTAGAAGGGAGATGAGGGCCAGCACACTGCAAGAAAACTGAGCACCATCAGCACTGCCTGAGCTTCAAGGTCTTGCCTCTGTTGCCTGAGCAGAGAATTGAGCCGGCAGACCAAGCAAAATGGGCTGGCGTGCAGCTGCTTCTTGACTGTTAGCTGCCCTTGCTTGAACAAGGGATGTATGCTATGGTGATGTAGGCTGTAGAAGAAGCAATAACTACACTGCAAAAGTAACATGAGGGATGGTGGCACAGTATAGTCTGACCTCGTCATATCTCAGAAGCTAAGCAGGGTCAGTACTTGGAAGGGAGACCACCAAGGAAGACTCTGCAGAGGAAGGCAACAGCTAACCACCTCTGCTTCTCACTTGCCTTGAAAGCCCCTTGCTGAGGTCATCATTAGTCTGCTGTGAGTTGACAGACCCTGATGTAAATAAATTTAAGACTGTACTTTCCCAAGTCCCTTTAACTAGCATCTGCCCTAACTCAGTTTCAAGGAGAGAGGACTGGTAGACTCCTAGGTGACATTACATACAGACTGCAGGATAACAACTATGTGTGATCAAAACAATTTGCTGTGCTTGTGCCATTGAGAGGCAATGTCATCGCTTTCTGGACCCCATAGCACTGGTGCATTTGTACAGTGGGGGAGGGGCAAGAGTGCCTCCAGAGCACTGGAAGCTTCCTTGACTCAGTCAGAATAGGGTTCATCCCCAAATATGTGACTGCTCAAAGCAAAACTCAGAACAAGTGCCAGCAATTGCAGGCTTTTTTTTAAAAAAAGAAAGAAACTGATTAGCTCATTTGCTGATGGCAAGTCAGGGCTCTAACATGCACTCCTTGTCTCCGAAGGATTTTGTGATGACTCACAAAGGCAAAGCCCCTTTTTGGATTGGTCTCAAAAGAGAGCCAAATGAGCCCTGGGAATGGACGAATGGAGAAATTTCAACGTGAGTTTTGTTTGTTCCCTCATAGTCTTGACTGGAAAGTGCCAGTAGTTGAAAAGTCTATTGCTGGGAAAGTCATGGTGGGTGAGGTCATTTTATTGCTCTGAACGTTGTCATTCTGCACAATACCTTGCTTTATTGTAACTTGGGTGCCGGAACTAAGGGCAAGTTTAAGGCTTAGGACCTCCTTTCTTAAAGCCCTCCCCCCTACTACTCACACATAGGGTTGTCAGACTTCAGGTAGAGGCTGGAGAACTCCTGGGATTATAACTGATCTCCAGGCGATTACAGTCGATCACCAGGAAATGGCTGCTTTGGAAGGTGGATTCCACGGCATTCTACCCCACTGAAGTCCCTCCCCTCCCCAACCCCTGCCTTCCTCAGGCTCCACCCCCAAAGTCTCCAGGTATTTCCCAACCCAGAGCTGGCAACTCTACCCACACACCTTGGCTTAAGCAAAACTGTATAACTTCTGACAGGGATGCTCCCTGATACTGAGCCATGGAGCTGTACAGCTGGGATACTGCTGTCAGGCTGCAAATTGTTGGTAGGCAGTGTGGAAGTAGCTTGTGGGGTGGGACCTTCTTTACACATCCATGCCTCTTCTGAAGAGGCCTCTGGCCCCTCAGGGTTAACTTTGCCCAGCTGACCCAGAACAGAGAGGCTCTGAGAGGATGGAACTAGGGGCTGTCTGTCACAGGGTCCTTTGGAATCCCCCTCTCATTGGTTTGTGTTTCGAGGGAAGGAGGGAAATTATTTTTTGACCAATCAAAAAGTGGTGGTGGGGGGGCTTGTGCGAATATCTCCTCCAAAAGGTCCAAACTGATAAACTGTTTCCCCAAGCGCGTGTGAGTTTTTACAGACAGCAATGCTGGAATTGTGTGCAAAGCCAAGAGCAGGGTTATCGCAAATTCATCTGTAAAGGTAAAGGTAAAGGTTCCCTTGCTCGAAAGCCAGTCGAATCTGACTCTAGGGTTGCGGTGCTCATCTCCGTTTCAAAGCCGAAGAGCCAGCGCTGTCCGAAGACGTTTCCGTGGTCATGTGGCCGGCATGACTAAACACCAAGGGGCACGGAACGCTGTTACCTTCCCACCGAAGTGGTACCTATTGATCTACTTGCAATTTCTTGCTTTCGAACTGCTAGGTTGGCAGGAGCTGGAACTAGAGACAGGAGCTCACCCCATCATGCGGCACCCAGGTCTCGAACTGCTGAACTACTGACCTTCCACAGCCTGCAGTTCAGCGTCTTAACCACTTGAGCCACCGCAGCTCCTTAATTCATCTGTACAAGCATTCAATTACGATGTAAATTCTATGCTCCTTTTCTTGAAAACTGCTATGAACTGTATTCCCCTAAGAAAGAGACTTGACTGCTTCTTCTTTGATACAAGCTTTATGGGGTTTGTATTACAGACTGGAAATAACCGGAGAAGGACACTGTGTTTATCTAGACAATGAAGCCGCTCCTGTCTCCTTAAGATGCCGCACAGAACTCTTTTGGATCTGCCGGAAAGCTGAAGCCAGCTGAAGGGGAAGAAATAACATGGACATTGTCATAAAATGTACTGGGGTGCAAGGGGTTCCCTAACCTTGTCATGCCTGAGAGCACTTTGGGATTTTGAGAGCAGGTAGTGGGTGCCAACCACAAAATGGCTGCTGAGGAAGGGGAGGCACAGCCAGTCCCAAATTATTGGAAGCTTTCAAGCTACTGCAACTCTATGCTGGGCTACTCTTGAGACTGACCTGGAAATTACAACTGGTTCTGAACGCAGCAGCCCGGGTCCTTACGGGGGACCCCACTGACAGCACACATTCAACCAGTGCTTTGACAGCTACAATGGCTCCAGGCTGAGTACCATATCAGGTTCAAGGCTTTGGTAGTAACCTTCAGGGTCCTAGATGGTCTGGGACCAACATATCTACAGAACCGCCTCTCCTGGTATACCACCTGAAGAGCATTACAGTCTGGAGAGAAAAACCTCCTGGTGATCCCTGGCCCAAAAGATATCTGGTTGTCCTTGACTAGAGCCAGGGCCCTTTTGTCCCTGGCACCAGCCTGGCTGAACTCTCTGCCTAATGACATCAGGGCCCTGCAGGACTTCGTGCAGTTCCGCAGGGCCTGTAAAATAGAGATGTTCCACCAGGCCTGTGATTGAGGACAGCAATGGTTACCATGGAGTCGGGCCTCCTCCATCTCTCCTCTCCTTCATGGGGAAAGGACATAAAGTGTTCTTAAAACACCATTCTGAAATAGTAAGTTTTATTACTGTATTTATTGTTTTAATGGTCTTAATTTGATTTATGGTTGATTTATAAATGTATTTATTGATATGATGTACACCACCCTGAGCCCTTGTGAAGAGGAGGGCAGTCTAAAAATTGAATAACTAACTAAAATAAAATAAATAAGGCTCCTCCTACAATGGAGGCAGGTATTTCCAAAAAAGGTGCTTCCTGCCAACACAAAGGTGATGCTCCCTGAACTCTTCTGAAGCACTTCCTGTTCCAATGAAGTGAAGAATGTACAGAAATACATTCTACAGTACATATGATTGAAGCATCAAACCACCTGTTACATCTAAAGTAGACACTAAAAGTTTTTTAAAAGTTTTCCTACAGATGTTCACTACAGAATCTGGGAAACACATTAAGTACACAGTGGAGTGATGTCAGACAATTATTTATTTATGTGATTAATTAATTTTTCAACTGTCCTCCCCTGGCAAGCTGGGCTCAGAGTGGTGTAGGGCCATAATTTGGGAACCTACCTGAATCTATTTCTTTACATAACTGTTTCTCTTGTAAGGAAATAACAGAAATGTGTATTATTGGAAATTATTTCTGTTTATCTGTTGATCATGTGTTTGCTTATTCTCATATAATAGATGTGCTATAATGTAATGCAATCCAAATATAACTAATTATCTTCAAGATGATGGGGGGGCTTTTTAAGAATCTTTATGCAAAAAGGCATCTCAGTCCCGTATAGCTTGGGCAGGTGCTTCAAAAATTCACACAATTAGTGTGTGTTTCTTCATTATAGAGTTTTATATATTTGTACTGTTCAAGACATTGCTAAACTTAGGGGCTTTTGGTGCTTAGGTGTGGATTTCACCCTAATAGTCTGGTTCTGAAGCAGACAAAATGAAGCACTTTTCATTCCGAGCAGTTATACCCTTCTAAGCCTGTTGATTGACATGGACTTAGGAAAGTGTAACTCTGTTTAGGATGACATTGTCAAATACATGTTTGACTGTCACTGAAATCAGTGGGACTTAAGGTGCTTAGCTTTGGCTTAAGTGGGCCGAGAGCTGAGTTTGACAGATATGGTTATTGCATTGAAACACTGCATACCCTAACAAGGACTCCAGGTTGTCCTGAACTATTAATGTTTAGCTTATAATAAGCAGACTCTTGCTGGACTGTCTAAAGGCTTGGCTTGCAGGTCTAAGAACGGATACAGAAAAAATTATTTTAATGGCCTTCTTGGGAAAACAAATTTGCTGTGTTGTGAATAATACTGCACTTGAAATAAAACCAGCTTTGCCCAGTTTCGAATCTATCGTTTCTAGGCAAGGTCATAGAGAGAGCAGTAGCAGAGCAGCTCCAGAGTTTCCTGGATGACACATTAGCATTGGATCCATTCCAGTCCAGTATCTGCCTCAGGATGGAGATGGGGCTGGTCGCCCTGACAGAGGATCTCCATAGAGAGCTGGACCAAGGTGGGTTGGCGCTGCTGCTGTTACTTAATCTCATGGCAGCATTCGACACAGTCAGTTATGATCTTATGACCCACTGCCTCACCAGTATGGGAGTCTGTGAGGTAGCTCTGAAATGTCTTCCTTCACTTTTTTTTTGTCGGGGACAGAGGGTGGCTTTGGGAGAGAGGGTGTCAAGTTGTTGTTGTTCAGTCGCACAGTCGAGTCCGACTCTTCGCGACCCCATGGACCAGATTACGCCAGGCCCTCCTGTCTTCCGCTGTCCGCTGAAGTTTGCTCAATTTCATGTTCGTTGCATCGATGACACTGTCTAACCATCTCATCCTTTGCCGTCCCCTTCTTCTTTGACCTTCAATCTTTCCCAGCATCAGGGTCTTCTCCAGTGAATGCTCCCTTCTCATTTGGTGGCCAAAGTATTTGAGCTTCAGCTTCAGGATCTGGCCTTCCAGGGAACAGTCAGGGTTGATTTCTTTTAGGATTGACTGATTTGATCTCCTTGCAGTCCAAGGGACTCTCAAGAGTCTTCTCCAGCACCATAGTTCAAAAGAATCTATTCTTCGGCGCTCGGCCTTCCTTATAGTCCAACTCTCACAGCCATACATTACTACGGGAATACCATTGCTTTGACCATGCGGACTTTTGTTGGCAAGGTGATGTCTCTGCTTTTTATCATGCTGTTTAGGTTTGCCATCGCTTTCCTCCCAAGGAGCAGGCGTCTTTTAATTTCATGGCTGCAGTCACCATCTGCAGTGATCTGGGATCTTAGGAACGTGAAGTCTGTCACTACTTCTACGACTTCCCCTTCTATTTGCCAAGGAGTGATGGGGCCAGATGCCATGATCTTAGTTTTTTTGATGTTGAGCTTCAAGCCCACTTTTGTGCTCTCCTCTTTCACCCTGAGCAAGAGGCTCTTTAGGTCCTCTTCACTTTCTGCCATCAGAGTGGTATCATCTGCATATCTGAGGTTATTGATCTTTTCCCCAGCAATCTTAACTCCAGCTTGTGATTCATCCAGGCCAGCATTTCGCATGATGTACTCCGCATATAAATTAAATAAGCAAGGTGACAATATACATCCTTGTCGTACTCCTTTTCCTATGCTAAACCAATCAGTTGTTCCATATCCGGTTCTAACTGTTGCTTCTTGACCCTTATACAGGTTTCTCTGGAGACATGTGAGGTGGTCCGGTACTCCCATCTCTTTAAGAACCTGCCATAATTTATTGTGATCCACACAATCAAAGGCTTTAGCATAGTCAATGAAGCAGAAGTAGATGTTTTTCTGGTACTCTCTTGCTTTCTCCATAATCCAGCGAATGTTGGAAATTTGATCTCTAGTTCCTCTACCTCTTCGAAACCCAGCTTGTACTTCTGGCAATTCTCTATCCACGTACTGTTGGAGCCTAGCTTGTAGGATTTTGAGCATGACCTTGCTAGCGTGTGAAATGAGTGCAATTGTGCGATAGTTTGAACATTCCTTGACATTGCCCTTCTTTGGGATTGGAATGTACACTGACCTTTTCCAATCCTGTGGCCACTGTTGTGTTTTCCAAATTTGTTGGCAAATTGAGTGCAGCACTTTAACAGCATCTTCTTTTAAGACTTTGAATAACTCAGCTGGGATACCATCACCTCCACTAGCTTTGTTGTTAGTAATGTTTTCTAAGGCCCATTTAACTTCGCTTTCCAGGATGTCTGGCTCGAGGTCAGTGATTATACCATCGTGGTTGTCAAAGACATTGAGGTCCTTCTTGTATAGTTCTTCTGTGTATTCTTGCCATCTTTTCCTAATCTCTTCTGCTTCTGTTAGGTCCCTACCGTTTTTGTCCTTTATCATGGCCAGCTTTGCATGGAACGTTCCCTTGATTTCTCCAATTTTCTTGAAGAGATCTCTAGTCCTTCCCAATCTATTGTTTTCCTCTATTACTTTGCATTGTTCATTCAGGAAAGCCTCCTTATCTCTCCTTATCTACTTATCAAGTAGGCACCCCTAAATATGTGGG
>JAPDNY010001878.1:0-12058 GCA_029375565.1 Gekko gecko | reverse complement strand
TGTTGTGTATGCAGTCAACATCGTGCCATCAACGAAGAGCCAGAGCTTGAGTACCTGAGAACAATGGGACTGAGGTTCCTGGCTCCCGCGTAGGGGGACCAATGGGAACGGCGGCGGGAATTCAAACCCGCCAATGGTACCAGGGGGCGGCCCCTCCCCAATGTATATAGTTGGCCTCCGGGCCGGTTATCAGCGTCTCATGTTGTATAATAGCGAACCATGCTGATCACTACATCGCTGTCTGTGGTTTCTTTATGCGTCTAACCCACTATACAACAATGGCGACGAAGGTGGGATCCTGTTGAGCGCTCCAGCCGGGCTGTCGGACAACGCTCCCGAAGACTCGCTCCACCGCTCCACGCGCATCCTCCATGAGCGCCTCCGAGGGTGAATCCAGAGCCGTGTCGCTGCCGCCGACTAGCACAATGGCCATCGCTCCAGGATCCGGGCTGATACCGCCGTTCGACGCTTCCCAGCCCCAACGATGGGGAGCCTGGGTCACGGGTTTGCGGCAAGCCTTCGTGTTCTATCAGATCACGGACGAAGACCGAAAGAGAGGACTGCTGCTCTGCTCTTGCGGCCCCGTGATCGTGGATCTGGCACAATACCTTCTCTCTCCCAAGAAGGTGGAGGAGTGCACGGTCGACGAGATTGTGAAGGCCGTGCAGAACTACTACTCCCCGAAGCCGTCGGAGATGACCTGCCACGTGGTTTTCCAGCATAGGAACCAGCAGGGCAAAGAAACCGCCGCGGAGTTCCTCGGAGAGCTCCGCCGCCTGGCGGCCGACTGCGCCTTCGGAGAGCACTTGGAGATGGCTCTCCGCGACCGTTTCGTCGCAGGCCTCAGGGAGGAGAAACTCCGGCGCCGAATAATGGAGGGCGAGAAGGTGACCATCACCTCAGCGTTAGCCACCGCCACTGCATGGGAGAGGTCACACCCGACCACCACCACCGCGGCGCATCGTGTGGCCTCCCCCGGGAACAGCGACATCGACGACCCCGAGGTACACCGCACACTAGCACAGCATCGCCCGCCAGCACCGTCCGCTAGCTCCGCACGCAAGCAACCCGGCTCGGCGGCGCAGGAGTGTGCCAGCTGCGGAGGGCAGCATGAGAGGAGATCGTGCCGGTTCCGGGACGCCACATGTCGAGACTGCGGCCGCACGGGCCACATCGCAAGGGTTTGCCGGTCCAAGCCATCACGCGCAGCACAAAAACCGCAACCGCCCCGCCGCAGGTCTGAGGCGCACTTCGAGGACTGCGCGGCCCCGGAGGCAGACCTATACCAACTGACCAACGCCCCGGCCGCTCGAACACAGGTACTGAAACTCCCCAGTCAGGCCTCTACCCCAAAAATATACGTCCGGATCAAAGTAGAGGGGGCCCCCTTACAAATGGAACTCGACTCGGGCTCCGCCTGTTCCATCATTTCGGGAGGCCACATTAAGACAGATTTGCCCAAAGGGGGCCCCCGCTTGCGGCCATCACCCGTGACGCTCATGGACTTTCAGAGAAACCAAGTGCCAGTGAAGGGGGTCGGGAGTTTCAGGGTGCAGTACCGGGGCTTCAAGGGTCATTTGGACTTGCTCGTAGTCGAGGGCGACCTAGTTAGCCTCCTGGGGAGGGCCTGGTTTGGACCCCTAGGAATCGCGATCGAGGAGGTCCAGCATTGCGCAACCCGCGATTTCCAGGAAGTGTGCCGCGAGTTCCCATCCGTTTTCGACGGGTCCCTGGGCCGATATACGGGCCCCCGGTTTCGCTACAACTCAACCCCACAGTGGCCCCTATCCGCATGCGTGCCAGGTCCGTTCCGTTTGCCTTAAAACCCAAAATAGACGCGGAACTGGACCGACTGGTGGCGCAAGGGGTTTTGGAGCCGGTCTCTCACGCAGTGTGGGAAACCCCGATCGTGACCCCCATTAAACCTAACGGGGATGTCCGCATCTGCGCGGATTATAAATGCACGATAAATCGGGCATTGCAGGACCATGCCTACCCGGTCCCGGTGGTGAGCCATGTTCTGGCCACCTTGGCAGGGGCCAAGATCTTCGGCAAACTAGATCTGGCCCAAGCGTACCAGCAGCTGCCTGTCGATGGGCCGACAGCAGAGGCCCAAACAATTGTAACGCACCGGGGGCCTTCAAGGTCAATCGCCTGCAATTCGGGGTGAGCGTGGCACCCGGAATTTTCCAGCAACTGATGGACTCTCTCCTCAAAGGGATCCCCGGCGTCACACCATTCTTCGATGATGTGATGATCGCCGCCGCCACGCCTGATGAGTTCGCCTCCCGCCTCCGCATGGTCCTCAGCCGTTTCCGGGACGCCGGCCTTAAGGTCAAGCGCGAGAAGTGCCAGCTCGGGTATCATCCGTCGACTTCTTGGGCTTCACGGTGAACGCAGAGGGACTCCACCCGGCCCGGGACAAGGTGAAGGCCATCGTGGAAGCGCCGCCCCCGACCTCCAAAGCCGAGCTCCAGGCTTTTCTCGGACTCTTGAACTTTTACCACGCCTTTCTCCCCCACAAGGCGGCGGTAGCCGAGCCCCTCCACAGGTTGCTCGACAAAAGGCACCCTGGGTCTGGGGCCCGCATCAGGCTGCAGCGTTCCGGGCCGTCAAGGCCCTGCTCATCTCAAACGCGGTCCTGGCACATTTCGACGAGACCCTGCCCGTGGTCTTGGCTTGCGATGCGTCCCCATATGGGGTGGGAGCCGTGCTGGCGCACCGTCTCCCGGACGGCCGGGAGGTCCCGGTCGCGTACTACTCGCGGACCCTGTCTGCGGCCGAGCGGAACTACGCCCAGATAGACCGCGAGGGACTGGCAGTCGTGGCCGGGGTGAAGAAGTTCCACGACTTCGTCTATGGCCGTCCCTTCACAGTCGTCACAGACCACCGGCCGCTGCTGGGCCTCTTCGCGGCGGACCGCCGGACGCCACAGGTACTCTCCCCTCGGGTCTTGCGGTGGTCCATCTTCTTGGCGGGCTACAACTACACGCTCCAGCACCGGCCAGGCAAGGCAATGGGACATGCAGACGCGCTGAGCCGCCTCCCCTGCCAGACGAAGGGGTGGACCCGGCCCCAGCTTATCATGTCCTCCAGTTAGAGGGTCTTCCAGACGCCCCTCTCCAGGCCACGGACATCGCCCGCCGCTCAGCCCGTGACCCCATCATATCCCGGGTTCTCGGCTGGGTGGTGAGGGGGTGGCCTACGGCCTCGGCGGGCCCTGAGTTCAGCGCATTTACAACACGGCGCGAGGAACTATCGGCACACAAGGGCTGCCTGCTGTGGGGGGACCGGGTCGTAGTCCCCAGCGCACTCCAGCAACAGGTCCTGCAGGCTCTGCACGAAGCACACCCCGGCATCGTGCGGATGAAAGCCCTCGCCCGGAGCTACGTCTGGTGGCCAGGCATCGATGGGGAAATAGAGGCCTGGGTGAAGCGTTGCCAGATCTGTCAAGAGGTCCGGCCAAGCCCACCATGTGCACCCACCCAGGCATGGGAATCAACAAGGACCCCGTGGTCCCGGCTCCACATCGACTTCGCCGGGCCCTTCCACGGGTTAACATTCCTGGTCACCGTGGACGCGTACTCCAAGTGGCTGGAGGTGAGTCCAGTCTCCTCCACCTCCGCAAGCGCCACCATCCGAGCCCTCCGGAAGATATTTGCCACGCATGGCTTGCCGGACACCATCGTCTCCGACAACGGCCCGGCGTTCACATCCGAGGAATTCCAGCGGTTCCTGCGGGACAACTTGATCCGGCATATCAGGTCAGCACCCTTCCACCCTGCCACGAACGGCCAAGCGGAACGCATGGTCCGCACGGCTAAGGAAGCTTTAAGCCGCCTGACCGAGGGGGACTGGGAGTCACGCATAGCCCGGTTCTTGCTGGCGAACCGGACAACACCCAACCCGGTCAGTGGCCACTGCCCCGCGGAGCTTCTCATGGGCCGGCGACCTGCCATCCTCCTGGACCGCCTGCACCCCGACAGGGCTCCAACAGGACGGAACTGGGTCGAGGACCGGGAGGCACCACGGGGCTTCTTCCCAGAGGACCCGGTGTTCGCAAGGAACTACGGCCGAGGCCCGGAGTGGACAGCAGGAAAGGTAATCCGCCCCACCGGCCCTGTCTCCTATGAGGTGTCGACAAATGACGGGCAGGTCCTGCGGCGCCACGTGGACCAGCTGAGGCGGCGCCTACTTCCAACGGTAGGAGACCGGGGTAACCAAGGGGAGGTGGAGCAGGTCCCACGAGAAGCTGAGGGAGAGCCCGAGGCGGAACGAGACCGCAGAGAGGCGGACCCCAGCGACGGACAGCTCAGTATGCCCGAGGCCTCATCAGCCGAGGGCCAGACGGCGTACCCTTCCCCCAGCGGAAGGAGGGGAGGGGCAGGCCCCGCCACACCACCAAGACTTGGCGGCGGAGAAAACCCAACGCCTACACCACGACGGTCCACCAGGGAACGCAGAGCCCCCGCATACCTGAAGGACTATGTCACCTAGACAGGATCGGGACTATGGGGGAGGGGTGTTGTGTATGCAGTCAACATCGTGCCATCAACGAAGAGCCAGAGCTTGAGTACCTGAGAACAATGGGACTGAGGTTCCTGGCTCCCGCGTAGGGGGACCAATGGGAACGGCGGCGGGAATTCAAACCCGCCAATGGTACCAGGGGGCGGCCCCTCCCCAATGTATATAGTTGGCCTCCGGGCCGGTTATCAGCGTCTCATGTTGTATAATAGCGAACCATGCTGATCACTACATCGCTGTCTGTGGTTTCTTTATGCGTCTAACCCACTATACAACAGAGTGGTGGCAAAAGGCTGGGGTGGAAATCCAAGGGAATCTGTACACTTTTGAATTACCTTTGGCTTGGAAGTGAAACAAGGGGAAAATTGGCACAAAGGACGCTTAAAAAACTCAGGGAAACAGCAACTGGAAAGCAAACTGAACACTGAAGGAAGGAAAATCAATGCAGAACAACAAAGAAAACCTGACGGGCATGCATGGTGAAAGTAAGAGAAAACACCCGTGCATAATAGGCCAGGGTCTGCCTAGGCCAAAGCGGCTGGAGATCTGGGATTGGATCTCCAACGTTTTAAAAGAAAAAGTTTAAAGCAGCTGCAAAGGTCATAATTAGATAAGAACCACAAAGCTGGGGAAGTTTTAATACTATTTTCCTGACCTATCCAAGCCTCCAAACCGGGTTTTGCTCCACAAGAAAGAAAAAGGTGCTCTTATCTACCTCAAGTACATTCCATCCCACTACCATAGCTGCTTTTGACATTTAAAAAATGTGGAAGATCCTGATTATAGATCTTCTACATCTCATCTAGTATGGCCTCAGAATAAGTCAGCTTCATGTGCTCATAAGAGCTCACATCCCTTGGCTGAAAACATAAAAGACATCCATAGATATCTGTATGTCCATTCCACCACCACTCCTCCCCATGATTCCTTTTAACTTTTTAAAAATGTGGAAGATCCTGACTACATTCTAATGACATCTTTCACATCGTGTCAAGCTGGGCCTTCAGAATAAGGGAGCTTCATGTGGTTCATGGGCCCCAGTCCCTCACAACCTTCACCCTCCCAAGCAAGGAGGAGCATGGACCACCTGTGAACGTTCATCTCACAGGTAAACCAGGTCTGGTGAAGCAAACAAGGTGGTAGACATCACATCATTGGTGCTGATAATTTCAAACCTTCGGAAAGCCCTACAGGATATATGCCCCAGAGCTCATCTTCCACTGTTTAGTCCTTACCATTTCCAGCCATAAACAACTCCAGGAATTCGTTCCAGGTTCCAGGATCGGGGTGCACTTTTGCCATTTGGTAGAAGTAATAATATGAGACGGCCACATCTTTGGCATTTCTGGCTACGTAAATCATCTGTAAGTGTGCAGAAGGTTATGTAAATTAAGCAGCCCTGCTGTAATTCTGATCCTTCTGATTATGCCAAGGTGCGAAAAAGCCCTGAAACCTGATCCTCAACCAGTGTTCCCTCTAAGCTGAGTCAGTGTGAGCTAGCTCACAGTTTTTAGCTTCCAGCTCACACATTTTTGTCTTAGCTCAGGAGGGATGGCTCCAGAGCAAACTAATGCAGTAGCCAAATCGCACACTCACAACTTTAATGCCAATAGCTCACAAAGTAGAATTTTTGCTCACAAGACTCCACAGCATAGAGGGAGCATTGTCCCCAACCCAATCCTGGTCAGCCCTTTCCTCTGGCTGTTTGAGATTTCACCAAGCATTATCCATACACTTTCAAGCTTGTTTTCACAGCCAGATGGACTAAAAACCATTTTTTTAAAAAGATTGTCATTAACATTGCCAAATGCTGAAACAATACCAATTTCTACACAGGCTACAAAGGTGAAAATCTTTATCTGTTCCCACTTTTGATACATTCAGGTAGTGTTTGAATTTACCTTGCAGTCCTTGTTCCAGAAACCTTCAGGGAGCAATTGGACGGGAAGGTGGGTTTTAATCATACGTGGGGGAGATGATTTTTTCAGTAGTTCAACACCTGGAGGGGAAAAAGAAGCACTGAAGGGATTTCTCCTGCCCTTTTCCCTTCCTTCTCTATCCCCACAGAACCCCTAGAGCAAATCCCAATGATTCCTCCATCTCACAGAGTTAAAGTGCCCTCCTTATTATCTGGATTGGAGAGCAAGGGGGGCCGGTGTCTTACCTGAGGGGACTCCTGGGACTTTAAACTCTAAAAAAGGGACTCGAGCATAGATTGGGTTCTGTCTGCATTTCTCTGTATCACCCTCTTTAAGGATCATGTCTATCATCTCGCTGATCCAGGTGGTTCCTGAAAAAAATATTGATCAACAGGCTCAGGCATTTTGAATCAAAATGGTGGTCCAAGAGGGAAACTCAGATTGAGGTTATCACAAATAGGCCCTTCAGTTTCATTTCCCCACCATGAATTTTAACTCAGAATCTCAGAGGGAGTCATCCTACAGTCTCTTCTTTAAAGAGGAATATTTACCCATCTTTTGAACTGCCTGGTTGCATAAACCTTTCTGGAACGGCCCAGATCTTTAAAAATGTAGGTCAGGAAGGGAAACATTGCCATTATCATACTTAATGGTTAAATATGTGGCCTGTGCTAATCTTAGAAGCCACCCATGGACCGGGCAGGAGTTTTGAGATACCTGGGGCACTCCCCAAGTATGCAGACAAGTATATAAATTAACCAAATGGGGGGAAAAACCCAAATGGCCTGATGAAGACTGAGTATGCATTAGGAAGCACAAAATGCTGAAAGCAGTCGAGAGGCACTTAAATCGGCCTGCTCAGTCCCTGAGACTGTAGGGGAAAATATGGGGAAGGAGAGATTCCAAATCATTTCTGTCCTCTGTAAAGAAAAGGAGCATATAGAAACAGATTGTTCAGTTGTTTTTGGTTACAGGGTTAACTGTTATTATTGTTAAAAATAAGCCATAATTCTGATGGCATTTTAATAAGAACTAACAGTAAACCCTGTGACCAGCAACAACTGAAACATCTGTTTCTAAATGCTCCTTTAAATTATTATTAATTTAAATTTCTGTATGACTCTCTGACTCTCCGATGCATCTGAAGTAGATTATGGAGGAGAAGATATTTTGAGGACTATCCTGATGAAAAGCAGCCTTTGGAAGTGGCAATTCTGAACGGATGCTTAACTCTTTCCTCACTGGTACTTTTCCCGCTCAGAATCTCACACACAGCTGAAATACATGGAGTTCGTGTAACACTGTGGGAAGGAATCAGCTTAGGAGGGCTTGGTTTTTGAGCAGAAGAACAGGCCATGAGGAAAGCTTGACGCATCCTCCGTCTCCTCCTCAGGCCTGTAGCACAGTGGGGCATTTCGGGGCCTGGCCCCTGACTTTCTGCCAGCCCCCCCCCGACTTCCATCCAGCACCCAGGCTCCCAACTCTCTGGGCCACCTGGAGGAGTCCCCATCACTGCCCCTTCCCCAAGTGTGGCTTGCTTCCCCCCCATGTAGGCAAGCAGAGTGCAAACACCACAAAAGCGAGTTTTTAAATTTTTATTTTATTTTTTATTTTGTGACGTCAGTGCCCCCTGACTTATTTAAACGCCCCCTGAATTACAAAATCCTGGCTACGGGCCTGCTCCTTCTCCTGTGGTAAATTGTTAAGCTGTCCTGGAGCTTCTCTGACTAATTGAAGATGTGGAGAGTGAGAAACAGCCCCCCCCATACTCACACCCGAGAGATGAACGCAGCTTCCCGACCTCACTCACCAGACTTGGGATATGTGGAGATGAGCAAATCATCTGGATGCGGCTCAAAGGATTCCACCTCAGTCCAGACATCAGCAAAGTACTTGATCATGGGAACCCCTTTAATGGGAACCAAGGGGGGCCGCTCCACCTCTCCTTCTGGCTTCATTCTGACACAGAAAAAGCAGATGGCCAAACATTTTGAAGCCAGCCTAGTGAACTCCAAAAGGACTGAATGGGAAACATTCCCTACCCATACCAGTTTGTTTGTTTGTTCAGGGAGTGCATGTCTGAAGTGGAGACCAGGGTCAGAGAGGCACTGGCTGGTTCTGTATCTGGAATTCGCTCCACATTTTCTCAACACTGAGGGAAAAGTGCAGCTCAAAACCACATTCAGATACCCGGGGCCAAGGCTGTACTGACTGCAAAGTCACCCCTGAACGGCCATGAATCTATGCAGAAGGTACCACAAAACCCGACGATCAACAAAACTGAAAGCAGCATGCGGTGTAGAGGTTACTAAAAAATCCGATGATCCAAAAAAGCAGCATGCAATGCAGAGGGGAATTTCTTTTCCAGTGTGGTTTTGCTAAAACAACCGAGGGAAAAGCCAATGCAGAATCTCCCAATGATTGTTAGGAAACGAAGTAAAATCACTTCCCTTCTGGGGCTGGGAACTAGGGGGAGGGGGGACGAAAACAGTGAACCAGAAAGGGAATTGAAAAGAACAGTCTTCTGAAAAGTAGTGGAAAACTCTGCCGCTCTATGCTATAGATAATATATTGTGTGTTATCTATTTCATGCTATGTTTGAGTGGCTGAAATGTGACTTGTCTTGCTATATTGTCAGCATCCTGTGTTATGACTGATAGATGTAATTATGATTTTGTAAACCCATACTGAAGAATATTATAGCTCCAGGTGGGTAGCCGTGTTGGTCTGAAGCAGCAGAACAAAGTTTGAGTCCGGTAGTACCTTTAAGACCAACCAAGTTTTATTCTAGGAAGAAGCTTCCGTGTGCAGGCAAACTTCTTCAGGTACCAGA
The DNA here is from genome assembly GCA_029375565.1 of Gekko gecko. Classification (NCBI taxonomy): domain Eukaryota; kingdom Metazoa; phylum Chordata; class Lepidosauria; order Squamata; family Gekkonidae; genus Gekko; species Gekko gecko. The sequence continues at coordinate 2,782 of JAPDNY010001878.1, read as the reverse complement.
GCAGCTTACAGCATTCCCCTCTCCTCTGTTTTATCCTCGCAACGACCCTGTGAGGTAGGCCAGACTGAGAGGGTGTGACTGGGCCAAGGTCACCCTGCAAGCTTCCATGGTGCATGTAGGGATCTGAGCCCGGATTTCCTGGATCCTAGTCTGACACTTTAACACTGGCTATCAGTATATAAGATTTTTAAGAAGAAGAAGGGAAAAAAAATAATGGGACTGTATTCCTCCCACCCCTCCCTCCTTCTGGCCTTCCTGGAGCAGTTGGGAGTCACGCCTGCCTTCTCATTAGTCCCAGGACTGCCGACTGCCAACTGGCCAGAAGAACAGCACCAAAGCCGTCCACTTCTGCTCCTTTATGCAGAAATCACCCAGTGCAGCTTTTCACTGTAGACAGCTAAGTGTGATCGCTGGTGCCCAGACTTGCAGTTTAAAGGCACAGCTACAGAGCTCCGTCCCAAAGCGGGCAACTTTCATCCCCAGCTCTTCTGCTTCACACTTACCTTGGATTGGCTGGCTGCCTGGATGGCTTTGCAGCTGGCTCCGGTTTGGGTGGCAAAGTATAAGCGCCTCTCTCCCTAACTAGCTCTGGCCAGAAGTGGGTGGAGAAAGCCTTTATGGAAAGTTCGTTGTTCGAAGGAGGGAGGGATGTTATTTGCCAAAGAACTGCTGGAATTAATTCAGTCCTTTTGATTGGACAATCTTGTGTTATGAAACAAGGCACGTTTCGTAATACTTCAGGGCAATCTTTGCTATCGAGTGTGGGCTGAGCCTTCACTTCTACAAAGTGCCAGGGATTAGTGCTGCCTGGAAGACATCCTCTCTGAATGTGACTCTTTCTCTCAAGGCATGCATCCTATACGTGCTCAGTAGCACTCTTTTCTTTATTATTAGTTTATATAAGACATTCAAACAAGACTCTTGGTTTACTCTGGCCCAAACAAGACAAGATGTTTTTAAGTAAAGGTAAAGGCTTCCCTTGCTCAAAAGCCAGTTGAATCTGACTCTAGGGGCAGTGCTCCATCTCAGTTTCCAAGCCGAAGAGCCAGCATTGTCCGAAGACATCTCTGTGGTCATATGGCCAGCATGACTAGAAGCTGAGGCACACAAAGTGCTGTTACCTTCCCACCGAGGCAGTACCTATTTACTTGCAATTTCTTGCTTTTGAACTGCTAGGTTGGCAGGACCTGGGACCAGAGACAGGAGCTCACTCCGTCATGCGGCACTGTCGGGTCTCTCAAACTGCCAAACTACCGACCTTCCAGTCTGCAGTTCAGCGTCTTAACCACTGAGCCACTGCAGCCCCTAGAAGTGGTGCAGTGTGAAATTAAACTTAGAGAAGAAATCAGCCCAGCGGAGCTGTTTGGCGTTCAAGGAACGGGGGAGCGGAGCAGCTCGAGGTTTTTGTGATCAGTCCAGACCTCGAACGGGACTCGCGCCCCCTCTAGCCAATGGCGCCAGGTAGCCAGCGCTAAGCGGATCGATCCCGCTTCCTTTTCCCAAATCGACCAATTCCGTTCAGCATCGTTAAATTTTCTAGACACATAGGCAAGGGGGTGCAATTTGCCATCCTCCCCCTCTTGGAGGATCGCCCCTCCCATAGCAACGTCTGATGCGTCAACTTGGACAATGAATTTTTAAGTTCGTTCGGGTGGGCTAATACAGGTTCCGACGTAAAAAGGGCTTTCAATTTGTCAAAAGCTCGTTGGCACTCAGGTGACCACACTAGTTTAGCCCCGGGTCGAGTGCATTCGGGTGGCTTCCCCTTGGTTTTCAGTAGGTCAGTCAAGGGAAGGGCCACCTTGGCAAAGTTCGATAGGAATGATCTATAAAAGTTCGCGAATCCGAGGAACCCCTGGAGCTGCCTCCGCGTTTTGGGAGGCTCCCACCCCACCACGTCCTTAATCTTGTCAGGGTCCATCTCAATCCCCCTTTGGGAAATGCGGTAGCCCAGAAAGGGGATTTCCGTTTTGTGAAATTCACATTTGGACAGTTTGGCAAACAGTTTATGCTTGTGCAACGTTTGTAACACTTCCCGCACCAGTTTCACATGAGACTTCAGGTCGGGGGAATATAAAAGAATGTCATCAAGGTAAACAAGGACCCCCTTGAACAAATACTTGTGCAACACCTCGTTAATCAAGTTCATGAAGACCCCAGGGGCCCCTTGGAGCCCGAATGGCATGACTAAGTATTCAAACTGACCGAGGGGTGTGTTGAACGCCGTTTTAAATTCATCCCCCTCTCGAATCCGGACTCTGAAATAGGCATCCCGGAGATCTAGCTTCGAGAAAATTTTCCCCCCAGCCACTGCGGCCAACAAGTCTTTAATGAGGGGCATGGGGTAAGCGTTTGTGTTAGACACTGCGTTCAAGCCGCGATAGTCGGTGCAGAGTCGCAACCCCCATCCTTTTTTTTCCGAAAGAGCACAGGAGCCGCAAACGGGGAGGATGCAGGCCGTATAAAACCCCTACTGAGGTTCTTGTCAATGAACTTCCTCAGTTCCACTTTTTCCGAGGGGCTCATAGAGTACAATTTTCCTTTCGGTAGCTTTTGGTTGGGCAAAATTTCAATTGCGCAGTCAGAGTTCCTATGGGGGGTAATTCATCAGCCTCCTCCTCCCCAAAAACAGGGGCCAGGTCGCGGTACTCGGGGGAATACCTTCCAGCTCTGCGTCCGCCACCCCCGCCGTCACTAGGAGTTGCCCCCTGCCATGGGTCCCCACTCCTTCTTCCATAAGTGGGACCTGCATTTCTTGGAGCCTCCATCCATCATGGCAGGG
>JAPDNY010001877.1:0-12061 GCA_029375565.1 Gekko gecko | reverse complement strand
TCCTTAAGGAAGACTGGGTGAAGGTGAGACCTTCTCTGACCACGGTATTGCTGGGATTGCTGAGATATATACTGCTTGCTATGCTGCTATATTGTTTTTGTGTTACTTGTGCTTCTTGCTGTCTTAAATAAAGCAATGGTTCACCAGGAATAGGACTTGGGACAAGCCATGTTACGTGCGTTCAATGCACTTCTTCCTGTAGAGGGATGTGTTTGAGAATCCTGAATGTGATTACAGAGAGAGAATCCTTGTTAGAGCTCATGTACTAATTATGAACCCAGTGTTCTCTCTTTTCCCTGGAGGTGTCTTTCCCAGAGTAAAATTCAAAAGATCCCCTCGCACAAGCTAGGGCTTAGCCTAGACACAACACAGGTTAACACCATGGATACGGGTCCATTTCCACGAAACTGGCCATTGTGGGGGAGGAAGGTCGACCCCTTAAAACTTAAAATCATAGAGTTGGAAGAGACTTCCGAGGTCATCAAGTTCAACCGCCTGCACACCCCCAGTGACTCCTGATAGAAGAACGGGGAGGATGCTGGTCGTATAAAACCCCTACTGAGGTTTTTGTCAATGAATTTCCGCAGTTCCACTTTTTCCGAGGGGCTCATAGAATACAGTTTCCCCTTCGGTAACTTTTGGTTGGGCAAAATTTCAATTGCACAGTCTGAGTTCCTGTGGGGGGGCAATTCATCGGCCTCTTCCTCCCCAAAAACCGGGGCCAGGTCGTGATACTCGGGGGGAATGCTTTCCAGCTCCGCTGCCGCCACCCCTGCCGTCACTAGGAGTTGCCCCCCTGTCATGGGTCCCCACTCTTTTCTCCATAAGTGGGACCTGCATTTCTCAGAGATGAAGTTTACCTTCCCCTCCCCCCATAGTACGTGAGGATCGTGATCAAAGAACCACGGGCTCCCTAGAACCAGGGGAAAGTGGGCTGAAGGGGTAACCACGAAAGACCTTTCTTCCCAGTGTTGCCCGAGCCCCACCCTCAAAGGTACAGTCTCGTATTTACAGGGTTCTTTCATGGTGGACCCGTCCATTTGAGTAAAAATCAAGGGTTCATTTAGTTTAACAACTTTTGCCCCTAGTCCCGTTATTAGTGTGGGGTTGATGAGATCTCTCCCACACCCAGAGTCAATGAGAGCACGTACTCTCACATGGGTCAATAGACCCGGGTCCATTATAGTCACTGTGAGAAAGAAAAGAGAGGGGGTTTTGCTCACCGGGGTTTGCGCCTGGGAGTGTGGGACCTGCTGTTCAGCGCTGTTTACAGCAGGTCCGTCTCGTTTCCCTGCGGCACGGTCTCGCCATCGGATGAGTCGGATGCCTCGCTGAGCGGCTTGGCTTGCAGAGCTTTCGCCCCCTTCGGTTTCGCCACCGGTTTTGGTGTGGATGTGTCAAACCTCTTTTTGACTCCTTTGGACACCCCGGGCGATGCAGGCGATGTCGGGCAGTTCGCCGCGAAATGGCCCCCTTCTCCGCATTTGAGGCAAAGACCCTGCTTCATCCGGAGTTCCCTTATGCCATCCCTCGGCTTCTGGTTCGGGGCAGGGGTCTTCCCCCTCGCTGCCGGCACGGGGCCCCGGTTAGCCATCGCTGCGTCGTCGTCCAATTTGATGGTCTTCAGCCGGTTCTCCATCGTGATGGCGGCTTGAACCCACCCAGTGAGGGTGTTCGGGTCTTGGTTCCGGGTGACTTCTCGGCGGATCTCCGCATTGAGCCCCCACTTGTAGAAGTCCACGAGGTTCCCTTCCCCTCGGAGTTTGGCTGCACATCTGCGGAACTCCGAGGTGTAGTCTCTCACCGACCTCGCGCCTTGCTTGAGGCTTCGGATCGTTGCCTTGGCCGCCTTGGTAGAGTGCACGTCTTCAAATTGTTCTTTCACGGCCCACATGAAAGAATCGATCTCCCGTAGCTCTCGCCCATCCGCTTGGTGGAGTCCCACGTACCAGTCAGCGGCTGCTCCCTTCAGGTGGGCTGCTATGACATCGACTATGCGCTCCTCTCGTTGGAAGAGGTGGCCCCAGGTTTCGATAAACCTCTCGGCTCGCACCAGGAAGAACGGAAATTTCTCGGGGTCCCCATCAAAATCCGCATCCAGGAGTTCTGCAGGTTTAGGTGGCAAGAACCCCCAAGGGCGAGGGGTGGTTGCCCAGGCGGCCCCTGCGGTCCTGGCCCCACTGGCTGGTCCGGCGGCCCGGCCGGCCACGTTCCCCTGGTCCTGGTCCGGCGCCGGACGCTGGTCGGGAGGAACGCGGTCTGGTGGTTCCTCGCGCCTCTGCCGCTCGCGCTCTTCCCGTATGCCCTCCGCGATCATCTGTGGGATGCGGGCGAGGGATTCGTCCAGGAAGCGCATCAGGCGGTCTTGGCTCGGCTCTTCACTCCACCTCCTCCTCACCACGGCACCCTCCAGGTTCTCGGAGTCTCGATCGGTCTCCCCCAGGGCTTCCGCCGTGACCAGCTTTCGGACCGACCTCTCGGGGTAGCTTGCCCCCATGGATGCTCTCGGGGTCCCGAACCACGTCTCGTGGGTTTCAGACAGGGGTTTCACCCAGTCTCGTCTGCGCCCAACTCGGGTAGTCACCCCTCCATAGGCTGCCCCATACGGGTCTCCGTAAGGCCCTCCAAAGTCGTACTCCAAACCCCATTGTCCTGGCACGTGTGTGTCAGGGGTCTCTTTGGGTACGTCTTTCCCGGGAGGCTTCTTCTTTTTCCTTCTTCAATCGGGAGAGTGTCTTCTTCACCGTCACTCATTGTGGAGGTACGGGTTTACGACCAGTCCCGAAAGTTGATGATGATTCTGAACAAACTGTCAGGAGTCCTAACTTAGTCAGCAAAACACCAGGCCTTGTAATGCAAGCAAGGATAGCGTTTATTATAGAGCTGCAATAGAAAAGATCACTGGAGCAGATACATTGTTCAGAATGACTTGGTTACAGAAAGCAAGCGGTTATACAGGGAAGGGGGTGAATGGGGACCCCCCTTCTCCCAGTCAAAGCATAACATGCAGTTGGGAATCGAAAGTTACTACGCTAATGAAGTTCCCAACGGCCCCATTATTGACAGCAAAGCTGCAGCTTTGAAAGCGATAGGAAAGCTCGCAGCTTGACTCAAGGTCAGAATGTCTCGTCTGCGGAAGATAGGGGCCACCAGAGCTACATTCCATTCTCACACCCTAAGCGTAAATCAACAACTCCTTGGATTCCAACCTCCCGCCTGTCACGCCACTAAGGCGCCCAGAACCATCCTCCCCTCCCCTCCATCCATCATGGCAGGGCTACCTGACACAGGATCTCCATCCAAACTTGTGTTGCGTTAGGGGACACAACCTTTTCCTTTCAACCCAAATTAAAGCGACTGCCAGAATGCTTTGGCCTTCAAAGTGGCGAGACCTCCAAAAACCCACATCAGAACGGACTGGGGAGGGATGAGGCTTCAGAAATGCCTCTCTAGAACGGCTTGTCAGATAAACGTGTTTGTGAAAAAGGATACCGGCTGGTCACACTAGGTTCACGCCAACAGCAGAGTGGCTGCAGATCTCAGTTAACCTCAACTTGTCTAAGTTTCACCCTTGTATGGGTGCTCTGAAAAACATGAAAGTCAGATCTGTGCCTCAGGCTCTTGATACATACTGAGCATTGATGAGGTTCTTCCCCGGGGGGGGACACGTCTCCTCGTTGCTAAAGAAGAGAACAGCAGATCCTTCGACCAGCAGAGCCCGTGGCCCACCCTTGTTTTCTTCCCTGTGGGATCTTTTTGAGGTTTTCAACATGGCTAAAACTCTTTCCACAGTCCAAGCATTTGTAACATTTCTTCCAAGTTAGGGTAAGGTAGAATCAAGCTTTTTACAACAGTTTACATCTTTCCAGTGCTTTGTATGGTCTGTGGTTGTCTTTTAGGTATGAAAAAGAAGAAAAGCCTTTTTTTCGCGGGCTAAGCAGTTCTGTGGGTTCTGCCCTGTGCGGGTTCCTCGATGCAGCTGAGGACGGCCACGCTGACTGAATCTCGTTCCACACAATGAGTGGGCATGCTCAAAATCACATATGCGATGGAGACCAAGGATTTTATTTTAAAAACAGAGAGTAGAAGTATCCCAGAAACAGCTGTTTTAGTCACCACGGATGTTAAATCCCTTTATACTAACAGCCCGCATGAGGAGGCGAGAATGTGTCTTATGAACTTTCTTGAGAAATGGGAAACCCTCCACCCCTCCCACTTACTTTTTACTTGATTTAATAGACATTATTTTTGAGAAGAGTTTTTCAGATTCCAGGATAGCTTTTCTGGGCAGGTGAAAGGTGTTGCCGTGGGGAGCACTTTTGCCACTAGTGTGGCCAATTTGTTTATGGGTCAGTTTGAAGAACGTTGGATTTTGAATGAAGAAAAATAACTCTTTTGCAAAGCATGTCATTTACCTGAAAAGGTTTATTGACGATTTATTCCGAGTTTTAGACGATGAATCCATAACTGCTGACTTAGTTAACAGTCTAAATGGATGTTCATGAATCCATCAAATTCACCTATGTAGCTAATAAATCTGAGATTCCTTTTTTAGACACGGTGTTTGTTAAGGATCATGAAATTAAAAGACGCCTGCTCCTTGGGAGGAAAGCGATGGCAAACCTAAACAGCATGATAAAAAGCAGAGACATCACCTTGCCAGCAAAAGTCCGCATGGTCAAAGCAATGGTATTCCCCGTAGTAATGTATGGCTGCGAGAGTTGGACTATAAGGAAGGCCGAGCGCCGAAGAATAGATTCTTTTGAACTGTGGTGCTGGAGAAGACTCTTGAGAGTCCCTTGGACTGCAAGGAGATCAAATCAGTCAATCCTAAAAGAAATCAACCTTGACTGTTCCCTGGAAGGCCAGATTCTGAAGCTGAAGCTCAAATACTTTGGCCACCAAATGAGAAGGGAGCATTCACTGGAGAAGACCCTGATGCTGGGAAAGATGGAAGGTCAAAGAAGAAGGGGACGGCAAAGGATGAGATGGTTAGACAGTGTCATCGATGCAACGAACATGAAATTGAGCAAACTTCAGCGGACAGCGGAAGACAGGAGGGCCTGGCGTAATCTGGTCCATGGGGTCGCGAAGAGTCGGACTCGACTGTGCGACTGAACAACAATCCTTGTTAAGGATGGTAAGTTGGCTTTTCGCCCTTATCATGAGACAGACAGAAACTCTTTTCTACACTATACTTCTCATCACCGTAGACCATCTGAAGCGGAATTTGGCCTGAGGATTAAAAGAACCTCCACTTTTGAAGATGATTATGAAAAAGAATCTAATAGGATGGTGAATGCTGCTTTACTAGCTTAGCTTACCCTATAAGAAATCTCATCTGGAGACACTGGCACATTTTGTCTGATGTGCCTCAATGTCTTGAAAAACCTTTAGTAAGCTTTAGGAAGACCGGGAACCTTAACGAACAACTTGTCAGAGCAGATCTACCAGGACCCAAAGAAGTCAGCAATCTACCAAAGGGGCAGTACAGGTGTCAGAGATACGCTGCGTGTGGACTTATTTGGGTAACAGACACACTGGAATTTCCTGAAGTTGGCTTTAAAATGGATTTAGATTTTTTTGCTACATGCAGTACCAAAAACATAGTTTATTTACTCCAGTGTGTTTGTAATAAAAAATAGACTGGTGAATCTACACACATGCTCCATACACGTATATTGGAACGCAAATCATAAGAACATAAGAACATAAGAAAAGCCAATGTTGAATCAGGCCAATGGCCCATCTAGTCCAATACTCTGTCACACAGCGGCCAAAATATACCAGGTGCCATCAGGAGGTCCAGCAGTGGGGCCAGGACACTAGAAGCCCTCCCACTGCTGCCCCCTCCAGCACCAAGAATAGAGTGCATCACCTGCCCCAGACTGAGATTTCCCATCTATACCCTGTGGCTAATAGCCACTGATGGACTTCTGCTCCAGATGTTTATCTAATTCCCTCTTGAAACTGTCCATGCTTGCAGCTGCCACCACCTCCTGTGGCAGTGAATTCCATCTGTTAATCACTCTTTGGGTGAAGAAGTATTTCCTTTTATCTGTTCTAACCCGACTGCTCAGCAATTTCATGGAGTGCCCACAAGGAGTTCTTGTAGAGAAAGGGAGAAAAGTACTTCTTTCTCAACCTGCTCAATCCCATTCATAATCTTATAAACCTCAATCATGTCACCCCTCAGCCGTCGCAAGCTAAAGAGCCCCAAGCGTTTTAACCTTTCTTCATAGGGAAGGTGTTCCAACCCTTTTATCATTCTAGTTGCCCTTCTCTGCACTTTTTCCAATGCTATAATATCCTTTTTGAGATGTGGTGACCAGAACTGTACACAGTATTCCAGATGAGGTCGCACCAATGATTTATACAGGGGCATGATGATACTGGATGATTTGTTTTCAATTCCCTTCCTAATAATCCCCAGCATAGCGTTGGCCTTCTTTATTGCAGCTACACACTGTCTAGACATTTTCATTGAGTTATCCACTACGACTCCAAGATCTCTCTCTTGGTCCATCTCTGCCAGTTCAGACCCCATCAACGTGTATTTATATTTAGGATTTTTGGCTCCAATGTGCATCACTTTGCACTTGGCCACATTGAACCCCATTTGCCACGTTGACGCCCACTCACCCATCCTCAACAGATCCCTTTGGAGTGCCTCACAATCCTCCCTGGTTTTCACCACCCGGAACAACTTTGTGTCATCTGCAAATTTAGCCACTTCACTGCTTACTCCCAATTCTAAATCATTAATAAACAAGTTAAAAAGCATGGGACCGAGTACTGATCCCTGTGGTACCCCGCTTCTTACCACCCTCCACTGAGAAAGTTTCCCATTTATACTCACTCTCTGTTTCCTATTTATAAACCAGTTTTTGATCCACAAAAGGTGAGATGTGATTAATTTAATAAATGGGAGGAATTGCCCCCCATGGATTTAACCAATCTCCTTTTAGAGGCATCAGAGTTAGTGGATATTGAGTACTGCACATTAACTCTATGTTCTGTGAAAAAGGATTTAATTCTTTTCCTGACCAGAACTCTCTACCCACCGAATTCACTGGGTGCCCCAATCGTATCCAGGCACAAGGAGTCCTTACCACAGGAGAGGGCATCTTGGGCATGCTCCACGACCTGAGCCCTCTGCCCTTGCTCCCAGGAAGCTCCTTCCGCCTCAGGGAACGTCGCTTCTTTCTTCACGGATGGTGCCCACGTCTGAAACAGCAGTGAAGGAAAGGGATAAGAGATGGAATGGAAAAGAGACCAAGGAATGGATCCTGCCCCACTCCCAGACACTGCACCCTTCCACCAGCAGACCTGGAGAGTTATTTGGAGGGATAAGGAATTCTCCAGAAGAGGCCGCTGAAGGAGGCCGTTAAACCTCCCACTTGGATGATTAACACTTACACAGGTGTCTGGCCAGGAACCTTTAGGAAGGCCAGATACCGTTGCTTGAACTGGACATACCTGGAGGGAATCCCCCTCACCTGTTCTGCCCGCCTCTCCTCCTCTGCCTGACTCAGGAGGAAGCCTTCGGCCAGGGCCACCGCCTGGGAACTGGTCTCCGGCCCGCATCCTCGGACCCAGCCCTGCATTTCCCGGGGCAGGAGAGTCAGGAACTGCTCCAGGATCACCAGGTCCAGGATCTGCCTCTTGGTGCGCCTCTCCGGCTCCAGCCAGTGGCGGCAAAGTCCGTGGAGCTGGCTGCAAACCTCTCGGGGCCCAGCGGCCTCCTGGTAGCGGAACTGCCAGAAGCGTCGGCAGTGGACGTCTGAGACTGCAGTGAGCTGATCACGGGTATCTGGCCCCGGGGTCTCCCAGAATTCATCACTGCTCCCAGCTGGGGTGGGATGGGGGCCTTTCCTTGCTGTCCTGCCAGTTCCAGGTCCTTCTGGGTCCTGCTCTTCCATCTCTTTCCCCTTCTCTTGGGTCACCTCTGACTTTGTAAAAGATGTCTTCAGTCACTTGGCTATGGAGAGAGGCGTCTCTCTGGGGGGAAGGAGACACACAGAACAGTCACATGGGAAATAAAACAGAATGGAGATACTCCACTGAACATCACAAACCTTCATATGCTCAGGTGACACATTGAGAATTGCCCTGGTGGATCAGAACAAAAGGGCTTAATGTGGTTTGTAGACCAGGCTTAATATCGTTGCTTTATATTACAAGCTATTTGAGATAGGCCTCCTTGGTTCCTGGGGAAGTTAAGTGTCTCTGTTTGGCTCTTTAAGGATGTCAACAAGCTTGGCCTCTCCTGACATTGGCTCGGTCTGTCCTCAGGACTGAAAAGGACGAGAGGGGCTGGTGACCCCTTGACCATCGTAGGTGTCTCTTTGACAGGCCTGAAATGTGAGGCAAGATCTCTGTCCGAGCCCCCAGCTGAGGGGAAGGGGCAGGAATGTCTCTGTGTGAAGAAGAAGCAGCTGAGATCGGGAGAGGAAGGAAGAGAGGCTGAGATTTGGCTCAAGGATGCGGAGGCGAAGAAACGCTCCCCTCTGGGCACCTGACGTGGGGTGGTGGGCCTGCTACTCTGGGGGAGTCCCTCTGCCTTCCCCCTTGCTCAGCTCTGCCAGGATATCTGTCATGAAAACTGAGAGTACCAAGACACCAGAAGCCTCCACACCAGGAGAGGAGAGGACCCGTTTTGTCCAACATCTTTATCAGTGATTTGGATGGAGGAGAAACTTGGAGAAACGACAGCTGAGGGGGTGACATGATCGAGGTTTATAAGATTATGAATGGGATTGAGCAGGTTGAGAAAGAAGTACTTTCCTCCCTTTCTCACAATACAAGAACTCCTTGTGGGCACTCCATGAAATTGCTGAGCAGTCGGGTTAGAACAGATAAAAGGAAGTCCTTCTTCACCCAAAGAGTGATTAACATATGGAATTCACTGCCACAGGAGGTCGTGGCAGCTGCAAGCATGGACAGTTTCAAGAGGGAATTAGATAAACATATGGAGCAGAAGTCCATCAGTGGCTCTTAGCCACAGGGTATAGATGGGAACTCTCCGTCTGGGGCAGGTGATGCACTCTATTCTTGGGGCTGGAGGGGGCAGCAGTGGGAGGGCTTCTAGTGTCCTGGCCCCACTGCTGGACCTTCTGATGGCACCTGGTATATTTTGGCCGCTGTGTGACAGAGTGTTGGACTAGATGGGCCATTGGCCTGATTCAACATTGGCTTCTCTTATGTTCTTATGAGGGATAGAGGGAATGCCTATTAAATTTGCAGTTGACACTAATTTGGGGGGAAGAGGAGGAAGAAGCAGCATAAGAGAGTGGAATTATACCCTGCCCTTCACTCTAAGTCTCTGAGTGGCTCACAAACTCCCTTCCCTTCCCCTCCCCACAACAGGCACCCCCTGTGAGGCAGGCCGGGCTGAGAGAGAGCTCTTGACAGAAACGGCTCTTTCTCAAGGACAGCTCTTGTCAGAACTATGGCTTGCCCAAGGTCATCCAGCAGGTGTGAGTGGAGGAGTGGGGAATCAAACCCGGTTCTCCCAGATTAGAGTCCACAGGCCTACACCAACCCGGCTCTCTTCGTTCTTGGGGCAGAGAACTGGCAGCTTGTCCCCCCCCCACGCAATTGCTTGCAAGCTCTCTGGCCAGGCCCCCCGGCTTTCTCCTCCCGTCTGGGGGGCTGCAAAGGAGAGAGGCTCTTGCCCGGGAGGGAGAGAGAAGCCCTGGAACGGGGAGCAGTGTTCCCTCTAAGCTGAGTCAGTGTGCGCTGGCTCACAGTTTTTAGCCTCTAGCTCACACACTTTTGTCTTAGCTCAAGGAGGATGTCTCCGGAGCACACTAATTGATGCAGCAGCCAAATCGCTCGCTCACAACATTAATGCCTGCAGCTCACAAAGCAGAATTTTTGCTCACAAGACTCGACAGCTTACAGGGAACTTTGGTGGGGAGGGGCGCGCGGGGAGGGGGGTCCCCACATTCAGCCTCCGTTCCCGGAAACACCGGCGGCACCCCGAGCCCCCCAACTGCAAGGGAGTCGGCCCCAGAGCTTGACCTGAAGGCACCACCAGCGGAGGGGGAGAGGGAGGGTCGGGCTCTGCGCGGCCCAGACGGATTGAGGGAGCTCCGGTGGCCACTTCTGGGGTCCGGTCCCTGGGGAAGGATTTGACCCCCTTCTCCCCCCCATGTCTCCTTCTGTTCCCCCACAAGAGGGCAGGCAGGCAGGCAGGGGGGTCCGCGAGGAGGAGCAGGAGGCGGCGGAGGCGGCCCGGACTTTGTCTACCTGCCGAGGAAGATCGTCCCCTCGAGCCAGCAGAGCGGGCGCGGTCCCGTCGGCGCGTCGGAGAGCAGCCCGCGGAGGGGCGAGGCGAGGAACCCCCGGAGGGGACCCGATCCGGCCAGTCTCTCCAGATCGCGTGGCACCCCTCGGGGTGTGTGTGTGTGGGGGGGGGAGGCTTTTCGGGAACAGGCGATTAAAACAAGCGAAAAAACAACCAAAGCCACCCAATCTCGACTCTCGAGTGCCTTTTGGAAACTGTTGCGTGCCGAACTCCCCGTCCAAAAAAAAAGACGCGGTGGGGCCGCCCTTCTCTCCCTCTCTCAGCAAGACTGAAAAGTTTACCCGACCCCCCCCCCCCCAATATGCCTTACTTCTGTGTAAACTTGCCCGGGGCGGGATCCTGCTGCAGGGCTTTTTTTCTCTCCCTCCCCCTGCTGCAAAACTGAAGGCCCCCCCCGTCTCTTCCGTCGTGCAAATAGCAAAGCCCCCCCCACTCCCCCCTGCTCCGGGCTCTCCGGCCATGCAGCTCGCTCGCTTTTACCCTTTCCGTGCTGCAGACTTAAGCGCCTGCCTCCTCCTCCTCCCCACGAGGCGCAGCGCTGATCTGTCTTGCATTTCTCCGAACCGAGAGAAGCGTCTCTCTCCCCCCCCTCTCTGTCCCCTCCCCTCCCTCAGGCGCACAATTTTGCTTCCCCTTTTAAAACTTTTACTTTTAGAGGTGTTTTTGCTCAGAAGGGTTTTCCTCTGTCTTTGCAGGGTTTTAGGGATTCTTTCAAACTATCGCACAATTGCGCTCATTTCACAGGCTAGCAAGGTCATACTCAAGATCCTACAAGCTAGGCTCCAACAGTACCTGGATAGAGAACTGCCAGAAGTACAAGCTGGGTTTCCAAGAGGTAGAGGAACTAGAGATCAAATTGCCAACATTCGCTGGATTATGGAGAAAGCAAGAGAGTATCAGAAAAACATATGCTTCATTGACTATGCTAAAGCCTTTGATTGTGTGGATCACAATAAACTATGGCAGGTTCTTAAAGAGATGGGAGTACCAGACCACCTCACATGTCTCCTGAGAAACCTGTATAAGGGTCAAGAAGCAACAGTTAGAACCGGATATGGAACAACTGACTGGTTTAGCATAGGAAAAGGAGCACGACAAGGATGTATATTGTCACCTTGCTTATTTAATTTATATGCCGAGTACATCATGCGAAATGCTGGCCTGGATGAATCACAAACTGGAGTTAAGATTGCTGGGGGAAAGATCAATAACCTCAGATATGCAGACGATACCACTTTGGTGGCAGAAAGTGAAGAGGACCTCAAGAGCCTCTTGCCCAGGGTGAAAGAGGAGAGCGCAAAAGTGGGCTTGAAGCTCAACATCAAAAAAACTAAGATCATGGCATCCGGCCCCATCACTTCTTGGCAAATAGAAGGGGAAGTTGTAGAAGTAGTGACAGACTTCACGTTCCTGGGATCCCAGATCACTGCAGATGGTGACTGCAGCCATGAAATTAAAAGACGCCTGCTCCTTGGGAGGAAAGTGATGGCAAACAAAAGTCCGCATGGTCAAAGCAATGGCATTCCCCGTAGTAATGTATGGCTGCGAGAGTTGGACTATAAGGAAGGCCGAGCGCCGAAGAATAGTTTCTTTTGAACTATGGTGCTGGAGAAGACTCTTGAGAGTCCCTTGGACTGCAAGGAGATCAAATCAGTCAATCCTAAAAGAAATCAACCCTGACTGTTCCCTGGAAGGCCAGATACTGAAGCTGAAGCTCAAATACTTTGCCCACCGAATGAGAAGGGAGCC
>JAPDNY010001876.1:0-12063 GCA_029375565.1 Gekko gecko | reverse complement strand
TCATAAAGAATTGTAAAAATATACAAGGGCTGATAAAATAGACCTGATGCGTTTCGGCCTTAGCAGGCCTTCTTCAGAGGTCTAATACAAAATGCATATGGAACACATTGGCTATTATATAAACAAAAATGCATACAACCATACATACATAAAGTTTGAAATCAATAAAGACCAGAAAACAAAGGCTGTAAAGATAAAAGAAATAAAAAATTAAACACATATAATGCAACTAACCAATAAATTGTAAATATATTATCAAACAAAAACCATTAACTTACTTACAAAGTTTAACCACTGGGCAAGGAAGAAAAATACAAAATTGCAAATGAGGCCTCCAGTACAATCACATGTCCAGTGGTGCTCCTCTAGAACAATAAAATTGTATAAATCAATGCATTCTACAAATATTAAGCAGCTAATTACTGAAAATGAAAAAAGAGAAAATAATCACCTCTGGCCAATTATATATATTTTTTCAAAGATTGTATGGCCAATTGTTCCATAAAATATTCCTTCAATTAAAAGCAGTTTTGGTCAAAAGAATGTTGGACCTATATAGTAGAATCAGGGTTATACAATCCTTAAAAGGATACTAAAATCCTTACAGGTGCCTGCAACTAGTCACGTGATTGCACTTACAAGTTCCCGGGGAGGACGGGGTAGAAATATAAATAATAAATAAATAAATAATAATACATAGAAAATAGAAAGTCCAACATATTAACCTAAAGAGGCGTAGGGTATCTTCTTCCTTTGTGTGTTCTACAGTGGCTCCTTCTCTTGATGCTTTTTTCTATGGTTTTGGTTTGGGCCAGCAAAGAAATTAGCAGTCCCCTCAATCAAGTTCTAGGCAGTTATGTATGATCACAGCAGTGACGGGCTGAGCCCACAGCAACAAAGAGCTGTGTGATCTCACAGCAGCGGGTCTAATTCCTCTGAAGGGAATAGCCTCGCATCCCCTCTGCTTCAACTGGCATGTGTGACTGCAACCAGAGAGCACTTAAATCATAAATTATAAAACCTTCAGGACAAAAAAACCTTAAAGGAACTTTGGATGCTTGATAAAAATACAGAAATGATCTGGAATGACTGAAGACATAATAACTTCAGAAAATTCTGCGGCTTGGCAGGCTGTATCTCTGGATCCCGGGCCTCGGGCAGGTTGGCTTCTGTGTGCCTCAGTGTCAGTTTGTCTCCTTGCATTGGCAGCATGCGCCATCTCAGCTGGTCTACATGTTTGCGGAGGACTTGACCGCACTCCGTCGACACTTTGTAGGACACCGGGCTGGTGGGGTGGATGATGCAGCCGGCAAGCCACTCGGGGCCCTTACTGTAATTCTGGACATACATGGTGTCACCAGGAAAGAACACCCATGGCGCCTCTCATTTCTCTGTTAGGCTGCGTGACTCTGGGGCTCTGTCGGGGTGCAAGCAGTCAAGAAGGATCGCGAGTCACCAGCCCATCAGCAGTTCCGTGGGGCATCAGCCGCTTACCGGGTTTGGTGTGGCTGTTGGCCCAGGAGGAAGCAGGTGAGGTGGAACTCCCAGTCTCCCTCCATCAGACGACTGAGTGCATCCTTAGCGGTGCGCACCATCCGCTTCGCTTGGCTGTTGGTGGCTGGGTGGAATGGCATGAGGCTGCTGCGGAGGAATGTCTGGAACTCATCAGAGGTGAATGCCGTTCTGTTGTCTGACACAATGGTGTCAGGCAAACTGTGTGTGGCAAAGATCTTGTGGAGGGCGTAGATGGTTTCCTTTGAGGAGGTGGTAGAGACCAGGCTTATTTCCAACCACTTGGAAAACGAATCCACCATCACCAAGAACAACAGTTCGTGGAAGGGCCTGGCAAAATCTACATGGAGCCGGGACCATGGAGTCCGTGTTGATTCCCAGGACTGGGTGGGTGCACTTGGCAGACTGGGTCAGATGGCCTGGCAGGTAGGGCAACGTTTCACCCAGGCCTCCGCTTCCGCGTCGATTCCTGGCCACCAAACATAGCTCCGGGCGAGGGCCTTATGATGCCTGGGTGAGTCTCATGCAGGGCCTGGAGAACCTGGTGGTGGAGAGCGCTGGGGATGACTACCCGGTCTCCCCATAGCAGGCAGCCCTTGTAAGCCAACAGTTCATCCTGGCATGTCTTGAAGGCGGTGAATTCTGGCCCCTCAGTTTCTGCAGGCCACCCCTCACCAACCTGCACAGAACCCGGGATATAATGGGATCCCTGGCCAAGCGGCAGGCAATGTCCGCCGCCTGGAGAGGGGTGTCGAGAAGCTCTGTCATCTGTAACACATGGTGTGCTGGGGCTGGGTCCTCTTCCACATCTGGTAGGGGGAGGTGGCTCAGGGCACCGGCATGGCCCATGGCCTTTCCGGGGTGATGCTGCAACATGTAGTCATAGCCAGAAAGGAACATGGACCATCGCAAGACCCGCAGAGAGATAACTTGGGGTGTCTGGTAGTCCGTGGTGAAGAGGCCTAGGAGGGGCTTGTGATTGGTGGTGATGGTGAAGGGCTGGCCATAGATGAAGTCGTGAAATTTCCTCACTGCCGTGATGACCGCCAGCCCCTCCTGATCTATCTGGGCATAATTCCTTTCCGCCGCAGATAAGGTCCTTGAATAATAGGCAACAGACACCTCCCTCCTGTCCAGGAAACAATGCACCAGCACTGCCCCCACGCTGTGAGGGGACACGTCACAAGCCAGGACCACAGGTCATGACTCATCAAAATGAGCCAGGACCAAGTTGGAGATGAGCAATGCCTTGACCCCTTTGAATGCTGCTGCCTGGCAGGGCCCCCACTCCCAGGGAGCCTGCTTATCCAGAAGCCAGTGGAGAGGAAGGCATGGTAGAAGTTCAGCAGGCCCAGAAAGGCCTGGAGCTCCTGCTTGGTCTTGGGTGGCGGGGCTTCTACTATTGCCTTCACTTTGTCCTGGGCCGGGTGCAGGCCGTCGGTGTCCACGGTGAAGCCCAGGAAGTCCACAGACGGCACCCTGAGGATACATTTCTCCCACTTGACTTTCAGGCTGGCATCCTGGAAGCGGCTGAGGACAGTGCGGAGTTGGGAGGTGAACTCCGCAGGCAATCAGCACATTGTCAAAGAATGGGGTAACCCCGGGGATCCCTTTAAGGAGAGAGTCCATCAAGTTCTGAAACAACCCCGGGGCCATGCTCACCCCAAATGGCAGCCGCTTCCATAGGCGTCATCTTCAGGGGGGCTGGGGAGCTCAGGCCTCCCCGAAAGTACTGAGCCCCCCCGGAGGCAACTGGTGTCAGCCAGAGCCTTGCTACCCCCCCTCCCATCCCCCACCCCATTTTGAAAGCGGAGGGTTTTTCCTCTGCTTTCTGAGTCTGTTTGGCTGGGCTAGGAATGGGACGGAAGTCAAGGGGTGGGGGCTTGCTTCCTCCTGGAAGCTAAGCTCCACCCACAGTTCCCAGCAGCTCGCCTGGAGAGCAGCACGTGGAGGCTGGCTTCGAGGCAGCACATGCTGCCTCTGCTTGCTGCAGCCACCAGCCTGAAGGGTAAGTAGGTGGGGGATTGTTTCAGGTGGGGTGGGGTGGGGTGGGTGGGAGCCCAGGGCTGCAGCCACCCAGCCATCCTGCAAGTCCAAGCAGGGGAGCTGGGCAAGAATGGAGGGAGGGGGAGGGGGCCCTTCTGTGGCCTCTGGTTGCCCCTGCCATCAGTGAGTGGCTTGCTTTCTCCTGCAGTCCAGTTTAAACTAGGCTGCAGGAGAAAACAAAACCCAGGAACCCTTGTGCTGCACGGAGCACATTGCTCCAGGATACAGAAAATCCTGGACTCACTTTCTCCTGTAATGGGGGGGGGGGCTGCGCTTTCTGTCCTTCTCTCTCTTTCTCTTTCCCATTCCCTTGAGATGTGTGAGAGCTGGAAACGTTGGTGAGCTCCCCCACCCCCACTCAAGGCTGCTTCCCTTCCAGTCTGACTTTTTTCCCTTCCCTCTGTCTTTCACTTCTCTCTCCCAATCTATATGTTTTTCCCCCCAGCTTCCCCCCCTCTCCCTTGCTAAAATAGCCCCAGTTAGGATTGCCAGGTACCCCCTGGCCACCTCTGGGGGATGAGGGGAGGGTGGCCCAATCCAGGTTAGGAAACTCCTGGAGATTTGGGAATGGAGTCTGGGGAGGACAGGGACCTCAGTGGGGCACAATGCCATAGAGTCCACCCTCCAGAACATCATTTCCCCCCCCAGGGAAACTGATCTCTTTAGAATGGCAATGAGCTGTAATTCCAGGGGATCCCCAGGTCCCACCTGGAGGCTGGCATCCCTACCTCCAGTGCTGAAATTGGAAGCTCTGGTTCTGCTGTGTGACTTGGTGCATGCAAACCTCTGGCATTGGCTTACATTTGCCAAACCATCTAGGTGGAGGAGGAGGGGTGTCATTCTACCAAAATTGAGAGTGTTTGGGTTTCTCTGTGAGTTTGAGGACTGGAACTCGCACTGAAGTGAGATTGGAAAAGTTTGTGTGGCTTTTTGAAAACCCTTGTGTTACAGTAATAATTATGCTACAATACAGTTTGTTAGTCCTAAAGGTGCTACTGAGTGTTTTACTATTTTGTATGCTATGGCAGTGATATGAGAGCCAATTGATCTGTGGGTCCATCTCATGCTACTGACAGTAGTTATACATTACACCTTGCCCAAATGGTTCTGGGCATTAAAGCGCACTTACCCTGGTGTGATGTAAAATGCTAGCAAGTCATAGCCAACTCATGGTAACCCTGTAGGATTTTCAAGGCAACAGACATTCAAAGATGATTTGCCATTGCCTGACTGTGCATCATGTCCCTGGTATTCCTTGGAGATCTCCCATCCAAATACTAGTCAGAGCTGACTCTGCTTAGCTTCCAAAATCTGATGAGATCAGGCTAACCTGAGCCATCTGTGTCCATGGCATGGTGCTGTGTGGGTGCTTCCCAGGCAATCATCTTCAACCTATTCTTGGGAGCCACAATCATTAGGAAAGAGCCATGTGATAGAAGTGTAATAATAATTTACTCATAGTTGCAAGAGCCAATAAGATTTGAGTTTGATGGGGGATTGGGCAAATTGATCTAAGGAACTGAAAGAAGAGAAAGTATTAGCAAGCTCAGTGGTTAAGGATTTGAATAGAGCTCTTTATAGTCCAATCCTGGGAGGAAGCCCCCTTGGATAGACCTCAGTAGGATGCCTCTGTTAGACTGATGAGGAATTGTTATAGGAAGGGGATAAGCAATTAAAATATATGAGAAAGAATGTCTGAAAATGTCATACAGGTTTCTGTGGACCTTGCAATAGCATTGTAGCTAACCCCAACTAAGAAACTTCCATGCTGTTTCTATAATTTCTCAAATGTACTTCACACCAACTGTGCATCTCCATTCCTTTCTAATTCCTCTCGACTATATACAGCTTTCTGTGTTGTGCTTCATTTGGACTGCTTTGCTTTCTCAGTTCCTAGCCCCCTTCTTTTCTATAACCATGGATCTACATCCCCTTCCTCAAGCCTTGCTGCTTGTCCCAACTCTCTAAAGTCAGACCAGTTTGGCCAGTGGCAACCGAAAATACATCTGTCTGTCCAGGAAGTTCAACTAAATGCCACTAGAGGTTTTGTCACCACTGCTGCATCACTTAATGCATTACAATATAGGTTCATGTTCAGGCTATAATTTATGATGTTTTAGTTTGGGAAGATCTGTGTTCTTGGTCACATCAGTTGGTGCTATTTTTTTCCTGTAAACTCCTCTTCCATCCCAATGGACTCTGCTGCTCACATGTTGTCTGTCAATCCCCTCTTTATTCCACCCTTCCTCCAGTCTCCCTTCCCTTATATTGACCTCACAACAATGGCAATATCACCCAGCCTGATGAAGGGGCTTTGACTCTTGGAAGCTTATTCCCTGAAACTCTTGTTGGTCTCTAAGCTGCTCCTGGACTCAAATCTAACTGTCCCAGTATCACCGAGTAAGTGTCATGCAAAATGTAGATCTGAACATGGGTCTCTTCAATCCACACTGGTCTTCATGCCATTGGTCCATCTACTTCAGCATGGTCTGCTCTGATGCAGGTGAGCTCTACAGGCTCAGACAGAGAAAGATCCTTTCCAACAGCTGTTCTCTTTGACCTCCTCGGTTTAAACCTTTATCCTTTGGCACGCTAAACATGGTCTCTCTACCATCAGTGTCATCATTGTCTGCTCAGACTGGCAGTGGTTCTCCAGGGTTCTTTGCAGAGGATTTTGCCCATGCCGTGCTTTGTTTCTGAGCTATTGGGGCTGGGGGGGGGAAGGATGCCGGCGGGCTGCTTTTATTTGTAACACAAAAGTATATTACCTCTTTCTAACAACATATGTCCATGCAAGATGTACATATGTTCACTATAATATGTAAACAGGGCTTTTGTTTCCCTGAGTGGTGAGCAGGAAGAGAGGGAAATGGCAACAGATATGTTCTTGGTATGTACACCATCCAGAGAGAACACTTAACACTTAACTCATGTTTATGCCACACATCATTATCCTTGATTGACATGCAGATCAGAGGCCTTTTAAAATTTCCTTTTGCCCTGTGTGCAGTCCAGAAGGAACATTGGCAAGGAATATACACTCTATACGTGTGGTACAGTTTCAAAGGGACAACTAACTGGGATGTATAAAAGAAATGACAGGATTGCCCATTACAAACAATGGGAGAGACTTGAAGGCCCACTGGAGATAATAGGAGCCAGGAATGCCACATGGCTCCGCCTCCATAAATAGTGACAATGGCCTGTGATGTCACTGGCTCCTCCCTATGATGTCACTGGGCCTGGGTTCTTTTAAGGACCTAGCACAGCAATGCCTCTGGCCCAGCCCCAGCCCCCCTGGGAAATTGGAAAGTCTACGCCCTTGGCCGCTTCACTCTGAACACCCCCTCAGCAGTGGCCTCATCTACAGGCAGCTTGGCTTGGGCAAGATCAAGCTACCGAAGATCCATGCCCCCGCCAACGTGGCCACTACGTGGGTGACTATTGAGACTGGGTAGGCATGGTTCTGTAGTGCCTTGTTGAGTGTACATTTATAGTATGCGCAGATGCAGACTGACCCATTAGGCTTTACGACTGTGGCAATGGGGGTCTCCCACGTCGCGTGAGACACCAACTCCAGGACACCCTGCACCACTAGGCAGTCTAGTTCTGCATCAGTTTGGGGCTTTACCACCAGTGGAACTGTCCTGGCATGCAGCCATATCGGGGCCACATTGGTATCCAGTTGCAGTGACACTGGGGGGCCCATGTAATGACCTAAGGTGCCATCGAACACAGATGGAAATTCCCTGCAGACGGCCTGGAAGTCATGTGTGGCACAGTGCTGCACCTCCATGATGGATATGCTCAGGGGTTCGAACCACGAGCGGCCCTACAAGCTGACAAGTGGTGTCTGGCCGGTGCGTGCATCCGGTGGACCTCTTTGTCCTCTGGGGCACCTGGGATGGCAGTGGTTTGGTGAGCGGAGGTGGCTGCTGGATGGGACCTTTCCCATGCGGTCACTGTGGCAATGGCCGATGTGAGTGTGACCATCTCACCCTCCATGATGCAGTGCCTCAGTTTCTCCTCCTGGAGGCCCGTGACGAAATGCTCTCGGAGGGCCATGTCCAAGTGTGCTCCAAATTTGCACTCGGAAGCAAGGCGGTGGAGCTCCACGAGGAACTCTGCTGCGGTTTTGTGGCCTTGCTGGTTCCGCTGGTGGAACACCACGTGGCACGTCATCTCCAACGGCTTGGGTGCGTAGTGGTTCTGGACTGCCTTGACTATCTTGTCGAAGGTGCAGTCATCCAGCTTCTTGGGGGAGAACAGGTACTGGGCCAGGTCCACTATGGCAGGCCTGCAGGACCCAAGTAGGAGGCCCTTCTTCCTGGCCTCGTCCGTCACCTGGTAGAAGACCAGGACTGACTTCAGTCCGGTGACCCAGGCTCCCCACTGCTGTGGACGAGCTGTGTCAAATGGCGGTACCAGGCGAGCCCTGATCCCGGAGCAACAGCCATTGTGCTGATCGGTTGTGGCTGCATGCTGGAAGCTGCTTGCTCGTCCTCAGTGCTCATTGGTCGGAGGAGTGTAGGTAGTGGTGCATTGTCTTCCATTGTGGTGCCCTGTCAGCCCAGTAGGGATGCTCAGCGGGATCCCATCCTCATCACCATTGTTGTGTAGTGGGTTAGATACATGAAGAAACCACAGAGACCGATGTAGTGATCAGCAGGGTTTACTGGTACACAACTAGGAACCCCAAACCCCGGCCATATGGCCAACTATATACAGCACCTGGTAACACCCCTAGATCTTATTGGTGGGTTTAAACCTCCCGCCACAGTCTCTATTGGTTCCCCAAGAGAAAATCCAGGAGCCTAGTCCCTATTGTTCCCAGGGAGTTAAGGTCAGCATTACTTGCTGGTGCCTAGTGGCGGCCAGCAGACATAACACATTTCTTTGTCACATCTTTTAGTTTACGTAAAAACACTTGACAGTTAAAACAGGGTAAGAAGAAATCTGTTGTCTTCAGGAAGGATTAATGATTTTAAGGTAAACTAATTAAATATGTACCATAAAGTTACAAGCAGAGAACCCACAAGGGCTCATAGGGAAACCTCAGCCTTCTTGGTTATCATCCTCTCCAACCTATATCCTTTGTCCTTCCCTATCCCAGACTCCTATTCCCGATTCCTTCCTTCACTCCCACCAACCTGCCTCATCTCTTCTGTTACTTCCCTCCTGTCCTTCCTCCCCCCCTTGCAGCTTTTCTATTTTTTCTACTTCCACGATTTACTCCAGTCCCTAGTGCTGCATGACGGAGTGAGCTCTGATCTCTGGCTCCAGCTCCTGCCAACCTAGCAGTTCGAAAGCAAGAAATTGCAAGTAGATAAATAGGTGCTGCTTCAGTGGGAAGATAACAGCATTCCATGTGCCTTGGCATTTAGTCATGCTGGCCACATGACCACGGAAATGTCTTCGGACAGTGCTAGCTCTTCGGCTTGGAAATGGAGATGAGCATCATCCCCCTAGAGTCAGATTTGACTAGCTTTTGAGCAAGGGAAACCTTTACCTTTTAGTGATCAAACACCTTATAGAGTGGCAGGATTGGTAAACTTACAAGTTAAATATTGTTAATTTCCCTATAAAATCAGTGTCCATGATTAAACTGTCAGATATTCCACAAAGCCAGAGTGGTCTTGCAACCAACACCGTTGTAAACCTTTCCCAACTGGCCATCTGCTATGTGAATATCAGAACATGGTGATAGCTATCACAAAACCTCAAAGTTGTTCTGAGTTGTGAATTTGCATAGAGAGTTGCTTTAGAAAATAATCTAAAATATGGATACTGACTGAAGACAAGTTGAAATAAATGGAGTTCTTATGAAAATTTAGTCATCTTTCATGCTGTGAATATGTTAAGCAAGGTGTACTTCCTTGAAAGGTTCTAGTGTTGCCCTTCTCCTGCTTTTCCACACTACCACCATGACTCTTGCTGTATCTGATACTCTGTGATGCTTCTCTTCAACAGAGACCCAGTTTGGTGTAGTGGTTAAGAGCAGCAGACTCTAATCTGGAGAACCAGGTTTGATTCCCCACTCCTCTACATGCAGCCAGCTGGGAGACCTTGGGCCAATCACAGTTCTCTCAAGAGCAGTTCTCTCAGAACTCTCTCAGCCCCACCTACCTCACAGGGTGTCTGTTGTGGGGAGCGGAAGGGAAGGATATTGTAAGCCACTCTGAGACTGTGAGTGAAGGATGGTATATAAATCCAATTCTTCTTCTTCAACAGCATTATTTCATGATTCTCGGAATATAGTTTGACAGATTTTTCCATTTAAGTTTAAAGCTATATTGGATTTAATTGTGTTGCCCATGATTAAACAAAACTTCCTTGTATTAGGCTTACAGATTACATTAGTTATACTCCCCTCCCTTGATAACATTAAGCTGCTTTTTTGTGTATGTTTTTGCTGAATGACTAACAAAACCTGAACCATAAGATTGGATACTGTTAGTCATATCTGCTGATGGAAGGGAAGGGTTAGGGCAGTTTTCAACTAGTTCTTCTTCTCACAGCAGACACCCTGATTCGTCCTTAATATTGTTCTTAGGGGGTCTTCTGACCCCTGGGAGCACCATTGGTGGACATTTGAGGTTGCAGGAGGAGGAGAGGAAGTCAATGGTTAGTGGGTAAAAATTGTTCCATCAGCAAAGATTTTTGACAGGATCCAACTATAGCTTGTAATTCTGTATTCAGTTATATGCCTTTGAGTCAGGATAGTACATTATACCAATGTTTACTGCATTTTATAGAGCCATAGAGAAGAATATATAGCACTATTTTGTTTCATTGCCTTACTCACGATTCAATGATTTTATATGAACAACTTAAGAATGCTTGGAACGAGACACAAATTAATAACTCCTACCCTCTCCTTTGTTTCTTTACTTCATTTATACTCCCCCAAGGGGCCTAGACCAGCTTATATCATTCCCCTCTCCTCCTGTGAGGTAGGTTAGACTACGAATGTGAAGCTGGCCCAAGGTTACCCAGCAAATTTCCAGGGCTGACCAGGAATTTGAACCTGGGTCTTCCAGATCCAGATTCTAGGCTAGCACTCTAACTACTGTACCCCACTGGCTCTCAATGATCTTAAAACTGTTGCTTGTCAATCAGCGTTACAAATATTCCCTGTTTATGAGTATCCACATTGACAAAAGTGGCAAATCCCTGTTGTTTGCCATTCTTTTTGCATCTTTGAGAAACCTGCATGCCACTGTTCCCTGCACAAAAGAGCTCCTTTTGATCTTCAAAATTATATTCCCTGCAGCTGCCCTGTGACTGCAGGAAACCCAAGTGTACTTGGGAAACCCAGACACAATTTGCCAAAAATGTAACGTCTAGTTTGGCCCTCAGGCTTTTAGGAGCAAGGAACTCTGGAAGATTTATGAAGTACTATATTGTGTTGTATAAGACTTCCCACATTTCTTGCCCAGCAGTTATAAGCTGTGGAACTCAATTGCAAGGAATATGTCTCCTAGAATCAAAGTCTAGAGATGAGGAATCACTCTTGCACTAGTTTGAGTGCTCAATTTCTGTCCTTTGCTCTTGTGTGACTATTTTGATAACTGTGTTTCTTGCTTGATTTTCATTCCTGTGAAATATGTTTTTTCTAATGCTATTCTTACAGCATTTATCTATATTATTCACAAAGTTTCATTTAGTTACATAACAGTTACAGACTGTGCCAATGAATTAAAAATTCTAACATAAAAATACCACACTGAAAAGTAGCCTTTACTACACATAAGATTCAGTATCAACAAAGTAGTAAAAGGATGCTGTCACAACTACTCTATGTTTTGTGGTTAGATAAGGTTTGTCTTTAACTTTCTTGTTCTCTCTGCTTGTATATAACATTGCCACCAGGAATTTAATTCCAGTTTTATTAAACATTTCCCATAGTGTTGTGCACAATCTCTAAGGCCCCTTTGTTGGACTGTGTCGTCCTGAGGATCTCTTGTATTTTAACAGTATATGCAGGGGTCTTTTTGGGGGGGAGCCCACAGGAGCGCAGCTCCGGGAGCTCAGGAGCCAAGCCCCGCCCCCAGCTGGCGTCCAGGTGAGTCTTTCAGGCAGCCGAATGTCAATTTCAGCTCCATTATCTCCTATGGGCCATTGAAGTCAATGATGAAAACATAGGGTATATTCTGGGGGCTGGAGGGGAGGGTTTGAGGGAGAGGCTCCAAACTCACAGGGTAGCTGATGGAGCCTCTCCCCAAGATACCCACCAAGTTTCAAGAACATTGGATCAGGGGGTCCAATTCTATGGGCCCCTAAACAGGTTGCCCCTATTCCCTCCATTGTTCTCTATGGTGGGAAAAAAGTAACTGGGAGTAAGCAGTGAAGTGGCTAAATTTGCAGATGACATGAAGTTGTTCAGGGTGGTGAAAACCAGGGAGGAGTGTGAGGCACTCCAAGGGGATCTGTTGAGGATGGGTGAGTGGGCGTCAACGTGGCAAATGGGGTTCAATGTGGCCAAGTGCAAAGTGATGCACATTG
>JAPDNY010001875.1:0-12065 GCA_029375565.1 Gekko gecko | reverse complement strand
TTTTTAAACTATTTATTATTGGATATATTTCACATGTTTAAAATTACATCTTGTAAATATCCCATATCCTTTTCTTTTCTCCCCTCCCTCCCCAATACAAGGCTTCCCGCAATGCTCTTACTCCCTTATGAACTCTATTATCTAATTACCATTGACAAAATATATCACTTTCATTATCAAATTACGGTAACATTTTAACAATCTTATCATTCTTTTTTATGTTTTCTCCTTAATAACTGTCAAAGCAAATCAATCTGTTTTTAACATCCCAGTTTTTCTCAAGATAGTCTTTGAAATCTTTCCATTCTGCAAAGAATGCTTCATTTTCTTCATTATTAAGCTTTCTTGTCAATTTGTCCATTTCTGCCATAAAAAGCATCTTCTTTATCCATTCCCATGTTTCAGGTATCTTTTCTTGTTTCCAGAATTGCGCATAAGTCATTCTAGCTGTTGTAACCAAGTACCATAACAATGTTCTCTTGGTTACATTTAACTCTTCCAATTTAAGACCTAACAACAAAATTTGTGGATCCTTCTTAAAAGTATATTTCAGGATTTTCTGTATTTCATTATGAATCTCTGACCAATAGCTCATGGCTTTATCACAAGTCCACCACATATGGTAAAATGAGCCTTCTTTCTTTCTACATTTCCAACATTTGCTAGACATACTCTCATTTATATTAGCAATTTTCTTTGGGGTCATATACCATAAAAGCCCTGGGTTTTGACAACAAACAAGGTAAACAGAATAAGAAGCAAAAGGCAGGTGTGGCTGGATGACCACACTTCTGGTAGCATGGGGGTGTGGCCTAATGCGCTAATAAGCTGTGCTGTCAGGGTGTGGCCTGATATGCTAATGAGTTCCTGCTGGGCTTTTTCTACAAAAAGAGCCCTGATCCTATCTAATTATCCCCTTGCTGTCCCCTGCAGGGTCTTCTTCACTTGTACACCAGACATTGCCATTTCCAACACAGCCTACATGTTCTAAAATTTGTTTTCATTTGCCCACATGGATACGTGTTCTTTTCTCCTCCCAGAACTTAGAACAGCCCAATGACTTCAGCATGCCTCGACCTGGATTGTTGAGTCTAGCCCGATCTAATCAGATCTCGGAAGCTAAGCCGGGGTGGCCCTGGTCAGGATTTGGATGGGAGACCTCCAAGGAAACCCAGGGTCACTGCACAGATGCAGCAACGACAAACTCCCCTCTGAATGTCTCTTGCCATGAAAACCCTACCTGGTCACCATAAGTCAGCTGCGACTTGATGGCAAAAAAAGAAAAGACCTTAGCATGGACTACTGTAAATGCTCTCTATGTGAAGACAGTCCAGAAACGTCAGTTCGGACTAGGGATGCCAGCCTCCAGGTGGGACCTGGGGATCCCCTGGAATTACAGCTCATCTCCAGATTACAGAGAACAGTTCTCCTGGAGAAAATGGATGCTTTGGAGGCTTTGCACCACACTGAGGTCCCTGTCCGGACCACTTCCGCAGTAGTGAAGTTCTGCAGTAGTGAAAACTGTGTTATGTGAAATTTTCTACAGTAGCTTTTTCCTCGCCAGGAGCTAACCCAAAGTTTTCTCTTCCTTAACCACATTTTCGGAACGTGCTAAAACTGGGGATTCCGAAAACACGGGGTAATAAGGAAAACAGTTCAGGTTTGCGCCTGATGAGGAAAGATCTACTGCGGAAAGTTTCACACAAGGCACAGTTTTTTAAAAAGTCAATGCGGGGAATTTCACTACTGCGGAAATGGTCAAGATCTCATCAGATTTCAGAAGCTAAACAAGGGCAGTACTTGGAAAGGAGACCACAGAGGAAGATTCTGCGGAGGAAGGCAATGGCACATCACCTCTGCTTCTCCACTTGCCTTGAACCTCCCCCCCCCACAGCACTTTACGCATCAATGAAGGCATGGCTAATCATCCCTTGAGCAGTGCTTGTCCTAATTCCCCAAGCTTTGCCTGCTGGGTCTTAAAAGATTATTAAAAATTATTACTCCAAGCTTCTGTTTGGGACCCAGCTGCCCCAGGGAGAGGTGTTAACGTCGTGTCCCCAAAGGGGGGTGGGAACAGACTTGGAAGAACGAGCTGTTCTGTTGTCTGATTCTTCCTACCGTGACCCTCGGAGGAGATGATCAGACAGAGAGACAGAGGTGGAGCAGAGGGACTCTGTGAGTCAGTCTTTGGCTGAGACCTTGGGCTTGTCTTGCTTGTTTGTTGTTTCTCTAACAACAGAGACAAATTCCATGTGCTTCAAAATCCTGCCACAACCAGGAATTAAAAAAAATAAATTCCAAAGCGGATTCCGGAGTTCTTCAGTAATTGGAGAATGGGATGGGGTGGGTCAGGAGTTAAAACCCCAGAGGGGTTTTGTGGGCATAAAATGTCGCAACTTACTTCTCTGGCTTTGCCGTGGCGCTTTGAGCTGATGAAAAGCAGGAGAAATTCAACAGATGAAGCGTTTCCCACCCATGTGCCAAGGAAATGCGAAGAAATATCTTCCAGGTTAAGTGCTGAATTGTCATGCAGCTCTTCAAGACACAGGAGCCCAGACTGGCGGGAGGGGAAGTTGGCAACCTGGTGTGGAGGGAGGAAACGGATACCAGGATGCTTTCAGTGGGGACATCGGGGAGCTCTTGGACTCCTGGGTGACCAGGCTGTGCTGATTGCCCCCATTGCCAAGACAACAGAGTATGGCTAGAACTAGCAAACCTGGGGGTTTGTTTTATTTCTATCCCACTCTTCCTCCAAAGAAAAAGGTTTGAGTCCAGCGGCATCTTATACCCAGGATAGAATTTTGTGGGTCTTAAAGGCGCCACTGGACTCAAACTTTGTTCTGCTGCTTCAGACCAACATGGCTACTTGAATCTTCCTCCAAAGAAGTCAAGGTTCTTTGAAGGCTGTGTGTGTGTGTGTGTGTGTGTGTGTGAGAGAGAGAGAGAGAGAGAGAGAGAGAGAGAGAGAGAGAGAGAGAAGGGGTTGCCAGCTAACCAGATAAAACAGCCTGGTTTTTTCTGGTGACTTTAATGGCAGCTTACAGCACGGAAAATAACCCCAAGGAGGCACAACAGGCAAAGCAGCAATGTAGGAAGTTTCAGACCTCAGAACAAACGGATGCTTATCCAAGAGAACCTCAAACACAGCTAGCTAGTTGTAGTCCTTGGAAACTCTTCTCCTCTCTCCACTCCATGAACATCATGACTTGAGGGTAGGGTTTGAACACAGGCCTTCTCTCACATTAAAGTCAAACATTCACATCACCTGAACTGATGCCCATAATGTAATAAGCCGCATCACCCATGCGAAAGGCGAAGAACTACGTGTTGCTGACCGGAAACCCTTACCCAGCCATTGGTTAATGCGGTGTCATAGAACATTCACAAACATTCTAGTTGCTCTCGACAAAGCTAAACCTTCACTGGCTTTCGAAGAAGAGTATTTTAACAGGGAAGCCAGCACGCCAAGCGGAAATGAGATTTATTGCGGCAACACAGCTACATAAACAAATGGGCCCCGGCTGTCAGTTCATAAATTTTAGTTTGTGTGATCAGGCAAATGTTCTCCAATCATCTGAGGAATTAAAATTTGGCATGGAGGCACTGCAATACAGCTGCTGCAGCAATGGACCTAATTATCTCTCTCTAGAAGCCAGTTCCTCAGCATTCCTTCCCACGCTTCCAGGATTCCATCACACTTTGATGTGACCAAGAAAGAGAACCCCAAAATGGGGGCTACACACATAGGAGCAGGTTCTTAATGCCGGGGGTCAACGGTGTGAAGGAACAGGTTGCCTTTTATCCTAACAGGATGTGATAGGAACATTGTTAAGGAAACCCTGTCTGGATAAGAACGTCGATGGGCCTGTTGTCAAATCTGACTTTTGGTTGCTCTGATCAACGATCTCCGTATCAGTCAGACAGAGGAAACGTGTCACTTTTAGTCTCACTGGATCCCTTGGCAGACCACTCTACATAGTAAGATAGTTTCAGAGGATAGCTGCATTGGTTTGCAGTAGAACAGCTAGATTTAGGGTTGCCAGTCCCCAGTTGGGCAATCAATTGTAATGACAGTGTCGTGCAGAACTGATAAGATACACATTGTCAATAGACCAAGAAGTACATACAAAACAGAGTAATTATGATAAGGAACAATAACAATAACAATGTGGAAACAAAGATTCATAGTAGCCAGTAACAGCAATAATTGCCCATAACAGCAAAACAAGGTCCCGGTATAACTCCCTTGTTTCTGAAGTTCTCTTCCTCAGCTGCTGTAAACCTTAAAAGTTCTATGTCGAATGCAGTACTGCAAGGGCTTTTACAGTCTCCCTCAGGAGTGACCTTGATGTGAACCTCCTGGTCTCCTGTCCGGGATGATACAATCAGAAAGGAACAATTACCCCACAGTCACTGCGGCACAGCCTACTGCAAATTCAACAGCGGAATGTTCTGTTATGGTTGTATATTTGCATATTTAGTGGGAGTCTTGGGCAGGCAGCCCTTTTTCGGAGTTTAATCTCATTGATTCTAGCAGCTCCTTTGCTCCGTGGGCCTTTGTTGTTTGTGCAATCCCCAGTTGGGGGCATTGGATCCCTTGGTTTGGAAGGTTATCAGAAAGTGTGGGGGCGGGAATTCTGCTGGGCGCTCCATTATACCCCATGGAGACCAGTCTCCATAGGGTATAATGGAGAATCGATCCATAATTATCTGAGGCTCAGGGGGGCTGTTTTTTGAGGTAGATGCACCAAATTGTCAGCATAGTACTAATGCCTCTCCTCAACCCCCCCCCAAGTTTCAAAAAGATTGGACCAGGGGGTCCAATTCTATGAGTCCCAAAAGAAGGTGCCCCCATCCTCCATTATTTCCAATGGAGGGAAGGCATTTAAAAGGAACATTGTCCCTTTAAATGTGACAGCCAGAACTCTCTTCGGTATTCAATCTTGCATCTTCCCTCCCCTCTCCTGGAGGCCCCTGGAAAGTCCCCCACTGGCTTGTCAACCTCACCTAGCAACCGCAAATGGTACCAGTGTGTGTGGCTTGGGTGGAGAATGAGTTGAGAGCAACCACTGTGTTAGAAGCACAAGCTCCTACCATGGAATCATAGGAACCATCACTGGACAAAAGTGATGTCACATCCTTGCTCCTGGCTCCACCCCCAAATTCCCCAGTTATTTCCTGAGTCAGACCAGTGGCAACCCTAGCTAGATTCCAGTCCAGAAGCACCTGAGAGATCAACAAGGTTTTGGGGGTATAAGCTTTTGAGAGTCAGAGCTTCCTTCATCAGATGCAAGTTGGAGTGGAGATCCCTGAGTCCTTACATCCCGGGCAAAAGGTGGGAGTTGCAAAGAAGGGACTTGGGGTGCAGAAGTACAACGCAAAAATGGAATCAGCTTGGTCAGAGCCTTATCTTTGTCCCCTGTTTGTTTGGCCTGGTGGTTGGCCGCTGTGTGAGGCAGGACATTGGACTAGACAGACCACTGTTCTCATCCAGCAGAGCTCCTCTTATATTCATACATTCTTTTAAAGTCCTTCTTGACTTGAGGCCCGTATACTTGAAGGACTGTTTTTTGTTGTGGGAACCTGGATGCCATCTTTGTTCTTCTCAATGACCTCTTTTGTCCATGCCCTCACCTAAAGCAATTTGGTCTGCCTCAGTAAGACCTTTTCTGCAATGGCTCTCCTCCTCTGGCCGCCTGTTCCTGAAGATGTTGGCAGAGTGCCAACAAGACGAGCCATTTTTATTTTTTTTTAAAGAATGCTACCAAGCAGTATTATGAAGAATGGCATTTGCGGGAAGTTAAATTTTGTTTTATTGGTAGCTTCTCTGAGTTGGTTTTGGTTTATAGATGCACAGTGTTGTTACTGATGCTTTATTGATTATGCAAGCCTGTACAAAAGTATTAGGCAACAAATAGTGTCCTAAAAATGACTTACTATTTTCTATTACAGTCCTTTTACACAGAAATGATCAACCACTTCCTCTTTGTCTCTAAACATAGTCACAAAAGAAGCAGCTATGGATCACCTAGCTTGCTGCCCATTTCCTCTGACTTCTTCAGGTTGCTATCTCAATGGTGGAGCTGTGAATACATATTTGTTTGTTTGTTTGTTTGTTTGTTTCGATTTGTATCCCGCCCTCCCTGGAGGCTCAGGGCAGCTAACAGCGGGCATAAATGCCAATTTAAACAATATAAAACAATGTCAGCAAATAAAATTATAAAATCAGACAATATTGATGCTTATAAACAAATTCCATACTATATAACATAGCTCCTGGATACATTTGCAAAAAAAAGTCATGGAGACCAGAAAGTCTTATCCCCAAAAACTCTTAATAGTTTATTCTGACCCTTAGCCTATCTTGTTCAATTCAGCTCTTTGCTGGGCTTTGATCACTAACGGAAAGCATCACATTAAATCCTTCCCCAGTTTCCATTATTGTTCACAGCTGTGCAAATACTTAAAGGAACAGTGTGATAAGACTTCTGCTGGTCGTTGTCTCAATGGTGAGACTATAATTACATATTGACAAGCTTGAGCGTGTCCAGAAGAGGGCAACCAGGATGGTGAGAGGGTTTGAATCCAAATCTTATGAGGAAAGGCTGAAAGAGATGGGTATGTTTAGCCTGGGAAAGAGAAGACTTAGAGGGGATGTGATTGCAGTCTTCAAGTATTTGAAGGGCTGTCATGTAAAAGATGGAGCAGATCTATTCTCTCTTGCTCCGGATTGCAAGACTAGATCTAATGGGTGGAAATTACAAGGGAGTCATTACCAGCTAGATATCAGGAGAAACTTCCTAACTGTAAGAGCGGTTGAACAGTGGAACAGACTGCCTCAGGAGGTGGTGGATGCTCCTTTCTTGGATGTTTTCAAGAGGAGGCTGGACGACCATCTTTTGGGTATGCTGTAGGTATGTAGGGCTATCTTTTGGCTATGCTCCTGCAGAGTGCAGGGGGTTGGACAATTTCATACCACGTTTTCATTACAATTCTCCATAATAAAGGTAAGAATCAACCGCCAATGGATGTACAGTGTATGCAAGTATGCAGGCCACCAAAAAAACCCTGAATGAAAGTATTGGACAACAAATAGTGTCCTAAAAACTACTTATTTTCTATTATAATCCTTTTACTTTATTGACTATGCCTATAAAGGTTTCTGTCAGCCTGTGCCCTGGTTTGTTAAAAGCTGGTTGTTGGCCTCTTTCAGGGATGGAGAGACAAAATTTAAGTATTTAATTAAATAGAAATAGAACCATAATTGATGATCAATGGACACTGGAAAATGTGTTCATTTGTACTATGAACATTCAACACAAGGACACTGGTTAGAGTTGTCAGTTGTAGCTCAGGAAATTCCTGGAGATTTGAGTGGTAGAGCCTGGGGAGGGTGGGGTTTAGGGAGGAGAGGAAGCTGAGGTGGGCACCCTCTGAAGCAGCCATTTTCTTTAAGGGAACTGATCTCTGTCATCTGAAGATTAGTTGTAATTCTGGGAGATCTCCTGGCCACGCTGGAGGCTTGCAGCCCTAGAACTGGTGTGGAAATGGGTCAGTTCTCATGAGGGAGAAATGAAATGGAAACAGTAACATTTTTAAATCAAAAAGGCAAGCTTATGAAAGCTGATTTCATCCACCAGGATACACACTGACACGCAGGCTTTGTGAAAAGGCTTCTAGGTCTTTCTGTGGGTTAGGGTGAAATCTTATGTTCTTCCCTCCTACATTATCTCCTCACAACAACTGGCTGGCCCAAGGCCACAGTGAACTTCTTGTACGGTTATGAATTCTAACATGGGAAATTTCTGGAGATGGGCAGGTACACGGGGAGGGCAGAGTTTGTGGAGGGGACAGAGCACAGCAGGGATATCATGCCATAGATTCCACCCTCCAAAGAGACCATTTCTTCCATAAGAACATAAGAGAAGCCATGTTGAATCAGGCCAATGGCCCATCCAGTCCAATGTTCTGTGTCACACAGCGGCCAAAACCCAGGTGCAATCAGGAGGTCCACCAGTGGGGCCAGAACTCCAGAAGCCCTCCCACTGTTGCCCCCAAGCACCAAGAATACAGAGCATCACTGTTCCAGACAGAGTGTTCTTTCTATACCTTGTGGCTAATAGACGTTGATAGACCTCTGCTCCATTTGTTTACTCAATTCCCTCTTGAAGCTGTCTATGCTTGTAGCTGCCACCACTTCCTTTAGAGGTGAATTCCATGTGTTAATTAGTCTTTGGGTGAAAGA
Source organism: Gekko gecko (assembly GCA_029375565.1). Lineage (NCBI taxonomy): Eukaryota > Metazoa > Chordata > Lepidosauria > Squamata > Gekkonidae > Gekko > Gekko gecko. Next base: position 3,820 of record JAPDNY010001875.1, on the reverse strand, counting down.
CTTCCTTTTATCTGTTCTAAGCTTACTGTTCATTAATTTCCTCATGTGCCCAGAAGTTCTTGTATTGTGAGAAAGGGAGAAAAGTACTTCTTTCTCTACCTTCTCTACCCCATGCACAATTTTGTAAACCTCTGTTATGTCCACAGGAACTGAAGTCTTTGATCTGGAGATTAGTGTAATTCTGGGAAAACTCTACACCCTATGTGGAGTTTGGTAATCCCAGAATTTTGGCTGAGGAGGGATTTGAACCTGGTTCCTCAGTCCCAAGTCTGAGTACTAGTGTTGCCATCCCTCCAGTGGAGCCAGGGGATCCCCCGATTTTGGGGCCCAATCCACTGCCAGCCAGTTGGCCTGCAGGGGAAACCCCACCACCACACAGCAGGCGTCCTATGGGGGCACTGCCAACACAATGACATCACTGGTAGTGACGTCATCACACTGAGGCCATTGTCTGGTGATGCTCTAGCATTCAGGGTGAACTCTATGGTTACCATAGAAGTTTTGCCCCAAATGCTAGAGCATCACTCATGCAACAGTCCTAGCATGATGGCGTCACTGCCAGTGACATCATTGCTTCATGCTGTGTGGCAGAAGACTCCCGGCAAAGTGCCAGCCCCCCACCAGACAAAAGGTGAGACCTGGCAATAACCACTAACACATCACATTGGTTCTCAGCACACACACACACCTCCCCCTAATTTCTGCTGTTTCCTGGCTCAGATTAGAAGGCCCACATGGCTGCTTTGCACTAAAGGGGGGAAATGGACAGACCCAGCCATCTCCCTCACACATCACATCTGGTTTGGCCTTGAGGCTGACTTCTAATACTTTAATCCGGGGGGGAGGGGCGAATGGTGTTCCCTCAGCATTCAGGCGCTCTGGCTTGATACAGCTGGCTTGAGGGCCAAAAGTCTTTTCTTGCAGTACTGGAATTCCTGTGTTTCCCCCTCAGTAGACCTCCAAGTTGGTGAAATGTTGGCTCTAGGTGCCAAGGGAAAAAATTGTGTATACCTGGCAGAATGCCACAGATACCTTCATGCTTGTCTGGCAAGATTTCCTCAGCTGGAGGCATTTAGAGCCAGAGACTAAATATTAAGCACCATCCTTTGTGTTAAGAGATAATTGGGACTGGGGCTGTAACAGCTGCTCTGAAACATGTTTAAGGCCAAACTCAGATTCCTTAGATGACTGGAAAACCTTCGCCTGATCTGCTAACTAACTTGAATCATTTCTACCACCTGCTGCATGGCTGGATTCACACTGTGGGTGAAGAGCCCTTAGGACACTTGAAGAAGTTTGACCTGTGATGGAAACTTCATTCAGACATCATGTGACACTAACTTGCTATTGACTTTCCTTAGTGTGATTGTCTGAACATCCATTGACTCTGGTTACTTTTTAGCATCAGTCAAACCAGGATCTTAGGGCTCGGCTGTCAGACACCAAGTGAGGCCTAGAGTTCTCCCATAATTACAGTTGATTTCCAGACTACAGAGATCAGTTTATCTGAAAGAAATGGCAGCTTTGGAGGACAGACTCTATGGTATACTATAGACTCTAAGAGAAACAGAAGTCCTAGAATCACATCACATCCCCACAAACTTTGTCCCCTCCACAAACTCCGCCCTCCCCAGGCTCTGCTCCAAGAACATAAGAACATAAGAACATAAGAGAAGCCAATGTTGAATCAGGCCAATGGCCCATCTAGTCCAACACTCTGTCACACAGCGGCCAAAATATACCAGGTGCCATCAGGAGGTCCAGCAGTGGGGCCAGGGCACCAGAAGCCCTCCCACTGCTGCCCCCTCCAGCACCAAGAATAGAGTGCATCACCTGCCCCAGACTGAGAGTTCCCATCTATACCCTGTGGCTAATAGCCACTGGTGGACTTCTGCTCCATATGTTTATCTAATTTCCTCTTGAAACTGTCCATGCTTGCAGCTGCCACGACCTCCTGTGGCAGTGAATTCCATATGTTAATCACTCTTTGGGTGAAGAAGTATTTCCTTTTATCTGTTCTAACCCGACTGCTCAGCAATTTCATAGAGTGCCCACGAGTTCTTGTATTGTGAGAAAGGGAGAAAAGTACTTCTTTCTCAACCTGCTCAATCCCATTCATAATCTTATAAACCTCGATCATGTCACCTCTCAGCCGTCGTTTCTCCAAGCTAAAGAGCCCCAAGCATTTTAACCTTTCTTCATAGGGAAGGTGTTCCAACCCTTTTATCATTCTAGTTGCCCTTCTCTGCACTTTTTCCAATGCTATAATATCCTTTTTGAGATGTGGTGACCAGAACTGTACACAGTATTCCAAATGAGGTCGCACCAATGATTTATACAGGGGCATGATGATACTGGCTGATTTGTTATCAATTCCCTTCCTAATAATCCCCAGCATAGCGTTGTAGACATTTTCAGCGAGTTATCCACTACGACTCCAAGATCTCTCTCTTGGTCCGTCTCTGCCAGATCAGACCCCATCAACGTGTATTTATATTTAGGATTTTTGGCTCCAATGTGCATCACTTTGCACTTGGCCACATTGAACCCCATTTGCCACGTTGACGCCCACTCACCCATCCTCAACAGATCCCTTTGGAGTGCCTCACAATCCTCCCTGGTTTTCACCACCCTGAACAACTTTGTGTCATCTGCAAATTTAGCCACATCACTGCATACTCCCAATTCCAAATCGTTAATAAACAAGTTAAAAAGCATCGGACCGAGTACTGATCCCTGTGGTACCCCACTGCTTACCACCCTCCACTGAGAAAGTTTCCCATTTATACTCACTCTCTGTTTCCTATTTATAAGCCAGTTTTTGATCCACAAGAGGATTTGTCCTTTATCCCATGACTATTGAGCTTACTTAGGAGCCTTTGATGAGGAACTGTATCAAAAGCTTTCCGGAAGTCAAGGTAAATAATATCTATTGGGTCCCCCTTGTCCACATGTTTGTTCACTCCCTCAAAAAACACTAACAGGTTAGTGAGACAAGATCTTCCCTTACAGAACCCATGCTGAGTCTGCCTCAATAGTTTTTGTTCATCAATGTGCCTACTAATTCTTTCCTTAATAACAGTTTCCACCAACTTACCCGGTATCGATGTCAGACTGACTGGCCTGTAATTTCCTGGATCTCCCCTGGAGCCCTTTTTAAAGATGGGAGTGACATTAGCTACCTTCCAGTCATCAGGAATGGAGGCAGATTTTAAAGAAAGATTACATATTTTTGTCAGGAGATCCACAAGTTCACATTTGAGTTCTTTCAGAACTCTCGGATGAATGCCATCCGGGCCTGGGGATTTATTAGTTTTTAAATTGTCCATCAGTCGGAGGACTTCCTCTCTTGTTACCGCAATCTGATTCAGGTCTTTCAAACCCCCTCCCGAAATCGGTGCTTCTGAAGTGGGCAAACACTTCTCCTCTTCCACAGTGAAGACAGAGGCAAAAAATGCATTCAGCTTCTCAGCCATTTCCCTATCATCCTTCACTACTCCTTTTACCCCTTGGTCATCCAAGGGCCCCACTGCCTCCTGGCTGGCTTCCTACTTCTAATGTATTTGAAGAAAGTTTTATTGTTGGTCTTTATGTTTTTTGCGATATGCTCCTCATATTCCCTTTTTGCTTGCCTGATCACAGACTTGCATTTTATTTGCCACAGTCTGTGTTCCCTTTTATCAACCTCACTAAGACTAGTTTTCCACCGCTTAAAGGAATCCTTCTTACCTTTTACAGCTTCCATTACTTTATTTGTTAACCATGCAGGCTTTTTTCTATACCTATTTGTACCTTTCCTAACCTGTGGTATATATTTTTT
>JAPDNY010001874.1:0-12066 GCA_029375565.1 Gekko gecko | reverse complement strand
GGCCACTGAGCTATAGCTGAACATGAATTTTCTTTTTCTTTTTTTAAATACAATTTATTATTGGATATATCACATGTTCATACAATTTAAACAAACCAATACATATCCATTTTTCTTTCTCCCTCTCCCCCCAAACAAGGCTTCCCGCACTGCTCCAACCCCCTTGATATTTCTCTTATGCAATTACATTTACTACTAAACATATTTCTTTTACTAATGGTAACAATTCAAAGATCTGAGTCTCTTTCCACTTCTCCTCAATAGCTGTCAAAACAAATCAAACCACGTTTTACATCCCAATTCTTCAACAAGTATTCTTGAAAGTCTTTCCAGTCTCCGAAAAAGGTTTCGTCTTCTTCATTGTTTAATTTTCTTGTTAATTTGTCCATTTCTGCCATAAACAACGTCTTTTTAATCCATTCCCATGTTTCAGGTACTTTATCTTGTTTCCAACATTGAGCAAAAGTCAGTCTAGCTGCTGTAATCAAGTACCATAGTAGTGTTCTCTTGGCTACATTTATTTCTTCCATTTTAAGACCTAACAATAACATCTGTGGGTCTTTCTTAAAAGTACATTTCAAAATTTTTTGTATCTCATTGTGGATCTCAGTCCAATACTTTACTGCTTTATCACATGTCCACCACATATGGTAAAAAGACCCTTCATGTTTCTTACATTTCCAACATTTGTTGGACATACTTTCATTTATAATAGCAATTTTTTTAGGCGTCATATACCATCTGTACATCATTTTATAACAATTCTCTTTAACAAATTTTACACAAGTTGAAATTTTCATTGACTTTTTCCACAAATATTCCCAGGATGTCATTAATATCTCATTATTAATATTTACCGCCCATTTTATCATTTGCTCTTTTACAATTTCGTCCTCAGTATACCATTTCAATAAAACCTTGTACAGTTTAGAAATCATTTTTTTACCTTTCTCAAGCCATACAGTTTCAATTTCAGTGTTATTTTCTCTAAAACCATATTCTCTTTTATCGGTCTTAAATAAGTCATAAATCTGTCTATACTTCAACCAATCATATTCAAATTCCACATCAAATCTGTCTTTTAACACAAAGTTTTTCCCTTCTAATTTTAAAAGACTTTTATAAGGTAGCCAATCTAACCCTTGATTTCTTGAATATGGATTAATCACTTCTGCTGGTACTATCCAAAGTGGTCTTTCTTCTGAGAAGAATTTTCTATATCTCGTCCAAGTCTCGAACAGTGATCGTCTTATGAAGTGGTGCTTAAAAAATTTATCTATTTTTACTTTTCCATACCATAAATATGCATGCCATCCAAACTTGTTATCATGCCCTTCTAGAGCCAATAACTTTTTATTTTCTAAATTAATCCATTGTTCCAACCATGTTAAACAGACGGCATCATAATACAGTCTTAAATTTGGTAGTTGTAGACCTCCTCTTTCCTTTGCATCACATAAAATTTTCATTTTAATCCTTGGCTTTCTTCCTGCCCATACAAATTTCGATAGTTCTTTCTGCCACGTATCCAATATTTTCCTTTGTTTTAATATTGGAATAGTCTGAAATAAAAACATCAAACGCGGCAAAACATTCATTTTTACAGTTGCAATTCTTCCCAATAACGATAGATTCAAGGTATCCCATTTTTTCATGTCTTGTTGAATCCTGTGCCAAACCTTTTCATAGTTATTTTTGAACAAATCAATGTTTTTCATGGTCAATTCAATTCCTAAATATTTAGTCTTTGTAACTACTTCACATTGAATTTTCTCTTGAAGTTCTGTTTGTCTTTGTTTCGTCATATTTTTGCACATCACTTTGGTTTTACTTTTATTAACGTAGAATCCCGCAACTGATCCAAATTCTTCAATTTTTTCCATCAATTGTGATATTTTCTCGATTGGATCTTGGATCATAAACATTACATCGTCTGCAAATGCCCTATAGTAAAGGTAAAGGTTCCCTTGCTCGAAAGCCAGTCGAATCCGACTCTAGGGTTGCGGTGCTCATCTCCGTTTCAAAGCCGAAGAGCCAACGCTGTCCGAAGACGTTTCCGTGGTCATGTGGCCGACATGACTAAACACCAAGGTGCACAGAACGCTGTTACCTTCCCACCGAAGTGGTCCCTATTTATCTACTTGCAATTTCTTGCTTTCGAACTGCTAGGTTGGCAGGAGCTAGAGCTAGAGACAGGAGCTCACCCCATCATGCGGCACTCTCAGGTCTCGAACTGCTGAACTACTGACCTTCCACAGCCTGCAGTTCAGCGTCTTAACCACTTGAGCCACCGCAGCAAATGCCCTATATTTATATGCAAAACCTTTCACTGTGAGTCCTTCAATGCTGTTATCTTTTCTTATCGCTGTCAATAATATTTCCAATATCCAAATAAACAACAACGGGGATGACGGGCAGCCTTGACGTGTTCCCTTTTGAACTTGGGAAGAAATCTGTTCTTTCTTTATTTATATTCAAAGCTGCTCTCTGTTCTGAGTAAATTGCCACAATCATGTTTAGAAAAGACTGTCCTATATCCATTTTTTCAATAACTTGCAGCATAAACTCCCAATTTAAATTGTCAAAAGCTTTTTCCGCATCTAAAAAGAGGAATCCAACTTCTTTTTCTGGATGTTTGTCATAGTATTCGATTGCATCAATCACCACTCTTAAATTGTCTCTAATTTGTCTATTTCGTAAAAAACCAGCTTGTTCTTCCGCTATAGTATCTTTCAAATATTTTTTCAGTCTTTCCGAAATTATTTTCACGAATAATTTGTAGTCATTATTTAATAGCGATATTGGTCTATAATTCTTTACTTCAGTTAAGTCCAAACCTTCTTTGGGTATCAATGAAATATTTGCTTCTTTCCATGAATCTGGGATCCGTTTAGTCTTTCTTATCTCGTTCGACAGAAGTACTAAGATAGGGGTTAGCTCCTCCTTAAATTTCTTATAAAACTTTGCTGTAAAGCCATCTGGACCTGGAGCTTTGCCCAACTTTGCGTCTTCTATTGCCATTGTCACCTCTTCCTTTGTTACTAGACCATTTAATAACTCTTTAATTTGTTTTCCCAGCTCTGGAACTTCAATAGTCTCCAAATATTTCTTAATTTTCTGTTGGTCAATTCCTTTCTTTTTGAACAGTTTGGCGTAGTATTTGAAGAAGACTCTTTTTATACCTTTCAAATTCATAACATCCTTTCCGTCTTCAGTAATTTTACTTATAAAATTCCTTTCTTTTCTATTTTTCAGTTGCCACGCTAAAAATTTTCCTGGTTTATTTGCACCCTCAAATGCTTTTTGCTGTAATTTCTTCAGATTCCAATATAATTCTCTATTTAGTAGAACATTCAATTGATCCTGAAGAAAGTGGATCTCTTTAATAATCTTTTTCTTCCCTGGCCTTTTCTTTAATTCCTTTTCTTTTTGTCTAATTTTTTCATGAAGGTCGTTTTGTTGTTGCATCCTTTGTTTTTTATCTTTAGAATTCAAAGAGATAAGCAAACCTCTCATTACCGCTTTGTACGTGTCCCATACGACTTGTATATCAGTACCTTTATTTAAATTCAGTTCAAAAAAACTTTTCATTTCTTTTTTTAAAGTTTCATTAATTAATTTTTGGTCCAATAAGTCCTCATTAATTCTCCAATATAATTGTTTAGGTTTTTCTTTAGATATCCAAAGTAAAGGGTTGTGATCTGAGTTGGTTTTCGGTAAAATTTCTATTTTATAGGTTTTTTGCGCCATCTCCTCTGACATCCAAATCATATCGATTCTAGAAAAGGAGTTGTGTCTGTTAGAATAAAATGTATAATCCTTTGTCTTAGGGTTCCACTTCCTCCAAACGTCTTCTAGTTTCTCTTGGTTCATTAGCTGGAAAAATTTTTTTGGCAGCTTTCCAACCGCTTCTCCACTTGCTTTGGACTTTCTGTCCAATACATTGTTCACTGTGCCATTGAAGTCTCCTGCAAGGACTATTTGATCATAATTTAAACAGTCCAACTCTTTAGTCAAATCATTAAAAAGTCTCTTTTGCCCCTTTGGGTGCATATATATTTACAAGCAATGTCTTTTTTCTATTCATCATTAATTCCACGCCAACATATCTTCCTTCTTTGTCTGAGAAGATTTGTTTAGGTTCCAATTCTTTGGTAATGTATATCACTGTTCCTTTTTTCTTATTAACTGCTGATGAATGAAATTCTTCTCCCAATTTTTTATTAACCAAATATTTATTATCTTGTTTTCTGATATGTGTTTCTTGCAAACAAATTATGTTACATTTTTGTTTCTCCAGCCAATGATTCACTAATCTTCTTTTGCTTGGTGAATTTAGTCCATTTACGTTCCAAGATAAAAATTTGTAATCCATAGTTGTTTTGAATTAAATATCTTTGAAATCATCAAAGTTGTTCTCTTTGAATCTGTAGATGTCTCCTTCCGTTTTAAGAGTAAATCTCACCGAATTGTATGTAAATGATAATCCATATGGAATCTCCCATCTAAACCTGATACTCATTTCTTTTAACCTATCTGTTAGTTTCTTGAATTTCTTTCTGTCTTTTAAGATCGATCTTGGAATTTCTCTCAAAATTATTATTTTTTTTTCCATTAATTTCCAACGGTTGTGTAAATTGCTTCTTGAAAACGTCTTCCTTCATTTTTGTAGTCACAAATTGAACAATCACATCTCTGGGTAATTGCTTTCTCTTGGCATACGCTGAATTTACTCTGTAAATCAGGTCAAAGTCTGGATCCAAGTCTCCAACATCTTCCCCTATGTAAGTTGTCAATGTGTTAATTACTAGAGCCCGTAAATCTTGATCTTCCTCCTCTTCGATTCCTCTCAATCTCAAGTGGTTGAACATGAATTTTCTATTCTGCAGCCCTGTTTTTTTCAAAGGGAAGTGCCAATTTAAATTACTGTTTGCTCATTTTGTTAATATTTATTTATTAATTACTTTCAATTTATATCCCGCCTTGCCCGGCAAACTGATCACACCTTTTGAATAGATGCAGGATAGTATCATGACAATTAAAATGAAAAGTGGAATTTACATTCAGAAGCTGGTTGTTTGTTTTTAATGGGAAAAATGAGTTTCAGGGAGTTGAAGAGTTTCAGATCCCTGTGTAATGTGTTTCCAAAGCAGAATATTTTGCAGTGCTATCTTATACAGAGTTATAGTCTTTAAAGTCCACCAAAATCAGTGGGCTTAGAAGTAACTCTGTTTAGGATGGCATTGTTAGAATCCTCCTCAGCCAAACTCCCTGCACCTTGGCCCCATTCACACAGAGCATTTGCCCCGCTGAAGGCACAGTAGCCCTGCAGAGTTTCTGTGCGCGATCACAAAGGCACATCTGGGAGGCGTAGCACTCCCATGGCCAACCCATGGCTTCCCTCCGAAGATGCGGAGTAAAAACTATCAGGGAAGAAGCATTAGTTTCCAGAAACCCTGAGGCAAAGTCTGGTGTCTGATCGTGGGAGCACCAGTACCCCACAGCATCCGACACCCGCCTATGTCCTGGGGTTTCCAGATGCTGTAAGTTTCCATGTGATGCGCACCAATGCCAAATGGTGCATGCGCACACACAAGACACTGACAGCAGCCCGCCCCCCAATGACACATACACACTTTACACCAGCGCGGCTTGCGTGCTCTTCTGCGTTGCTTTTTCGCTGCGCTGCAGCAGCGCGGTGTGATCAGTGCTTGGAGCTGGAGTGTGGCAACCTGGTGGCCCATGTGATCGGGCTACCGCACCTTATTTTGCTCCAGGACAAACAGCCATGCCTCCCCCCTGCAATTTCTGGCCCTTATGACTGGGGCCCTTGGCTTTACAAACCAGTAGGTCCAGAGAGCTAGTGAGAACTCCTGCAGATGCCTTCTCACCTGTCAAACCTAGCTCCTACTGTCTTTTAAAGGAAGATACCATGGAATGGAATGGAAAACTTCTGTATCCCTGGTTTAAATCTCACTTTGGCCATGAATTCTTTAGGTAGCTTTAGACATACTACTATCTCTCTGCCTCAGCTCCTCCATTTCTTCCTGCAACAAGGCATGAAAATTTTTTCCCTTCTTTTCGCCTTTCCTCGTTTTTAAACATCTAACTTAAGAAAGAGTTTTGGAGAACTTGAAAACCTCATGTTGTTTTCTGTCATGTTGTTTGGTGGCATTACATAGCATTTGTGTTTGGATTTTTGTTCGGCCCAGTGCCTGAAACCTCTGACCTACCTCTGAATTTTGAGGTCAGATCTGTGAAGTGCTTGGTTTTCGGTTTCCGGCGTTGCGAATGGCGGCCACCCTTCGAGAAGCTCCCGGAGGTGGTTAGCCCACACGCAGTTTGGGGAGGTCTTTGCAGGTTTGCAAGACCCTAGTGAGCCTTAGGCAAAGGCTCCAAACCGGGGGCGCATGGGGAGTAGCCTCTTTGCCGGCAGTTAGCCGGGAAATTGAGGCTTTCTCCCCGCCCCAATCGGCCCCGCTGCGGTGTGCCCGTAATGGGACTTAGCAACGCCACCGATTTCCAACAGGAGTGAGGAACAGCGATGAATTAAAGCAAAAAGAAGAAACGGCAGGAACCGTGAGTTGGAGGTCTGAATTTGAAGCGAAACCCGAGCCCTTCCCCGTAAGCGAATAAGCGGCTGGGAGGAGGGGGAATCCCCCCCACTGAGAAGCGGGACTTGTATAAGAAAGCTAAGGGGGACGAAAGGGAAGAAGGGTTGGTGAAATTACCTTTGGGGTGCCATTGAAGCGAATGAGTTAGCGGGACTCCTGAGCGACGCGTCACGAACTTTTATAAAGTAAACAAATACAAGAAATGTCTGCCATGAAGAAGGTCCCTTTGAAAACGGAGAAGAAGGGAGGCGGGACTTCCGGTCCGGGTAATCCCCTCCAGAGCCGACTGTCAGTCAACAGACAAGCGAGCTACTGCACCCTCTGCTGGTCCAAATACAGAAAATCAGCGAAACCTTAACTAATATGGAAGGTGTTCTCAACAGTCAACAGAGGCAACTAACAGAGACGTCAAAGAAGATGGAGGAGATCGCACAGAAATGTTTGGTCTCGTCGGAAGACATCGGAAAAGTGAAGAAAAGGGTCAACAAGTTAGAAAAGCATCAGGATGTGCAAGAAAAAAGAATTTTGATGTTGCAAATGGAAAAATCGAATCTGACTCTTCGATTTCAGGGCATTAAAGAAGAAGAGAAGGAAGATCTCAGATCTATACTTGCGAATGCCTTGGCACCCGTAACTGGCAGAGATCAGCGTGAGTTAAAAGAAGAAATGGATAAGGTCTATAGGGCCTACTCCACATTTACAAAAAAAATAATCTGCCAGCAGAAGTGGTTGTCAAGTTTGTCAAGCAGAGTACCAGAGATCAAATCTTGTGTGCAGTTGCAGCGGTGCCCTTGAAAATTGGGGAGCAGACCATCAGAATATTGAAAGATGTGCCTTATGAAATCCGGATGAAAAGGAAAGCTTATAAAGGATTGACCACTTTTCTACAAAGAAGACAGGTCATATACAGATGGACCTATCCTGAAGGCCTTTTGTTCAAGTATAAGGATAAAAGAGAGAAGATTGACTCCATCTTCAAGGCGCAGGAATTTCTGAAGAGACACGCCAGTCCAGAGGAAGAGGCAGCACTCGCAACGTGGACAGATTTGAGTAGTGAAGATGACAGCAGCCCAGAGGAGGGAGGTGCCGGAGCGGGAGAAGTGAAAACCAAAGGTGGCCCATCCTATAACTTGAGGGATACCAAAGGAAGACAACCTAAGAAATAACTGTTCGGGAAGCGTCAAAAAGGAGATGACTAATAATTAACCCCAAAGGACACTACTAACCTCATTAACAGAGTTATTTTGAATTTTTGTTAGATGAAAAGAAGACTCTCAAATCACGGAGATTGCCAAAAACTGTATCTATATTGATTTAAACTAACCTTTATTAACAGAATACTCACTCCGCTCTTTTCTTTATCCCTCTATATACCCTACCTTTTTCTATTTATAAAAAGAATAAATTCCTCTCCTTTTTAGGAGGGTTTTGATAAAAAAAAAAAAGATCTGTGAAGTGCTTCTTTCAGGACAGACTGCTAAAGATTACTTGACAGCAGATGACTTTGTGACAGCTATATATACATGAAGGAGCTCAGGATAGTGCATGTGGTTCTCTCCTCTCCTCTATTTATATTCCTAACAATCCTGTTAGACCAGGCTGAGAAGTTTACAAAGTCAAAGTCATCCAGGGGGCTTCATGGCTTACTGGGAATTTGGACCTGCGTGTCCCACACCAGTAGTTTGTAAGGAGGAATGCAGGAAATATCCTGGCCTCCACTAGTGCTAGGAGACAGGGAAGGTGAAGCCTTACTGGTGAGTGACAGAGCTGCCAGGGCCATGGCTTGAAGCCTCATGCATGAACATAATGTAAGTGTGGCTAGTGTTAACATGGAGCCTTCCCATGCTCGCACAATGCTCCAGTAGCTACTCAGAAGCAAAGCACTTGATAGTGCTGCAGCCATGATTCTAGAAGGTCTGTTGACCTCTATGGTTATCAAATTCAAGGTGAGGCCTGGAGTTATACCAGAATTACAACTGATCTCCAGACTATGGCAGCTTTGGAAGGTGGGATGTATGGCATTATATTCCCACTGAGCTCCCACTCCCCATCAAACTTTTCCTTCCCAAGATACTGTCCCCAAATCTCCAGGAATTTGCACGACAAACCTAGGGCTCTTTTTGTAGCAGGAACTCCTTTGCATATTAGGCAGCACACCCCTAATGTAGCCAATCCTCCAAGAGCTTACAGTAGCCCCTGTAAGAAGAGCTCTGTAAGCTCTTGGAGGATTGGCTACATTAGGAGTGTGTCATCTAATATGCAAAGGAGTTCCTTCTACAAAAAGAGCCCTGAGCAAACCTATCATTCATCTCCTGTAACAGATTGAAAGGGTACACAAACAACATGACCTGACACTTATGGTTGACTTCAGCTTCCCTGATGTGTGCTGGGAGACAAACTCTGCAAAGTATCCACAGTCACACAACTTCCTGACCTGTCTCGATGACAACTTCCTTCATCAAATACTGGAGAAACCTACAAGGGACTTGGCCATACTCGACTTAATACTGATCAACAGGCAAGGGATGGCAGATGGGGTGAAAATGGTGGGGACCTAAGTGGGAAATGACCATGTCCTGCTAGAATTCCTTCTGCTGTGGGGGAAGGAAGTTTGTAGCCACACATGTATGTTAGATTTCAGTAGGGCAGTTTTTAATAAACTCAGGGGCATGATGAGAATCATTCCATGGGCATGACTGCTGGAAGGGAAGGGAGTTCTCCTAAAGGGTGGGCTCTCCTAAAACAAGAGCTCTTGCAAGCTCAAGCCATCACTATTCCAACAAGAAATAAAGATAGTAAGGGATCCAAGAAGCCAGTATAGATGAACAAAGAACAGTGTGATGTGCTACAAGAGAAAAGGAATGTTCAAGAAATGGAGGCAAGGACATACTTCTAAAGAAGAGTATCTGAGGGTTGCTAGGAATCGTAGGTCAGCCATCAGAGAGACCACTGTGAGCTAAAGTTGGTCAAGGAGGCTCATTACAACAAGAAAATCTTCTTCAGATATGTGTGGAGCAAATACAAGATAAAATATTGGGTGAAAATTGAGAAACTTTGACAGAGGACAAAGAGAAAGCAGAAAGGCTTAATGCCTATTTTGCCTCAGTCTTTTCCCGGAAGAAGAGAACAGGCTCATCTAGAGATGGTAGTAGGCAAGGCATGGGCTACTGGTTGGCATGGGTTACTGGTTGACATGAACAGAGAGGTAATTGAGAAGCATCTGGCTGCACTGAATGAGCATGAATCCACCGTGCCAGATGGTATGCACCCAAATGTTCTCAAAGAACTTCCTAGAGAGCTTGCAGAGCCTTTGTCCATCATCTTCCAGACTTCTTGGAGGACAGGAGATGTGCCACAAGAAAGACTGGAGGAGGACAGATGTTATCCCAATTTTTGAAAAAGGGAGGAGGGATGACCCAGGAAACTACAGGCTAATCAGTCTGACCTCTGTCCCAGGGAAGATACTGGAGCAGATTTTAAAGGGATCGGTGAGCATCTAAAGGACAACAACTTGGTGATCCAGGGAAGTCCGCATTGATTTGTCCCCAACGGGTCCTGCCAGACCAACCTTGTTTCCTTCTTTGATCAAGTGACAAGCTTATTTGATCAAGTGACAAGCTTACTGGATCCAGGCAATGCTGTTGATATTGTTTACCTGGATTTCAGTAAAGCTTTTGACAGGGTTTCCCATGATGCTCTGATGGGTAAACTAAAGGACTGTGGACTGGAGTCTAGGATAGATAGGTGGATAAGGAACTGGTTGGAGAACCACATACAAGGAGTAGTTGCCAATGGCATTTCATCTGAATGGAGGGGGATGTCCAGTGGGGTGTCACAGGGCTCGGTTCTGGGCCCAGTACTTGTCAATATTTTTTATAAATGATCTGGATGAAGGTGTGGAGGGACTAGTCATTAAATTTGCAGATGACACCCAATTGGGAGGAGCAGCCAACACACCAGGAGACAGAATTCAATGAGATCTGAATACAATGGAAAAGTGGGAGGATGTGAACAAGATGAACTTTAAGAAGGACAAGTGCTGAGTACTACATCTGGGTAATAAAAATGAGGAACACTCATACTGGATGGAGGATACACATCTGGGTAGTAGTGGGTATGAACAAGATTTTGGGGTACAAGTGGACTGTAAGTTAAATATGAACAGCCAGTGTGATGTGGCAACAATAAAGGACTAATGTGACCTTGGCGTGTCTCAACAGAGGCATAACATCCAAATCGCAAGATGTCATAGTCCCATGCTGCATTGGTCAGGCTGCACCTGGAGCAACTGTTCAGTTTGGTTCATTTATTATTATGATAAGAAGCCATAAGATGCACATACTTAGATGAAACATTCATCTAACTGAGTTTAAACGGTATATATATATATATATATATAGAACTATGTAAAAATACAGTTGTACATAATAAAATAAGAAAGAAGAACATAAATCAGAGACTACTAGGGAGCTATAGTTACGTATTTGATCATGTGTTTTGAATATAATAATATGCCACCCAGAATTTCGCCACAGATTCAATAATTGTCTGGTTCCCATAGATTAACAATCAGTTACACTGCTCAGCAGCTGTTTGTCCCTCCATATCTATTATGAGCGGAGTAATATCTTTGTCATGGACCTTGTTATACCAGTGATATCTGAGCATCATGTGCTCGATAGTTTCTATCTCTACTGAGCCACATTGGCAAAATCTATATTCAGTGGTGATCCTTTTGAATCTGCCCTCAAGCAGCGTGGAGGGGAAAGCCTCACATCTGGCTAATGTGAAGGCTTTCCTAAACTTGTGAATATCAAGCTGTGATAAATAGGACATGGGTTGCACGTTATATTTGACAGAATCTGAGGCTCTAAACTTAGGACTTCTACTGAGATTTGCCTGTCTCTCCATGTCCATCATTCTCTGCTTTAGGGCTTATTTCGCTATGTCCCAATGCATATTCAAAATTGCTTGGGGGGAGATTCCAAGAGCATGTAGTTTGTTATGAACTGCTCTCAGCCATTTGGATTGAAAGTTGTCTGAGAGTCCCTGAGGGCAGAAATTTAATTTAAGCCAATACTGGTGTGAAGCTAAAGTAATTTTGTCTTTCATCGATATAACACCTGTCTCTAAACGGATCAATGTATTTCATACACACCTCAGGACCTGAAGAACTGCTCTAAAAAATTGGACTGAACCCACTTTAAGGGGGCAAAACTAGAGGAAGGAGGCCCAATAAAAGTGCCATAAAGCATCTGCCCAACTGCCTTTGCTTGAAAAAGTTTTTAGGCCACTGGCACATAATAGGCCCCTTTGGTGTGATAGAACTTAAGAATAGCATTGGCTGTTCTTTCTCCGTGGAAGGCGACATACTGTATACACACTTTCCTAGCCCCATTTGATTGAAGGACCATATCTAAGTATTTAAAGCAGGAAACCTGTTCTAATAAGT
>JAPDNY010001873.1:0-12069 GCA_029375565.1 Gekko gecko | reverse complement strand
TGGCATTGGACCCAGCTGAGCCTCCTCCCCTCCCCAGGTCCCATCCCCCATTCCCCGGGGATGTCCCCAGCCAGAGGTGGCAATCCTAACCCAGTGCGGAAACTAGGGTTGCCAGGCCTGGGTTGGGAAATACCTTGAGACTTTGGGGGGGGGGTTCTGGGAGAGGGCGGGGTTTGGGGATGGGAGGGGAGGGACCTCAGCATGGTCCAATGCCACAGAGTCCACCCTTCAAAGCAGCCATTTTCTCCAGGGGAGCTGATCTCTGTCAGCTGGGGATCAGCTGTAAAAGCAGGAGATCTCCAGGAACCACCTGGAGGCTGGCAACCCAGTGCAGAAACACTTCTTAAGAGTCACTAGTGGTGAAGTGTGGGGTTGCCTTTGCTGACTGAAAGGCTCTGTGTCAGCTAGGGCTGCCAGATCCCCCGGGGGAGCAGGGGTTTGCCTGCCCAAAGGGCCCCCAACTCACCGGTCAGGATCCAGCCGGCAGCGGGAACCCCACCCCCAAAGTGCCCAGATCGGGCCGATGTGCCCGATGCAATAGACGTCGCCCGGAAGTGACATCATTTTGCTGGGCACGTCACCAGGCAATGCTTTAGCAATTAGCCTGAAAACTCTATGGTAACATAGAGTTTTCAGGCTGATTGCTAGAGCGTTGCCCGGTGTCAACATGGTGATGTCACTTCCAGGCAACATCATCGCGGCACATGCACGCCACATGCGCATGCAAATATCCCGGCCTGGGACCAACTCTCCCCCACTGCATAAGGTAAGTGACTTGGCAACCCTAGTGCCAGCCATCTATATATCTAATTCCCAAGTGGCCCCCTGCATGCGGATATCTAAATCTGCACATTGCGGGCACCTGGGGGGCAGGGAGATTTTCCTGCACACCTGGGGCAGTCCCCACGTGTGCAGAAAAATCTAAAAAGTTCTAAAAAGTGTAGAAGGGATATCTAAATCCCAAAAAAAGTAAGAGAACTCTGGGAACTCTGCGGCAGCTGGCAGCTAAAAGCCGCTCAGTCCTCGCCACCGGAGCCGGGGTGGGGGGGGAGAGGAGATCAGTGGACGAGGAGGATCGCTGGAGCTGAAGGCGGGGGAGGAGATCGGCAGGCCCGGCGGCTAGAAGCCGCTCGGGCCTCCCCTCCAGAGCGGGGGGTGGGGGAAGAGGAGATCAGTGGAGGAGGAGAATCGCCGGAGCCGGGGGGGGGGAGGAGATCAATGGGCCCGGCGGCTGGAAGCCGCTCGGGCCTCGCCTCCGGAGCCGGGGGGTGGGGGAGGAGGAGATCGGTGGCGGCGGAGGAGTGAGACATAGCTGGAGCCGGGTGGGGGGAGGGAGGAGATCGGCGGCGGTAGAGGAGGGTGACAGGAGCCGGGTGGGGGAGGGAGGAGAGTTGGCGGTGGCAGTGGAGGGGACATAGCTGGAGCCGGGTGGGGGGAGGGAGGAGATTGGCGGTGGCAGCAGAGGAGATTGCTGGGGCCGGGGGTGGGGGAGGAGGTGATCGACGGAGCCGGGGGGTGGGGGAGAGGACATCGCCAGAGCCTTCCCTGAGAATATCGCGGGTCCCTCTTCTTGTTTTTTTCTAATAGTCATGCCCCAAATACCTAAATCTGTCCAGGGTTTGTGGCAGGAGCTGTCTGGGATATTCCAGGCCAGACCATTTCTTTTCTTAATTAAGTTTCTGCCCGTTTTACTTAGGGAAATAAACCTCTGGGTGGCATTCCACCCAGTGGTCTGATTTCAAACATATCGGGTTAGGATGAAATCTGGATTCAGTCGGGCCTGCCAAGGGGTATTTGTAGGAAGTCCAAGATGCGATGGCCCCTACCTCAGCCTCCAGACTGAGTGGCAAGAGAGACCAAATAGCTAGACAGGCAGACTGACCTTCCTTCCTGCATCCACTCTTCAGCCACTGTTCTCTTTGATAGGCAGATTGTGATCACAGGTACCAGTTGCCCTTTCCTACTTCTCTCTCCCTCTGAATTGAGACTTGCTCTCTACCTGCACGCACCAAGAGAGTGACATGTGGTCCTCTCTTGGTACCATGAGGCAGATGGGCCCATGGCCGGCTCGCCCACTAGGCGAGCTAGGCACTTGCCTAGGGCGCCGGGCCTGCAGGGGCGCCAAACGGCCCCCGCCCCCCTGTGAAACCCGCCCCGCCACCACCACTGCTGCTGCCTCCCTGCCACCACTGCCAGCGAAGAGCGCCCGGCGGGGCTCAGGAGGCGGCGGCAGAGCTTGCCCACCCTCCCCCTCTCCCCTGGGGGGGGGAGAAGGCAGGGGTGGCAGCCGGCAGCGAAGAGCACTCCAGTGGGCACTCAAAGGGGAAGGGCTGGGAGGGAAAGCTGGTGCTGGGAGGGAAGGGGCGGGGGTTAGAACCTCCGCCCCTTCCCTGGCTTTCCTGGGGGGCCCTGGATGGGCCTCTTGCCATCTGTCTCCATCCTTTAGCTAATAATCTCTCCTCTTTCCTATCCAAAGTGTACTTCTCAAATAAAGAGAGAAGTATTTCTCTTCTAAACTTGCAATGTGGTTCTGTGTAGCTTTGTAAGTGAACCTCAATAGTATTTTGTCGCTCCAAACAAAGTGCCTCCGTCCTCTCCTGGGCCTGCCTGCTTCTGGTTGTACCCAGAAGTGACATTACTCTGTTCTAGGATTGCCAGGCCCCCCTGGCTACCAGGGGGAGAGGGGAGGATTGCCAGCTCCAGGTTGGGGAACTCCTGGAGATTTGGGGGTGGAGCCTGGGGAGGACAGGGACCTCAAGTGGGGCACCCAATGCCACAGAGCCCACCCTCCAAAGCATCCCTTTTCTCCAGGGGAACTGATCTCTGTAATCTGGAGATGAGCTGTAATTGTGGGGGATCCCCAGGTCCCGCCCGGAGGCTGGCATCCCTGCAGTGTTCTTGGAATTCCCCAAATCTCCAGGTGTGCTGCTAGCTGGGAGTGACCTGACCCCTTCAGCAGCACTGGCACCCTCTTCACTGTGCCGCTCCATCCAGTGACTTGGGTGGTTTGGCTGGAAGACCGGCCCTGGATTTGTTCCTAATGTTGGAGTGGGGTTTTTGAATTTGACATCAGGCTGTATTTTAGAATCTGGAAGGACTAGAAATGTCTGATAACTTGAAATCTGTTGATGAATACAAATACGGCCATTGAACGAAGGGCATAATTCTTAAATGCTGTCGTGAGCAGCTTCCCATAAAAATATTGTTTGCGAGGCCTTTGGAACTGCTGAAGTGTCAGTCCTAATCAAAGGTTAGATTACAGCTGTCTGAGTGTTTTCTTTAATCAGAAGCAGTAATAGAGGAATGTGCTTATCTAGACCTGCTGAGAACTATTTGACAAAATTAAATGACACTTGTGCTGGCAGCCGCACTAATGGATTGCATTGTCGAAATGAAGCCCTTGTGTCCGAAAAAGAGCTCTGGTGGAGCATAATGGCTAAGCACCCGGTTCAATTCTTGCCTCCTCCAAGAATTCAGAGGTGCCAGATCTGACATAAATGTCAATTTGTCGGGCCGGGTCATGTGTGCCATAAAGTGCAATGCCGGGTACCAGGGATATAAGCTTTATAAAGGACAGCAGCTGGCAACCCTAGAGTTCGGGTGTCCTCACTGCAAGGCCCCACGGGCTGGGAAGGGGGTGCAGAAGAAAACCCACATGGGCAGACTGGAGACCCAGCGGTGCAGTGCTGGACAGACGGCCCCATGCCCCAACAGAAGACCATCTGCACACATGCCCCACGTGCAAACACTGGTCTCTGAGGCCATCTGGGGCAGCATCCCCAGAACTGCAGGCCGAGCGGAGAGGTATGAACGTGGCTGCAGTGGCTCCCAACTTACCAGGGAGGCTGTCCCAGAAGTGAAGGGGTTCCGCTTGACTTCTGCAGACGAGGCTGTTCTTCTGTGCTGAAGCCACAACTGGAGTGGCTCTGCCCATCCACCCCTGAGCAGCCTCCTGTTCCCTCCCTCACACCAGTTGCTCTCGAACCGCACAACCGCCCTGGACGGTCTGGTCCCGATCCCTGGGCCTCATGTTTGTCATATACAATCGGCTTCCCTTGTCATATACAATCGGCTTCCCTTGGCCACAGGCTAGGGCTGTGATGTGAACTTCCAGGTAGGTCCTCCTGAAGCTCTCCCAAATCCTAACTGACCTCCAGACTGCAGAGTGCAGCTCCCCTGGAGAAAGCGGCAGCTTTGGAGGGTGGACTCTATGGCACTGTACCCCAATGAGGTCCCTCTCCTCCCCAGGCTCCACCCCCAAATCTATTGCCAAATCTCCAGGGATTTCCCAACACAGAGTTGGCAACCCTACATAGGCTTTTATTTAAGGGAAAATGGCACTGCACAGAGCTATGCGATGGCTCTGTGCACCATTACAATATAGCTTAACATTTTGCTTTGTTGCTTAGAGTCACCTCCTATAACATTTAGATGCCTAGACGGTGACTGCAGCCATGAAATTAAAAGACACCTGCTCCTTGGGAGGAAAGCGATGGCAAACCTAGATAGCATAATAAAAAGTCGAGACATCACCCTTGCCAACAAAAGTCTGTATGTTCAAAGCAATGGTACTCCCAGTAGTACTATATGGCTGCGAGAGTTGGTCCACAAGGAAGGCCGAGAACCGAAGAATAGATGCTTTTGAATTATGGTGCTGGAGAAGACTCTTGAGAGTCCCTTGGACTTCAAGGAGATTGAATCAGTCAGTCCTAAAGGAAATCAAGCCTGACTGTTCCCTGGAAGGCCAAATCCTGAAGTTGAAGCTCAAATACTTTGGCCACCAAATGAGAAGGGAGCACTCACCGGAGAAGACCCTAATGCTGGGAAAGACTGAAGGTCAAAGAAGAAGGGGAAGGCAAAGGATGAGATGGTTAGACATCCAACATGAAATTAAGCAAACTCCAGAGGACAGCGGAAGACAGGAGGGCCTGGCGTGAAGTGGTCCATGGGGTCGCGAAGAGTCGGACTCGACTGTGCAACTGAACAACAACAAAAATGTGATGGCTCTGTGCACCATTACACTATAGCTGAGCATTTTGCTTTGCTGTTTAGAGTCACCTCCTATAACATTTAGAAGCCTACATAGAAAGGGGGGGGTCCTCTCAATATGGGGGTGGGGGAGGCTGACAGCACGGCTATAGAAGAGGGCTCCGTTTGAGGTTCACTTCATGAACTCTGTCAAAGCTGTTCAGCGTGAGGGGTCTTCAGAAGCAGAAGAACAAGTGGGGCAGAACAAACACCACAAGTGTAGCTTTGCCCCAGTCAGGTCCCTGTTAAGGACTTTGTGCTGCATATTCTCTGGCATCCCCAGTCCACTGACAACTTTATGTGACTTCTCAGGAAAAGATTTTAGAATGGTCTCCTTTGCTTTTGAAACACTGGTGACCACTCTGTGGGGAAGTGCCTGTGGCCTCTGGGGGAGGCTCTTCGGCAGGGGAGGGAATGGGTAGGAACAAGCGGGCTTGCATGACGGGCCGGGGTCCTCGAGGGGCTTGGATGACTCCGTTTCCACATCCGCATCCATCACTTTTTGCATCAAGTACCCGCCCCGACCCGGATGGCCCTGTCTAGCCCGATCTTGTCAGGTCTCGGAAGCTGAGCAGGGGCAGCCCTGGCCAGTACTTAGCAGGGAGACCACCAAGGAATAAGAGGGTTGGGATGGAAAGCCAGGAAACGGCAAACCACCCCTGGACATCTCTTGCCTTGAAGACCCCACATGGTCGCCAGTGTCAATGTTCCCTCTCAGCTGTGGAGTCTTCTTGTGAGCAAAAATTCCACTTTGCGAGCTGCTGGCATTAAAGTTGTGAGCAAGCAATCTGGCTACTGCATAAATTAGTTTGCTCTGGAGCCACCCTTCCTGAGCTAAGACAAAGATCTGTGAGCTGGAGGCTAAAAAACTGTGAGCTAGCTCACACCAACTCCGCTCAGAGGGAACACTGGTCGGTCGCCACATGTCGGCTACGACTTGACGGCACTTCCCACCACCACTGACATCGTGCGACTCTTAGATGGCCTGAAGTTTTGAGTTGCGCAAATGTTCTTTCAGGACTGCTCATTTTCTGTCTGGTTGCAGATTTTAAAAGGCCCCATTTGGCAGTCGGTAGGCATATAAAAACACTGACCTGCTTTTCAGAGTTGTTGGGGGGGGGGTGTTGAGGGAACATTCCTTGGAGCGCTTTGGACATTGCAAGTAGTCAGTGCTGAAAATTATTATTAGAATTCAGGACCATTATCTCTCAACACTAGAAATCCGGAGGTACTTTCACACTTTGACAGCCCTTCTACGCCAACAGTAGGTCATGCGGGGCCCTTGTTAGGCTCTTTCTGCTGCTACAGACAGACGAACAGAATGACTCATCTTGATCTAGGCTGCAGTCCGATGGCGGCATCACAGGAAGGAATACGTCTCACTAGGGTTGCCACTTACAGGGTAATGGTGCTCCCTGCGTCCCCCATCCTCCCTCACTGTGTCCCCACCACACACACAACATCTCTCGTTTCACTGTCCAACTCTCACATCCATACAGTACTACTGGGAATACCATCACTTTGACTATGTGGACTTTTGTTGGCAGGGTGATGTCTCTACTTTTATTTTGCAGTCTAGGTTTGCCATCACTTTCCTCCCAAGGAGCGGGCGTCTTTTAGTTTCATGGGTGCAGTCACCGTCTGCAGTGATCTGGGATCCCAGGAACGTGAATTCTGTCACTGCCTCCAGGACTTCCCCTTCTATTTGCCAAGGAGTGATGGGGCTGGATGCCATGACCTTAGTTTTTTTGATGTTGAGTTTCAAGCCAACTTTTTCATTCTTAGCAAGAGGCTCTTTAGGTCCTCTTCTCTCTCTGCCATTAGAGTGGTATCGTCTGCATATCTGAGGTTGTTGATGTTTTTCCCGGCAATCTTAATTCTGGCTTGTGATTCATCCAGGCCGGCATTTCACACGAAGTACTCAGCATATAAATTAGATCAGCAGGGTGACAATATACATCCTTGTCGTACTCCTTTTCCTATTCTAAACCAATCAGTTGTTCCATGCCCAGTTCTAACTGTTGCTTCTTGATCCTTATACAGGTTTCTCAGGAGACATGTGAGGTGATCTGGTACTTCCATCTCTTTAAGAACTTGCCACAGTTTGTTGTGGTCCACACAATTGAAGGCTTTAGCGTAGTCAATGAAGCAGAAATTTTTCTGGTACTCCCTTGCTTTCTTCATAATCCAGCAAATGTTGGCAATTTGATCTCTCGTTTCTCTACCTCTTCGAGACCCAGCTTGTACTTCTGGCAGTTCTCTGTCCACATACTGCTGAAGCCTAGCTTGTAGGATCTTGAGCATGACCTTGCTAGCGTGTGAAATGAGTGCAATTGTGTGATAGCTCAAACATTCCTTGGCATTGCCCTTCCTCGGGATTGGAATGAAGTTTAAGAGGACGCACTGAAATATCTGCATTCAGCATCTGTATTCTGAAGTAATACTGTCTAGGAACAATTTTTGGCAAATGACCTATTTGCATGTTCAAATGTGATGAAGCTGTCCTTCTAGAAGTTAGCTTTGGACTGTGTAGAGGTTTATGGACCGAGGCAAGCAACTGACCCTGTTTTTCCCAGAGTGATTCCTCACATCTTCCCCAGTGGTCCCAGCACTGCTGTGCGTGATTCCGTAGCATGCAGGCCCAGAGGGCACAACTGATTGAAAGAAATTCTTGCCAGGCATGATCATTTCTGCTCCCCAAGGACGGTTCTGGCTCTTTGCCGCTTTCTGCTTTATGTACCGTTAGGGAGATGAGGCAGCTGATGTGACTTCGCCGGCTGTGATGGCAGGAGATCCAAATGTGTTCTGATTTCAGTATTCTCTTTGGAATTATCACGTTTCACCCAGCCAAACTCATTGCGGGGGGAGCACACCTCCCTGCATATGTACCTGGCTTATCACCCTTTTTTGTTCCCTGGAGGCAGCTACTTCTTTGTACCACAGCAGGACAGGCAAAGGAATGCAAGGACAATGAAGGAGGAAAGGAGGAAGGAGAACGGCGCTGAGAAGAGCAGCCACAAAACAGTTCAAAATGGGTTTGCAGCAATTGCCAAAAGATATATAACTCAAAGTACAGACTCGTTTTGACACAGAGCGAGCGAAGAAGTTTCCATTCAGCCCTAGATCTGATGTTTACCCTGGCTTGTGATCTGTGTTTTTGATCTTGCTTTGATGCCATTTTGTTCCTGGATTTTTTATTATATAGAGAGAGGGGGAGGGTACAGGGTTGCCAACCTCCAGGTGGGGCCTGGAGACCCTCAGAATTACAACTGACCTCCTGACTGCAGACATTTTTTTAACCATAAATAACAACCTTATTAGCAATCACCAACTAGAAACATCAAAACAGAAAGTATGGATTAATACATATCATAACCTTTTATCAATAATCACAAAGAACTGAACATTAACTTTAGAATAAATCAGAGCATGAAATCATAGAAACCTTTCTGTTTATAAAACTTGCTTCAATAAATGGGAGCCATTTTGAATAGAAAATAGATTGGGAATGGTGATTATTACTGCAGACATAAATTCCCCCTGTAGAAAATGGCTGCTTTGGAGGGTGGTCTTTATACCCTACGGAGGTCCCTTCCTTCCCCAGTCCCCACCTCTCTGGGCCCCCAAGTCTCCAGAAGTTTCTCAGCCTGGAGATGGCAGCCATAACTGGGAGGCATGGATGAAGCCACTCTTGCACAACGCCCTGGCCGGGGGTGCTGTGTCGGTGGCAGTACTGGCCTGGGGCCTGGGGTGTCTTCTCTGGACTTGCACCAGCTTATACGAGCCAAGTGGACCATTCACTGGATCTGGCAGAGTGCAGCTTTAGATATCTACAGCAGTGCATATTACTGTTTGACAGTCTCCGTACCTCTCAGAACATTTTATGCTCTTCCTTCCACCTGGGACTGCCGGGACTCCCCTGGCCAGCGCCAGTTTGGGAAACTCCTGGAGATTTGGGCATGGAGCAGGGGGAGGGCAGGGACCTCAGTGGGGTACAAGACCACAGAGGTCCTTTCCGCACTAGACCTTAAATCCTGGTTCAACCCTGTCCCCCAACTTACATTCTACACTACTCGTGATTTCACCCCTGTAATTATCTCGGGTATATTTTGTTTCCACGTTACACTGAGGTCACCCCGGTTTCACCTCACACTTAGAATCACAGAATCATAGAGTTGGAAGGGACCTCCGGGGTCATCTAATCCACCTCCTGCACAATGCAGGAAATTCACAGATACTTCCCCCTCCACACCCTCAGTGACCGCTGTTCCACACCCAGAAGATGGCAAAAAACTTCCAAGATTGCTTCCTGACCCCAAAGTGGCAATCAGCATTTCCCTGGGTGTGTAAAAAGGGTCACAAGAACTCAGCACTGAGGCCACCCTTCCTGCCCTCCCTCTCATGATCTGCCCAGGTTCACTTGTCCCAGGATATAACCAGGGATAAATGCAAAGTATTGTGTTGTGAGTTGAACTCTGATAAAACCAGGGATGAGATCCAAGTGCGGAAAGGACCGGAGTCCACCTCCCAAAGCATCCCTTTTCTCCAGGGGAACTGATCTCTGCAGTCTTGAGATGAGCTCCAATTCCAAGGGATCCTCCGGTCCCACATGGAGGCTGGAAAATCTTCTCCCACCTAGGGTTGCCAGCTTCCAGGTGGCAGCTGGAGGTCCCCTGGGATCAAAACTGATCTCTGAGTAACAGAGATCAGTCCATCCGGAGAAAATGGCCACTTTCGAAGGCGGGCTCTGTGGCATTCTACCGAGGTCCCTCTCTTTCCCAAACCCGCCCTCCTCAGGCTCTGGCCACAAAATCTCCAGGCATTTCCCAACCCTGGGCTGGCAGCCCTTCTCCCACTACTTCCTTGGCTTCCCTCCTCTTTATGGAACACGCCCATGTCTTTCATTAAAACCACTGCACAGGAGGCCACTGTGCTACCAGCTGTGATGGACTGTGCTTTAAAAGCTCATAAGTGTTGTATAAATATGTGATGGGTGTGAAGGGTTAATGCCTCACAGAGCCAAAGAGCTTTTGAGTGACAGGTTGGTCAAATGGATTTCATTGGATGGAGTCAGTTGAGAAGAAAGAGTTGGGAACTGACTGTGAACGAGAACTCCGTTTAGTACTGACTGAGGGCTGGGAAGGCAGCAAGGAGGAGTGAGAGGATTGCTGAAGACCCCTATTCAGGCCAGAAAAAGGGACAGAGCTTCTAGTTTAGAGAAGTCATTCCCTGCCCAGTTGAAGAGGGAGACAGCTGTAAAGAGTGGAGCGATACCTGGTTTGTTTAGAGAAGGGCTTCAGGTACTTGGGGGCTGCGATGGCTCAGAGTTTAAGATGCTGAATTGCAGACTAGAAGGTCTGTAGCCCGGCAGTTTGAGACCCTAGTGCCACATGATGGAGTGAGCTCTCATCTCTGGCCCCAACTCCTGCCAACCTAGCAGTTCAAAAGCAAGAAACTGCAAGTAGATAAACAGGTACCACTTTGGTGGGAAGGTAACAGCATTCCATGCACCTCGGCATTTAGTCATGCCAGCCACATGACCACTGAGAAGTCTTCAGACAGCACTGGTTCTTTGGCTTGGAAACGGAGATGAATACTGCCCCCTAGAGTTGGATTCAACTGATTTTGAGCAAGGGAAACCTTTACCTTTTACCTCAAGTACTTGGTAGTGTATCCCTGGCTTCTGAAATTTGAAGAGTCAGTTAAACTCAAGAACTTATACTGGAGACCTTAGCACACACTGAAAATAAAGCCTCTCATCTCAAAGGTTCTAAGATTTTGTGACAAGCTTAAAACTCTCATTTGCTGGAAACATATGAGCATACTCTCTGAAGACTTCTCAGTGGTCATGTGGCAGGCATGACTAAACACTGAAGTGCACGGAATGCTGATACCTTCCCACTGAAGCGGTACCTATTTATCTACTTGCAATTTCTAAGTTTGTGCAATTACTAAATTACCTCAGAGTTATTATTGATTCACCTCAGACTTTTACTCTGATTCCCCCTGACATTTCCCCCTCTACACTCAAAATATTTTGCTTCTTTTTGAACTTTCAAAAGCATCTCATGTGCCATTTTCGGAAGTATACGTTAAGGAGGTGGTCTCGTCTCTCCCCTCAAGTCTCTGGGCTGAGCCAGCATCAAAATATATTAATGTAACAGGGTGGGACAGCCATAAACCTTCAAATAAGATGAAAATAGGTAAAGGGGCTGCCCAAAGGGAAAGAAGAAAAATGGAGGGAAAATCCTGCATGTGAGGGAAGGGAAGAGGGTGAGGTGATTGCCATACCAATACTGCTGTGCGAATGTGCACAAGGTTGCAGTGGACCCCAATTGTGCCAGCTTGACTAACAAATATTTCATGGCCATGAAACGTGTGTACAAATTTCACCAGGTCTATTTTGCTTCCCGGGGATGCTGCTCTTTTTCCTTCATCCTGCATGATCAGTCAAATGGGAGTTGAGCTTTAATTCTGAATCATTCTGGGAAAAGTCTTTAGTGTTGTTGTTATCAGGGCTTTTTTTGTAGAAAAAGCCCAGCAGGAACTCATTAGCATAATAGGCCACACCCAATGGCAGAAACTCATTAGCATATTAGGCCGAGCAGGGAACCCAGGCATGTTTAGAACGCCTTTCTTTCCCTTGCCCATCTGAGGAAGGGAGAGAAAGGCATTTAAATCTCCCCTCATTCCCTGGGTTTCTCTGCAAAAGCGGAGAGGCTCAGGGGGAAGGGGGCATGTCTGTCCACCTCCCCTTCCCCTCCCCAGCCAACCTGCCGCAGAAGCCAGCAGGAATGCTGTTCCCGTGCGTTTCTGCCCCAAAATAGCCCTGGTTGTTATGTCTGTTGTGGTCTTGGAATCTACTCAGAATGGATGAAAGGTTGGCCACAGTTTAAGAATGGCCCATTAATATATACTTTCACTTCTATCTTACTTATGGTGTAGAGAGGAAAGGCAGCATACTATAGCCTGATCTCATCAGATCTGGGAAGCTAAGCGGGATCGGCACTTGGAAGGGAGACCTCCAAGGAAGACTCTGCA
>JAPDNY010001872.1:0-12073 GCA_029375565.1 Gekko gecko | reverse complement strand
TGTCAGAAAGTGATGTCTTTGATGTTTCTCACTGCATCCATTGTGTTATGTTTCTACCCCGCTTTGCGCTTGCGTAGCTATGCAGCCTGAAACGTGGGAGCTTCTTCCCTGCCGCTTTTCCTTATCACGGTGGCCTTGAATGTAGGCTTTGGACTATTCTTGTTTCGCTGAGAATTTTCCAGTCCTGGGAAGGCAAGGGGAGGGGGGGAGTAGTCTCCCGCTCATGAAGTATTTCTCCCGCCGGGAGTTCCCGCGCGAGTGCTCAAGTTTTATTCGCTAGGCGCTTCATTGCATCACACTATAAGTTAGCCTGCTCTGCTTTGCTCCCCATTCCTGACAATGACCTCCTACTGTGGGTTTTAGCAAGATAATCCTAATAAACCTTTCTTTGTGCAAGAATGACTGGATCTACTTGATTTTAAACCTGACAGAAATTGTCAGGAATCCACATCTTTCCCTCACCGTCGACGTCCGCCATCCACCACGATGAGCGGGGCGGGAAAGGGAGCCCCGGGCGCAGTCCCGTTGAGTACGACCTCGGGAGCCGCCGGGGCAGTTCCAACGATCACTACGGCGGGAGCCACAGGTGTCGTTCCAGTGACTACTGCGTTGGGAGCCATGGCTCCCGTTACCTCTGTGGCTGCTCCAGTGGTTACCATTCCGACTACTACCGTGGTTCCTGTGACTACAACTACAGTGGTGACGACACCAACTACCTATTCAGCACCCGTGTTGGCTACCACCACCATCGATTGGCACAGTTGGAGCCACGTACGCACTCCCGATCTACAGCCCGGCCGGGCTGATACCAAGTCAGGGTGGTGCGGTTCCACGAACCTATGTGCCAGGAGTCCCAACACCCTGGGATAAAGGGGTGACATTTCGCAGATCGCGCGATTGGACTAAGAACCTGTTGGACACTACCCAGACCACCTGGACTATGCCGGGAAGCCAGAGCCGTGACAGCCTCCTGGATCCCAGAGGTAGTTTTGGTCTTCCCCAAGGGCGGGTGTCCCGGGGTTCTCCCAGAACGGGGTCCAGCCAGGACACTGATGCCCGCATGGATTCTATCCAAGAGGACACCCGACGGCTGGTAAGGGATATGAGTAAACTAATGCAGTCCCTACCCCAGATGATGGACCAAGCTATTAGGGCCCATCCGCTGACACAACCCAGACCTGCCCCCGCACCGGCTCCAGCCCCGGCGCCACCGTTGGTGCCAGGACGGCCACCTCCTCCTCCTCCGGGCCCGGGGCCAGGCCAACCAGTACCGCCGGGTCCAGGGCCGGGCCAACCAGCGGTCCCAGGGCCAGGGCCAGGCCAACCAGCGCCCCCAGGGCCAGGGCCGGGCCAGCCAGCACCAGCCCCACCTCCAGTAGTGGCCCCAGTACCGGGAGCAGGGCCAGGGCCACCAGGACCTGTCCAGCCGCCAGTTGTGCCTCCACCTCAGCCTCCGGCTCCAGCGCCCCTCATGCAGCTGGTACCGATCATGGCGCCGGCCCCCCGGTAATCCGCCCCAAGGACATGCTTGAGATCACTTTTGATGGAGATCCAGAGACTGTGTCCTTTTTCATATTACAAGTTGGAAAATTTGTACAAAGATGGGGCTATGTATTCCCAGATGAAGAACAGCAGGTGGAGTTTATTGCATCCAGGTTCCGGGGGAGTGCTACTAGCTGGTATGTAGCCCTTCATGATCTGGAGGCGGAGGAGTTGGGGAATGTGGATGACTTCATGTGGGCTTTGAGAAACCGTTTTGAAGATCCGGGGGCGGCCCAAAAGCTGAAGCCTTCCTTCGCACTTTCAGACAAGGCAAACTCTCAGTGCGGGAGTACTCCAGAGAGTTTCAAAGGCATGCTGTAAAAATTCGAGACTGGACTGATGCGGTGTTGGCCCAACAATATAGAATGGGACTGGCAGTTGACGTCCGCAATAATGTTCTCAGCTCTCAGCAACCTCGTACCCTCCAGGGGTGGATGGAGGAAGCCGAGAAGGCCGAAAGTCGCTTGCAAATGATGAAGCTGGATTTATCCTTGGGTAACAATCGTCCAAGTGTTGCGGCGGGCCAGGCCAGACCCAAACCAACTTCCACCCCAAGTGGCCTGAGGGATCAGCGTATGCGACAGGGGCTCTGCCTGCGATGTGGGGAGAAAGGGCATTTCGCCGCTGCCTGCCCGAAAGGGGATCCCAATAGAGTTCTACCACAAGAAGAGCCCAGAAGGTGGACAACCTCCACCCCGAGAAAAGGTACCGCCAAACCACGCAACACACGGGCTCTGTTTGCTAGCCCCGACCAAGTGGATACCTTGATGCTAGAGGAAGAGAGTGAGATGCAGGGAAATGAGATGGTCCTGTTGGTGAACGGCGCTACACAGCAGGACCCAACACCAGAGGCGCCTAAAATGGTGAGCAACTACCCCTCTCTCTTCTTTGTGACTGTTTTGGTGATGAATCCAGCAATGATGACTCACATTCGGGTCCGGGCTCTCATTGACTCAGGGTGCGGGAGGGATCTCATAAACCCTTCTATGGTTATGGGGTTGGAGGCAGCTGTGGTTCACCTGAAAGACCCAATAACTTTCACACAGATGGATGGGTCTCCGATGAAAAAACCATGCCAATTTGAGACTGTTCCTTTAAGAATAGGCATTGGTGACCACTGGGAGCTACGCTCATTCGTAATAGCTCCGCAAGCCCAATTTCCTTTGGTATTGGGTAGCCCCTGGTTACATGGACATAACCCGTACATTTTATGGGAAGAAGGGGAAGTACAATTTATCTCCCCAAAATGTACAGAGCACAAATGGGACCCCGGGTGGGGAAATCCCCCATGCAATGAACCTCCACGAGCTTGTTTGGCAACGGAGGAACTTAACCGCATCCCTGAGGAGTACCAGTATATAACCCGGGTGTTTGAGGAGGAGGAAGCAGATGAATTGCCCCCCATCGTAACTCCGACTGTGCAATTGAGATCCTTCCGGGTCAAAAGATTACCAAAAGGGAAAATTTATGCCATGAGCCCAAGTGAAAAGGAGGAACTTCGCCGATTTATTGATAAAAATCTGGCCCGTGGATTCATTCGGCCAGCATCATCCCCTTTTGCAGCACCTGTCTTATTTTGTAAAAAAAAGGATGGGGGGCTCAGACTCTGCACGGATTACCGGGGACTTAACGCAGTGTCTGCTACCAATGCCTACCCGATGCCCCTCATCAAAGACCTACTGGCTGAGGTGGCGAAAGGGAAAGTGTTCTCTAAACTGGATTTAAGAGATGCCTACTTTCGGGTTCGTATTAGAGAGGGGGATGAATACAAGACTGCATTTAATACCCCGCTGGGGCAATTTGAATACCGGGTGATGCCCTTCGGGTTACAAGGGGCACCAGGGGTCTTCATGAACTTAATCAATGAAGTGTTACACCCCTATTTATTCAAGGGAGTGGTTGTTTATTTAGATGATATCTTGGTCTATACCCCGGATCAAGAATCCCACACTACCCTTATGCGGAAAGTATTGGAAAAGCTTTTAGAACACAAACTGTTTGTTAAGCTGTCAAAATGTGAATTTCACCAAGAGAGCATTGACTTTTTGGGATACCGCATATCCTCCGCGGGGTTGGAGATGGACCCAAAAAAGGTCCAGGATGTTTTGAGATGGGAGCCCCCCAAAACCAGGCGCCAGCTCCAAAGTTTTCTCGGCTTCGCCAACTTTTACCGTCAATTCCTGCCACACTTCGCCCAAGTAGCCCTTCCCCTCACGGAACTTCTAAAAACCAAGGGGAGGGGATCTAAGGCTTCGGTCCCAGGAGCCCCTTTGGACTGGACTCCGCAGTGTCAGCAAGCGTTTGAACAACTTAAAAGATTGTTCACGTCTGAGCCCATACTAGCCCACCCTGATGAAACAAAGAAATTTGTAGTGCAAGTAGACGCATCAGACACTGCTATGGGTGGGGTGATTTTGCAAGAGAATGCTCAAAAGCAGCTACAACCCCTGGCTTATGTGTCGAGAAAATTTAATGACACAGAAAGATTTTGGCCCATTTGGGATAAGGAAGCGGCGTCTATCCGTTTAGCCTTGATCACATGGAGACATTGGTTAGAGGGGTCCCGAATACCTTTTGAAATCTGGACTGATCATAAAAATCTTGAGGTATTGCGAAAACCCCGGAATCTAAATGCCAAACAGTTCCGGTGGGCTGAGTTTTTCTCCAAATTTCAGTTTACCCTGCACCACTTCCCAGGGAAAGCCAACCATTTAGCGGACGCTCTCTCCCGCCTTCCTCAGCATTTTTCTAAGAGGGTCGAAGTTCGGGAATCCATGTTCACCCCGGAACAATTAGTTGGTGCAGTTGTAACCCGTAAAGCTAAACAGGCACCTATAAGTCACATCCAGACATTGAATTGGGAAAAGCAGTTTTTATCTGACATCACCCCACCAGAAACGAATGAGTTACAAGCCAGGGATGATGTGAAGTGTGATCCTAATGGCTGCTGGTACAAGGGGAATAAAATGTTTGTCCCAGAAGCTACCCGAGCCCAGGTTTTGCGCACAGTTCATGATTCAAAAGCTGCGGGACACTTTGGATATGTAAAATCCTTAAGGCTTCTGCAACGGAGCTTCTGGTGGCCCAGAATGAAACAAGAGTTATCTCGTTATATACAGTCCTGCCCAACGTGTAATCGTTGTAAAGCCAGACCAGGAAAACCTCCAGGCCTCCTGCAACCACTACCCACCCCGAGCAGACCCTGGGAAGTAATCTCTATGGATTTTATCACTGATCTTCCCCCTCTAAACATATGACGGTTATTTGGGTGGTAGTGGACTTATTCTCTAAGCAAGCCCACTTCATACCGTTCCCCAGTATGCCAACAGCAAAAAGCCTGGCCAAAGCATTCATTCAACACATTGCCAAATTGCATGCATTGCCCCTCAAGATCATTTCCGACAGGGGGTTCCATTCGTTTCCAAGTTTTGGTCTGAGCTAATGACTCTAATGGGTATTGAACGTGCGCTTAGTACCACCTATCACCCTGAGACTGATGGCCAGACGGAGAGGGTGAACCAGACGTTGGAACAATATCTAAGGTGTTTTTCTAATTATCAACAAGACAATTGGGTAGATTTGTTGCCATTGGCGGAGTTTGCTTACAACAACTCATGGCATGCTTCCACGAAAATGTCACCATTCAAAGCTGCCATGGGCTATGACAGCCCCCCTCTTCCTTTCTTAAAACCTGGTGAGAATGGTGGTAAAGCCTCGGCATGGTGTCAAACTCTCCGTGACTCCTGGCCCCTAATTATCGAGACTTTGAATGAGGCCAAGGCACAGTATAAAAAACAAGCAGATAAGAAACGGGCCGGGGGATGGAAATTACAACCGGGAGACACTGTCTATCTCTCGACTAAGAATCTAAGGCTAGCGCAACAGTCCAGGAAACTGGCATGGAAATATATTGGTCCTTTCCGAGTGCTAAGATGTGTGAATCAAGTAACTGTACAACTAGACTTGCCTAAATCTCTTAAAGCAATACATCCAATTTTCCATTACAGCCTTCTCAAGCCGGCCTTCCCCCCAACTAAAGGGCATCCTGAGACGTTGGCTCCTCCCCCCTCTGATGATTGACGGTGAAGAGCACTATGAGATCGCTGATGTTTTGGACTCTAAGATACTTCGTGGACAACTTATGTACCTGGTGCAATGGGTACACTTTGGGCCCCAATACAGGGAATGGGTGAAAGTTTCTGATATCAATGCACCTGATCACCTTAAAAACTTTCACGCTCGATAGCCTAATAAACCTGGGGGCCCTTGTTCGCTCCTTCCTTTTTTTTTTTTTTTTGGTAAATACAGTTTATTATTGGATATATCACATGTTCATACAAATTAAACCTACATACATATCCATTTTTCTTATTCCCCTTCTCCCCCCCCAACAAGGCTTCCCGCACTGCTTCAACCCCATTAATGTATCTCATATTCATTACAATTACTTCTAAACTTATTTTCTCTTTCTAACGGTAACAATACTAAAGTCTAATTCTCTTTCCGTTTCTTCTTAATAACTATCAAAGCAAATCAAACCACTTTTAATGTCCCAATTTTTCAACAAATATTTTTGAAAGTCTTTCCAATCCTTAAAAAAAGTTTCATCTTCTTCATTGTTTAACTTTCTTGTTAACTTGTCCATTTCTGCCAAAAACAACGTTTTTTAATCCATTCCCATGTTTCAGGTACTTTATCTTGTTTCCAACATTGAGCAAAAGTCAGTCTTGCTGCTGTAGTCAAGTACCATAATAGTGTTCTCTTGGCTACATTTATTTCTTCCATTTTAAGACCTAACAATAACATCTGTGGGTCTTTCTTAAAAGTACAATTCAAAATTTTTTGCATCTCATTGTGGATCTCTGTCCAATACTTTACTGCTTTGTCACATGTCCACCACATATGGTAAAAAGACCCTTCATGTTTCTTGCATTTCCAACATTTGTTAGACATACTTTCATTTATGATAGCAATTTTTTTGGGCGTCATATACCATCTATACATCATTTTATAACAATTCTCTTTAACATTTACACAAGTTGAAATTTTCATTGACTTTTTCCACAAATATTCCCAAGATGTCATTAATATTTCTGTATTAACATTTACAGCCCATTTTATCATTTGCTCTTTTACAACTTCATCCTCAGTGTACCATTTCAATAAAACCTTATACAGTTTAGAAATCATTTTTTTCCTTTCTCAAACCATACAGTTTCAATTTCAATATACTTTTCTCTGAAACCATATTCTCTTTTATCGGTCTTAAATAAATCATAAATCTGTCTATACTTCAACCAATCATATTCAAATTCAACATCAAATCTGTCTTTTAACACAAAATTTTTCCCTTCAGATTTTAAAAGATTTTTATAAGGTAGCCAATCTAGCCCTTGATTTCTTGAATATGGATTAATCACTTCTGCTGGTACAATCCAAAGTGGTCTTTCTTCTGAGAAGAATTTTCTGTATCTCATCCATGTCTCGAACAGTGATTGTCTTACAAAGTGGTGTTTAAAAATTTTATCCATTTTTACTTTTCCATACCATAAATATGCATGCCATCCGAATTTGTTATCATGCCCTTCCAGGGCCAATAACTTCTTGTTCTCCAGATTAATCCATTGTTCCAACCATGTTAAACAGACGGCATCATAATACAGTCTTAGATTTGGTAGTTGTAGGCCTCCTCTCTCTCTTGCATCACATAAAATTTTCATTTTAATCCTTGGCTTTCTTCCTGCCCATACGAATTTAGATAATTCTTTCTGCCACGAATCCAGTACTTTCCTTTGTTTTAGTATTGGAATAGTCTGAAATAAAAACATCAAACGCGGCAAGATATTCATTTTTACAGTCGCGATTCTTCCCATCAGTGATAAATTCAAAGTGTCCCATTTCTTCATATCTTGTTGAATCTTGTGCCACACCTTTTCATAATTGTTTTTAAACAAGTCAATATTTTTCATGGTTAATTCAATTCCAAGATATTTAGTCTTTGTAACTACTTCACATTGAATTTTCTCTTGAAGTTCTGTTTGTCTTTGTTTCGTCATATTTTTGCACATCACTTTGGTTTTACTTTTATTAACATAAAATCCCGCAACTGAACCAAATTCTTCAATTTTTTCCATCAGTTGTGGTATTTTCTCGATTGGGTCTTGAATCATAAACATTACATCATCTGCAAATGCCCTGTATTTATAGGCAAAACCTTTGACTGTAAGTCCTTCAATACTGTTATCTTTTCTTATCGCTGTCAATAATATTTCCAATATCCAAATAAACAACAACGGGGATAACGGGCAGCCTTGACGTGTTCCCTTTTGGACTTGGAAGAAGTCCGTCTTTTCTTTGTTTATATTCAAAGCCGCTTTTTGTTCTGAATATATTGCCACAATCATATTTAAAAAGGACTGTCCAATATCCATTTTTTCAATAACTTGCAGCATAAACTCCCAATTTAAATTGTCAAAAGCTTTTTCCGCATCTAGGAAGAGGAATCCAACTTCTTTTTCAGGATGCTTGTCATAATATTCAATTGCATCTATCACCACTCTTAAATTGTCTCTGATTTGTCTATTTGGTAAAAATCCAGCTTGTTCTTCCGCTATTATATCTTTCAGATATTTTTTCAGTCTCTCTGAGATTATTTTTGCAAATAATTTGTAATCATTATTTAATAGCGATATTGGCCTATAATTCTTTACTTGAGTCAAATCCAAACCTTCTTTAGGTATCAATGAAATGTTTGCTTCTTTCCATGAATCTGGGATCCGTTTGGTCTTTCTTATCTCATTCGACAGAAGTACTAAAATAGGGGTTAGCTCCTCTTTAAATTTCTTATAAAACTTTGCTGTAAAGCCATCTGGTCCTGGAGCTTTGCCCAACTTTGCATCTTCTATCGCCATTGTCACTTCTTCTTTCGTTACTAAACCATTTAATAATTCCTTAATTTGTTTTCCCAGCTCTGGAACTTCAATCGTCTCCAAATATTTGTTGATTCTCTGTTGATCAATTCCTTTCTTTTTAAATAATTTGGCGTAATATTTAAAAAAAGCTCTTTTTATACCATTCAAGCTCATAACATCCTTTCCATCTTCAGTAATCTTAGATATAAAATTCCTTTCTTTTCTATTTTTCAATTGCCATGCTAAAAACTTTCCTGGTTTGTTTGCACCCTCAAATGCTTTTTGCTGTAATTTCTTCAAATTCCAATATAATTCTCTGTTTAGTAGAACATTCAACTGATCTTGCAGAAAGTGGATCTCTTTAATAATCTTCTTCTTCCCTGGTCTTTTCTTTAATTCCTTTTCTTTTTGTCGAATTTTTTCATGAAGGTCTTTCTGTTGTTGGATCTTTTGCTTTTTGTCCTTGGAGTTCAGAGAGATAAGCATACCTCTCATTACTGCTTTGTATGCATCCCATACAACTTGTATGTCCGTACCTTTTATTCAAATTCAGTTCAAAAAAACTTTTCGTTTCGTTTTTTAAGATTTCATTAATTTGTTTTTGATCCAATAAATCTTCATTAATTCTCCAATATAACTGTTTAGATTTTGCTTTAGATATCCAAAGTAGGGGATTATGGTCAGAGTTAGTTTTCGGTAAAATTTGTATTTTATAAGTTTTTTGCGCCATCTCCTCTGACATCCAAATCATGTCAATTCGAGAAAAGGAATCATGTCTATTCGAATAAAACGTGTAGTCCTTAGTCTTAGGATTCCACTTCCTCCAAACGTCTTCCAATTTCTCTTGCTTCATCAATTGAAAGAAATTTTTTGGTAACTTTCCAACTGTCTCTCCACTTGCTTTAGATTTTCTATCCAATGTATTATTCACTGTACCATTGAAGTCTCCAGCAAGAACAATTTGATCATAGTTTACACACTCCAACTCTTTGGTCAAGTCATTAAAAAAGTCTCTTTTGCACCATTGGGTGCATATATATTTACAAGCAATGTCTTTTTTCTATTCATCCATATTTCCACGCCAACATACCTTCCTTCTTTGTCCGAGAAAATTTGTTTAGGATCCAAATCCTTTGAGATATAAATCACTGTTCCTTTTTTCTTATTAACTACTGAGGAATGAAATTCTTCTCCCAATTTTTTATTAATCAAATATTTGTCGTCTTGTTTTCTTATATGTGTTTCTTGTAAACAAATTATATTACATTTTTGTTTTTCCAGCCAATGATTCACCAGTCTTCTTTTACCTGGTGAATTTAGTCCATTTACGTTCCAAGATAAAAATTTGTAATCCATAATGGTGTTGGATTAAATATCTTTAAAATCGTCCAGATTACTCGCTTTAAATCTATACAAATCTCCTTCAGTTTTAAGAGTAGATCTCACCGAGTTATACATAAATGTAAGTCCATATGGAATCTCCCATCTAAACCTGATGTTCATTTCTTTTAGTCTGTCTGTCAATTTCTTGAATTTCTTCCTGTCTTGTAGAATCGCTCTCGGAATTTCTCTCAAAATTATTATTTTCTTTCCATTTATTTCCAACGGTTGTATAAACTGTTTCTTGAAAACGTCTTCCTTCATCTTTGTTGTCACAAATTGAACAATCACATCTCTGGGTAGTTGCTTTCTTTTGGCATAAGCTGAGTTTACTCTATAAATCAAGTCAAAGTCTGCATCCAAATCTCCTTCGTCTTCTCCTATATAAGTTGTCAATGTCTTAATTACTAGAGCCCGTAGATCCTGATCTTCCTCCTCTTCTATCCCTCTCAATCTCAGGTGATTCTGAGTAGCCCTGTAATCCATCATGGTCTCCAGCCTTGTATTTTCAGACAAAGTTTTTTTAACCTTTTGTTCCATATCTTCAGATTTTGTCACCAGACTTTTGACTTCTTTTTTGAGTTCTTCTGTATCTTTTTTTATCCCTGACACTTCAGTAAGTACCAGTTCTTTCAATTCTTCCAAGTTTTTTTTCTGTACTTGAACTTGCACTTGTTCTATTTGCTCCAATTGACTTTGCAGTTGTTGTTGCAACTGTGATTCTATTTGTTTTCCAAGGTGTGATTCTATTTGTTTTCCAAGATTCTGCACCACTTCGGTCATCCGTTTTTCCATCGCTTCCATAGCTGCTTGCCACTCTTTTTTCCTTTGCAGTCATTCTTGGGGTAGGTGATGAAGCAGCTCTGGGTCTTGTTCTCAAATCCGTCTTGGAGGGCACTTCAATGCTAATCAATCTTTATATTAGCAATCTTCAAGCCAAATCGCCACCTTTATAACTTGCTTAAACACATTTTCGGCTTGAAAATAACTTTTTAAATTTTAGTCCTCCCAAAAATGTCGGGCGCAATTTCTCTATGGTTTTCCGGCTAGAGTAGGCTCTTTTCAAACTTCCTGTACCTCTGTCCGTCTCTGTAATCCGACTTCCGATAAGGATAGTGTCACACACTAAAATGTCCATCCGCTTCAAACACAACAGCCTCTAAAAACTCCACTCTAGCCCACTTCCTGTATCACAGAGTCACAGTTAGTTTCGTTTCTGCTACGTAACGTTTAGACTTGGCTGACCACAGGAATGCAAAACAAAGTCACTTTTCAGCCTTTATCTCTAAAGGAAAGCTTTCATTTTACTTTTAATTCAAGCGGAATAGTTCCTTAAAGGTTTCAGCGCCTATCCGTGCGTTTCAATATCACAATCTTCTTTAAACCGGTAAGCGCTCATTCGTTTGTTTGTTTGTTACCTTGCTTGTAATCTCGGGGTTTCGCGGTGCTTCTTCTATAAACGATGTTAATCTTGATGGTAAAGAGATCGGTAGATGGCGAATTTATGCTGAATTCTCAGCCCGGCTGGCATCTGTAGAGTTGATTTGCAACTGCCCTCTTCACGGAAGGAGATCAAAGTGTAAACAAGCTTCCTCCGAAGCTTATCTCCACCGATCTCGACTCCCCCTCAGGCTTCGCTGCTTGCTAGCCACTCTCCCGCCTGGAGAGTGCTGCGCTGGGTCCGATAGAGCCCAGACTGTCGTCAGATGCCGCAGTACACTCTGCACAACTCGCAAAGTGTGTCAATTCGCCATTTTCTCCGTTCGCTCCTTCCTGAGTGGTGGGTGGGTGGAGTTTTGGGAAGGGCAGAATGTCAGAAAGTGATGTCTTTGATGTTTCTCACTGCATCCATTGTGTTATGTTTCTACCCGCTTTGCGCTTGCGTAGCTATGCAGCCTGAAACGTGGGAGCTTCTTCCCTGCCGCTTTTCCTTATCACGGTGGCCTTGAATGTAGGCTTTGGACTATTCTTGTTTCGCTGAGAATTTTCCAGTCCTGGGAAGGCAAGGGGAGGGGGAGTAGTCTCCCGCTCATGCAAGTATTTCTCCCGCCGGGAGTTCCCGCGCGAGTGCTCAAGTTTTATTCGCTAGGCGGCTTCATTGCATCACACTATAAGTTAGCCTGCTCTGCTTTGCTCCCCATTCCTGACAATGACCTCCTACTGTGGGTTTTAGCAAGATAATCCTAATAAACCTTTCTTTGTGCAAGAATGACTGGATCTACTTGATTTTAAACCTGACA
>JAPDNY010001871.1:0-12106 GCA_029375565.1 Gekko gecko | reverse complement strand
AGAGCTGACCCAGCTGAGCTCTGAGAAGGAGCTAGGTGTTTGAGCTGCCAGAGGGGTGAGTGGTATTTTTATTTATTTACTTTCAGCTGAGGTGCTTTAGCTGAGAAGGTACTGTGTCAGTGACTGTATTTGGGAGTGTGTGGGTGAGTTGTAACAGACTCCTGACTGCTGGAGTTAGGGTGTGAAAGGGTCATTGTTGCCTGTAATTAAGTGCTTGGGTGAAATTGAATAGCAGACTCCTGGCTGCTGGAGTTGGGGTGTGAAAGGGGCTTTGTTTGACCGTCATTAAGTGCCTTGGGTGATTTTGAGTAGCTGCTGGCCACGCCCTCTCCTGGGAGACAATTCCATTTAAGGCAGGAAGTTTGCAAGAGGCACGAGCCTCTGGCACGAGCCGAAGGGCGAGGCTCTTTGCCTGTGGCTCTTGGCCTAGGGGCTCTGTAAGAAGCCCAGGAAGAGCCAGAAAGCCAGGACCTTGGCTCTTTGGTAAGGTAAGATAAGTAGACTCCTACAACAGGAGCCATATAAATACAAAGTGTTTTAAAAGGGGGTTATAGAAAAGTATTTGTTTAAAAACAATTATGAAGCCAGAATGCCAGCAGGGGGTTGGGGGCTATCCAGTGTTTTGCATGGAGTGTCACATGTATGACTATCTGCCCACTGGTCAGAAGTCTTGGGTGTGTGCTCGGTGCAAGGAGCTCTTGGTTCTCAGGGAGCGAGTTTGCTCCCTTGAGGCCAAGGTGGCTGACCTGGAGAAGCAGGGACAGTCAGTTAGGTGCACGGGGAAGACTCTCGGGGACTTGTTAGATATGTCCCACTCTGGATCTGGCAGCCCGGCTGCTGCCAGGGAGCATGAGGGTAAAGGGGAAAAGGGGCACCATGCTGAGGATAAGGGGAATGTGCCCTCAGAAGGGACCTCTTCTTCAGCTGGTGAACGGGTATCCTTTTGTACCAAGGAACCGTCCCTGGGAAGGGTGGGAGGGGGGCTCTTGGTAGTTGGTGATTCGATCCTTAGGCAGGTAGACAGCTGGGTGGCGAACCCGCGTACTGACCGTATGGTGACTTGCCTGCCTGGTGCGAAGGTAGCGGACATTACGCGTGTTTTAGATAGGCTGGTAGATAGTGCTGG
Organism: Gekko gecko; assembly: GCA_029375565.1. Classification (NCBI taxonomy): domain Eukaryota; kingdom Metazoa; phylum Chordata; class Lepidosauria; order Squamata; family Gekkonidae; genus Gekko; species Gekko gecko. Next base: position 10,980 of record JAPDNY010001871.1, on the reverse strand, counting down.
GGAGGAGCCAGTGGTCGTGGTGCACGTCGGCACCAACGATGTGGGGAAATGCAGTCATGAGGTCCTGGAGGAGAAATTTAGGCTGCTGGGCAGGAAACTCAAGGCCAGGACCTCCAAGGTAGCCTTCTCGGAAGTGCTACCTGTTCCACGCGCAGGGCCGGAGAGACAGGCACAGATCAGGAGTCTCAATGCGTGGATGAGACGGTGGTGTAGGGGGAAGGGTTCAAGTTTGTTAGGCACTGGGATGCTTTTTGGGACAAGAGGGAGCTGTACAAAAGGGACGGTCTCCACTTGTCCCGAGAAGGAACCAGGCTGCTGGCGCTCAAAATCAAAAAGGTGGCAGAGCAGTTTTTAAACTGAATAATGGGGAAAGCCGACAGGAGATGAAAAGTCTCTGGTTCGGGATGGCTCATCTCAAAGAGATGAAGGGGTAGTTATTACTTTTGTACAAGGAAATGGATTACAATTGTCCACTGAGACTGTGGCTAATGATAGGAACTGCCTGGCAAGGTCTCGAGGCAGCAAGAGGAAGGCTGTGGGCTTAACAAACATGGGAAACTATAAGTGTTTATACACAAATGCTAGAAGTCTCCGAGGTAAAATCGGGGAGTTGGAATGCTTGGTGTTGGGGGGGGAAATAGACATTGTGGGTATTTCAGAAACTTGGTGGGATGAGGAAAATCAGTGGGATACGGTGATTCCTGGTTATAAATTATATCGGAGGGATAGGGGGGAAAGGGTTGGAGGTGGGGTGGCTCTGTATGTCAGAGAGGGTGTACCGTCCAGTAAGATTGAGAGGGTAAGAGAATTGGATTCGCTTCTGGAAATGCTATGGGTTGAAATAGTGGGTCCAAAAGGAGGCTTAACAGTGGGAGTTTGTTATCGCCCACCAGATCAAAAGATAGAGGAGGATTATAAAATGATGAATGAATTAAAGATAGCGGCTAGACGAAATAACTGTGTTGTAATAGGCGACTTTAACTACCCACACATTGATTGGGTCAATATGAGTTCTAGTCGGGAAAAAGAGATTGCGTTCTTAGACACTCTCAATGACTGTGCTGTGGAACAGATGGTCACAGATCCTACCAGGGGAGAGGCGATCCTGGATTTGGTCCTAAGTAACACCCAAGACCTGGTGAGAGATGTAAAAGTGATTGCACCACTTGGGAACAGTGACCATAATGTCATTGAGTTTAACATTTGTACAGATAGGGAGTTGCCCAAAAAGACTGACGCAACCACTTTTAACTTTAAAAGGGGTAACTTCTCTGGTATGAGGGGACATGTGAGGAAGAAATTGAAAGGAAGAGTGGAGAAGGTCAAAACCATTGGGGAAGCTTGGAGACTATTTAAAAAGACAATCCTAGAAGCTCAGAAAAAATATATACCGCAGAGTTAGGAAAGGTACAAATAGGTATAGAAAAAAGCCTGCATGGTTAACAAATAAAGTAATGGAAGCTGTAAAAGGTAAGAAGGATTCCTTTAAGCGATGGAAAGCTAGTCTTAGTGAGGTTGATAAAAGGGAACACAGACTATGGCAAATAAAATGCAAGTCTGTGATCAGGCAAGCAAAAAGGGAATATGAGGAGCATATCGCAAAAAACATAAAGACCAACAATAAAACTTTCTTCAAATACATTAGAAGTAGGAAGCCAGCCAGGGAGGCAGTGGGGCCCTTGGATGACCAAGGGGTAAAAGGAGTAGTGAAGGATGATAGGGAAATGGCTGAGAAGCTGAATGCATTTTTTGCCTCTGTCTTCACTGTGGAAGAGGAGAAGTGTTTGCCCACTCCAGAAGCACCGATTTCGGGAGGGGGTTTGAAAGACCTGAATCAGATTGCGGTGACAAGAGAGGAAGTCCTCCGAATGATGGACAATTTAAAAACTAATAAATCACCAGGCCCGGATGGCATTCATCCGAGAGTTCTGAAAGAACTCAAATGTGAACTTGTGGATCTCCTGACAAAAATATGTAATCTTTCTTTAAAATCTGCCTCCATTCCTGAGGACTGGAAGGTAGCTAATGTCACTCCAATCTTTAAAAAGGGCTCCAGGGGAGATCCAGGAAATTACAGGCCAGTCAGTCTGACATCGATACTGGGTAAATTGGTGGAAACTGTTATTAAGGAAAGAATTAGTAGGCACATTGATGAACAAAAACTATTGAGGCAGACTCAGCATGGGTTCTGTAAAGGAAGATCTTGTCTCACTAACCTGTTAGTGTTTTTTGAGGGAGTGAACAAACATGTGGACAAGGGGGACCCAATAGATATTATTTACCTTGACTTCCGGAAAGCTTTTGATACAGTTCCTCATCAAAGGCTCCTAAGTAAGCTCAATAGTCATGGGATAAAAGGACAAGTCCTCTTGTGGATCAAAAACTGGCTTATAAATAGGAAACAGAGAGTGAGTATAAATGGGAAACTTTCTCAGTGGAGGGTGGTAAGCAGTGGGGTACCACAGGGATCAGTACTCGGTCCGATGCTTTTTAACTTGTTTATTAACGATTTGGAATTGGGAGTAAGCAGTGATGTGGCTAAATTTGCAGATGACACGAAGTTGTTCAGGGTGGTGAAAACCAGGGAGGATTGTGAGGCACTCCAAAGGGATCTGTTGAGGATGGGTGAGTGGGCGTCAACGTGGCAAATGGGGTTCAATGTGGCCAAGTGCAAAGTGATGCACATTGGAGCCAAAAATCCTAAATATAAATACACATTGATGGGGTCTGATCTGGCAGAGACTGACCAAGAGAGAGATCTTGGAGTCGTAGTGGATAACTCGCTGAAAATGTCTACACAATGTGTAGCTGCAATAAAGAAGGCCAACGCTATGCTGGGGATTATTAGGAAGGGAATTGATAACAAATCAGCCAGTATCATCATGCCCTTGTATAAATCATTGGTGCGACCTCATTTGGAATACTGTGTACAGTTCTGGTCACCACATCTCAAAAAGGATATTATAGCATTGGAAAAAGTGCAGAGAAGGGCAACTAGAATGATAAAAGGGTTGGAACACCTTCCCTATGAAGAAAGGTTAAAATGCTTGGGGCTCTTTAGCTTGGAGAAACGACGGCTGAGGGGTGACATGATCGAGGTTTATAAGATTATGAATGGGATTGAGCAGGTTGAGAAAGAAGTACTTTTCTCCCTTTCTCACAATACAAGAACTCGTGGGCACTCTATGAAATTGCTGAGCAGTCGGGTTAGAACAGATAAAAGGAAATACTTCTTCACCCAAAGAGTGATTAACATATGGAATTCACTGCCACAGGAGGTCGTGGCAGCTGCAAGCATGGACAGTTTCAAGAGGAAATTAGATAAACATATGGAGCAGAAGTCCACCAGTGGCTATTAGCCACAGGGTATGGATGGGAACTCTCAGTCTGGGGCAGGTGATGCACTCTATTCTTGGTGCTGGAGGGGGCAGCAGTGGGAGGGCTTCTGGTGCCCTGGCCCCACTGCTGGACCTCCGATGGCACCTGGTATATTTTGGCCGCTGTGTGACAGAGTGTTGGACTAGATGGGCCATTGGCCTGATTCAACATTGGCTTCTCTTATGTTCTTATGTTCTTATGTCCTTAAATAGTCTGGAGTAGCCATACTTGGATTTGTTCTACCTTTAGATAAGCTATTTTGCTGGACAGAAGTCATAGAGAGACTTTGATTCTAATGGGAAATTTTTTTCTCACTCTGAATTCATAGCAGTCTCAGGTTGGTCTCTGGACTACGTAAGCACATCAAATTCAGAAAGTATTTTCTCTCTAGAAAAGATCTCAGATAAACAAGTATTGAATGTGTTCAAAACATGTTAAGAGTACAGACCACAAAGAATCTGATCATCTGTTGCAATGCTGCATTGCTCCTTTATTGCCCTTGGTCATTGTACAGATAATTCAGTCTCCTAACTTCTTTCCTGGCTGTCTTTGCATCTGAGATCCACAACTGCACAGGAACAAAGTCAAGTGAGGAAGTAGGTGGTATTTAGTTGCTGTAGATTTTCCAGGTTGTGTGGCCATGGTCTTGGCACTGTAGGACCTGACGTTTTGCCAGTAGCTGTGACTGGCATCCTCAGAGGTATAACACAGAAAGATGGAGTAGTCTCTGTGTCAAGGTATTCCATCTTTCTGTGATATACCTCTGAGGATGCCAGTCACAGCTACTGGCGAAACATCAGGTCCTACAATGCCAAGACCACGGCCACACAACCCGGAAAATCTACAGCAACTAATGAACTCCGGCTGTGAAAGCCTTTGACAACATATTAGGTGGTATTTGTTTTGGAGATATCTAGTTGGCTTTGGGGATAGAAGATAGAAAGGAAGTGGTGTTATCATTAAAGATTTTTGATTGCTTGGGAAGAAAGTTGTATGATAAAGTGTCCATGCCCTTGTCTCTGTAACATATCTGGACAGGTAAAAGACTATCAGCATGAAGGATGGCTTAAACCAACTTTAATATGAAGAGCAACTAAAATATCTTGTACAACAGTCTTCTTCTAAAACAAATCATGTCATTTTAGGGCAAGGTCATAAACTTAACCATTCAAAGAGGCAGTTATCTGTCCATCTCTCAAGCTATCCAATGTCTATGCCTTAGGGCAAAGCATTCACAGTTTAGAAGTTGGTTGTCATCAATATGCTAATAACACCCAGTTCTATATCTCTGGTGATGGGGTCTGATATGGTTAAATGGCTAAGTCTGAACAAATTGAAATGAAATCCTGACAAAACAGAGGTAATACTAGTTTGGAAGGTGAAGATGTTGAAGATATTTGATGGGGTTCCACTGACACCCACCATTAAAGGGGTTTTACTGATTCTTGCTGACTTGGTTAACAGATTGGATCCAGAATCACTGCTGGAGAAGTGAGTTAATGCAGCTATAAAAATCCTTTCTTCCAACTTCCATATCAGCTTCCATGTTAAGTTAAATTAAGATTATGCTGTGTTTCAGCTTGGTCTCAGATTTCTGCAATGCTAACCCTTCTGAATTCGTTCCAGTGATACATTGTACTCAAATCACTGCCTCGTTTCCTAAACTTGCAGAGAAAGAGCTTGTTCAGAAATGCAGATCCTGCTTATCAGTTGCTCAAGAGTGTCTCCATATCAAATTCTCCCTACGTGTAAAGAGATTCCACATCAGGGAGGAGGGTAGTTGACATTTTTCACATGTAGGAATATATTGCAATGGGGATGCTTTCAAAGAGATGCATCCTTTACATATACATGTTGACTGTGTTATGTACCCTTCCACACATAAGCTTTGCAAAGGCTGTGGGGCTTTCAGGTAGGGTTGCCAGCACAACACTGAGGACTGGGGAGAGGCTCACTGGGGAGGGGCTGTGGCTAGGGATGCCAGCCTCCTGATGGGAACTGGCAATTCCCCAGAATTACAGCTCATCTCCAGACTACAGAGATCAGTTCCTCCGGAGAAAATGGATGCTCTGGATGGTGGACTCTATGGCCTTGTGCTCCACAGAGGTTCCTGTCCTACCCAGTCTCCATCCCCAAATCTCCAGTTTCCCAACCTGGAGCTAGCAACTCTATCCCCCCACACCTCACCAGTGCCTGGGGGAACCTGGGAACCCTAGCTCTGGCTCAATGGAAGAGCCTCAGCTTTGTATGCAGAAGGTTCCAGGTTCAGTCCCTAGCATCTGCAGTTAAAAGGACCAGGCAGTAGGTGACACGAAAGACCTCCTCCTGAGACCCTGGAGAGCTTCTGCCAGTCTGAGTACACCATACTGACCTTGATGGACTGATGGTCTGATTCAGTGTAAGGCAGCTTCATGTGTGACCATGCCACTGACATGCTGATGTCACTCCTGGTCATGCTGGAAGTGATGTCAGTATATCTCAGGACACTGGTTATCATCCTTCCCATTTTTCTACCAGCACCCAGCTAAGTGGTGGAGGGAAGGGCCCACTGAGGGTGAGAGATGCCCACCCCTAGCAGGATCTCGGCAAACCCACTTGCAGGGATGGGAGCATTCCGAAGCAACACCATGCTCCTATTGATACCATAGAGAGCATGTTGTAAGTTACAAACGTCAATGCGGTGCTGAACTATTTTCTCATATTAATATTTTCTCACCGGAAAGATAGCTTGCTGTGATGAGCCAAATTCCGCATCAAGCCAGAAGGAGTTGCCTGTCATTAATCAATAGGTGCTACATGCTTTCATATAGCCCCTGGATCCCCCAGAAGGATAATGAAATGCACAGGCTGGATTTGTAAAGGTCACAACTTTATTAAAGTACTCCAGTGTGGCTAAACCAAACTTCTGTCCTGCTGCAGAAACACGAGGGTAAGAGGCTGTCTCTACTAAGCTGTTAGAACAAAGAGTCCTAGCAGAGTTGGTACACATGGTAAATGGTTCGATCCCAGTAGCACCTTAAAAACCAACAAGATTTCCAGGCTATAAGCTTTCGAAAGCTCATACCCTGGAAACCTTGTTGGTTTTTAAGGTGCCACTGGACTCGAATCTTCCTCTTCTAATGCAGACCAACATGGCTATCCACTTGAAACTATCTTCATGGTGAAAAGTGGGAAAGCAATGGCACAGCCTCACGACCGCAACCATATTAAGGGTTCCTGGCACCTAGGGTTGTCACTTGCCAGCTCTGGGTTGGGAAATACCTGAAGATTTTAGGGGTAGAGCATGTAGAGGGCGGGGTTTGGGGAGGGGAGGGACTTCAATGGGGCACAATGCCATAGAATCTACCTCCCAAAGTGGTGACGTGAGCTCTGTTGTACAGATCCGTTGTAATAACAGGAGATCACCAAGCCACCACCTGGAGGATGAAAACCCTACTGGCACCCCAGTAGGGGTGCTTTTGGTTCACACAGAGAACCCATTATGTTCCTCTAGAGAAGGCAGAGAAGAGCAGACAAAAGAACCTCTCTTCTTACTGACAGATCTAGAACCATAGATGGAAGATTTTTGCACGAAGGCAAAAACTGGTCCCAAAGCAACAAGTCCAAGCCCACACTGGAGTGGGAAATCAAAAACCTGTGAAGCCTGGTCTGATGAGTGACTGCTCAGACATTAAATGTATAGTGGGCTAAATATTATTAGCCACTTCTGCCCTGCAAAGGAAGTAGCCACATACCAGGGATTAGTTTGATCTGAATGCCCCACTACACCAGGAACATTGTTGCAGTGTAGCATTGGCCTCTCCCTATATGGCTATGGAAGATACCATTCTCTGACTAACAGTTGTGGGAAGGAATTTTCCTTGGTTAAAACAGCCAGACGAAACAATAGGAGAGGGATTCAGGCAGTTCCAACCAAAATGAATATTAAAAACTATGCAAGTGACTTAAGTAGACAAATTATAATATGAAATACATGAAGATCCAGGGATATATATGTCCTGTGGCAGGCCAGGGCCATTACTGATCCTAGGGGCATTTCTCTATTAACCTCTTTCCATGCTGAGAATTAGCCATTTGTTCTCACTGCTCCTTCCTATACACTTTTAATACTTTTTAAATCCATGACAGAAATTTACTTTCCACCCAGTGGTTCTCAAGCTCCTGTTAATAATCTTTTGTTATGGCTTCTATCGTAACCCTTTTAAAAAGTCTAAATAATTTTCTCCCGTTCCACTTTGTGTTCTGCATTGTTACCTCTTGTCCAGAATGCCAACTAGTTAGGTGCCAATTTTCTTTCTTTCTTTCTTTCTTTCTTTCTTTCTTTCTTTCTTTCTTTCTTTCTTTCTTTCTTTCTTTCTTTCTTTCTTTCTTTCTTTCTTTCTTTCTTTCTTTCTTTTCTAGTTATCCAGGGCTGGCAAAAACCCTCCCTGCACTCACCCACATCTCTGGGGGCTGGCTGGGAGGATGTGGTAATGTAAGGGTGGGAGGAGCCCACACCCACCCACCTTTATCTCTAGGGCCAGGCCAGACTAGTACAGTAACATTGGCAAGGCTAGTGCAGTAACATATGGCCTGGCTGAATAGCACTGGAGCGCCGTGGCAGCAGAAAAGTGGTGGAAACTGCTGGGGAAGGCAGGAAAGGTACGCTCAGAGAATAGTATCTTTCTGGTCATTGCAGCGGTCAGCAAGAAGTTGCTTGGAAGCCTCAGGTATCAGGCAGGGCTGATGAGGGACTAAAGTACAGAGGAAGGCCCATTGGCTCAGAAACTGGGGACAAGCCAGGCCCCCCTAATCAGGCAGCATTGGCTAAAGCTAATGAATGAAAGGTTTTATTGTATTTAGCCATGGGCCATTACAATCCAAAAATACCAACAGAGAAAAATACTATAAACATAGGAAATTGTGTAAAATTGAGTATAGTCTAAAACATTTAAAAAGTCTAAAATATTTAAAAGGTCTAAAATAATTAAAAGGTATAAAACCAAAGATACGAACAGTTAAGTGAAACACAGCATACCCACTAAAATCAGTGTTAACTAGTTCCTGTAAGAACAGCGTTGGCCTGTATCTTCTTTGCAGCCAAGGCAAATAAAGCCATTCTATAGGATATATCAGCATTAGAATCAGCTAACAAAAATATGGTCTTCTCAGGGACTGAGAAAGAGCTTAAAACTGATAAAATACCAGAGAGAAATTTTACCCTAGGTTGGATATACCCTAGGGAAGATCCTCAATAGCAGAAGAACCACAAATGCATAAACGCTGTTCCTTGGGTGTTCTACTATAGCGGCCAGCTAATACGGCCGTAGGCATTGATTCAAAACACAGAGATGTAAAAGCTGCTCTGAGGTTATGATTATCTATATTAACCAGGTAGGGTGATCTAAAATGGTCATTCTTAAATGATTTAAACCAGGTAGCAGACTGTGAATTTAGAATTAACTGTCTGTCTAACAGAACATCCTGCTTAAATACCCATTCTCTAAGTTCTGAATTGTTTGTTGAAGAACTAAGAAGGTCGTCGGGAATGGAATATCTCAATAGTAATTTATTAAGAAAGCAGGCACGATCTAAGTCTGTAGATAGCATTGAGTTAAAGGCTAGTTGGCTAAAAGAGTCGGTGCCAGCAACTCTGATTTTCTTCCAAGCTTTTAGAACCACAAGATGCACCCGCGCCCTTAAGGAAGGCAGACCAGTTTCTGCTCTCATCAGAGCAACTGGTGTTCCCTTGGGAAGAGCCAAGATTCTCCTTAAAAACTGATTTTGAATTGTTTCAATGCTAGTGAGTATATCCTCTTTCCATCCCCAAACCTCAGCACCATACAGAAGGTGGGGGATGACCTTACTTTTAAATAGTTTTATAACAGGATCAATAAGAAAACCTCCCTTGGTATAATAAAACTTCAGAATGGAACCCACAATCCTTGTTGCAGATGCTTTTACTATGGCAATGTGAGCATTCCAGTTCAGATTCTCTCTAAATGTAATCCCTAAATACTTAAAGGTACTACTCTGATTTATTGAATTGCCAAGTATGCTCCAGGAGGATATTTGAGCCCTTTTTCTAAAGACCATCACTTTGGTTTTTTCAAAGTTAATATTAAGGGCCTCTTCCTTACAGTATAAACCTAGTTGCTGCAATAATCTTCTCAACCCAATTTTTGTGAGTGATATTAGGGCCATGTCATCTGCATAAAGTAAAATTGAAATTTTATGCTTCCCAAGGGTAGGTGGAAAGAATTGTGGGCCTGATAACCTGTCAACAATATTGTTTATATATAAGTTAAACAATAGAGGGGCCAACACCCCCCCCTGCTTCACTCCTTTATGAATTGGGATTTTGTTAGTTAGGGACCCTGACATTCCAACTCTAATTTGGGCACTAATGTCTGTGTGCAGCTCATGTAACAGGAATAACAACCGTTTATCAATATTCAGTTCTGCCAGTCTTTGCCATAGTCTATTCCTATCAATGGAGTCGAACGCGGCGGCCAAGTCCACAAATGACACGTATAAAGACTTTGTGGGGCCTTTTAAGCTTGCATAGGCCAACTGATGAAGAGTAAGGCAATGGTCAATGGTGGCAAAACCTTTCCTAAACCCTGCTTGATGGGGGTGGATGATGTGGTTCTCAAAGATCCAGTCATCCAGCTTAAACAACAGGTATTTACTATAAACCTTTGCTGCTATATCTATCAAGCTTATTGGTCTGTAGTTCTGTGGATCTGTTTTGTCCCCTTTCTTATGAATGGGTACAATAATACTTAGCTTCCAACCAGACGGAATTAAACCTGTGCCATTAATTTGTGTAAAAACTGCGGCTAGCACAGATGACCACCATGTGGGAAAAGCTTTATAAAAATCTGACGGGATCAAGTCTTCCCCAGGTGATTTTCCTGAAGTCAATGAGTTAATTATACCTTTGATCTCCCTCTCCGAAACTGGGGCCCATTCAGGGAGGTCTGAGATACCTAAGGTGGATCTCTGAGACAGGGAAGTGTCTACAGGGACATGGCAGCATTGGCAGATAGGGTTGCCAGCCTCCTGCTGGGGCCTGGGGATCTCCTACTTTACAACTGATCTCCAGCTGACAGATAACAGCTGCCCTGGAGAAAATGACTGCTTTGAAAGGTGGCAGAGCCTGTGATGGGCAGTGGCCCTACCTCCAGGCAAGCCTTTATTAGGCACAACCCCAAGGCGGCCTGGGAGAACAACAGGCCCAGCTACAACTAAGCAATCAGAGGGAGGCCCAAGGCCTGAGGAGAGAAGGCTAAACCCCTCTCCTCCCCATGCTGAGACACGTATGGGGATGCTTTAAAGAACGGAGAAGACCAGAGGGGTTACTCACTCTGGAATTCAACCCCAGGAGATGGAGCCTGACAAAAATCATGGAGGTTTTAACCAAGCAAAGTGTTTTTTTCCCCCTAAGAGCAATTTCCTTAATAATTTCTTCCAAGCAAAATAGAAACCTCTCTCCTCCATTTTTTTTTTTTTTTACTTAAGATTGGTAGTGTGCTCAGCAACCCTTGTGGGTTTTCAAAAGTTATTATGTTAGGTAATGGAAAATATAAGAACACAAGGTAGACCAGAAAATGGCTGGAG
>JAPDNY010001870.1:0-12107 GCA_029375565.1 Gekko gecko | reverse complement strand
CCACAACCCTTTGTGTTTGTGTCCTTTATAAAGTTTATATCTCCGCTACCTGGCGTTACATTTTATGACACACGCATGGCCCGGCCCGACAAGGTCTCATTTATGTCCGATCCGGCCCTCAAAACGAATGAGTTCGACACCCCGGTGTAGCAGTTAGGAGCGCGGACTCTAATCTGGGAGAACCACGTTTGATTCCCCACTCTGCCAAATGCAGCTGCTGGTGTGCCCCTGGGTCAGTCACAAGTTCTCTCAGAGCTGTTCTCTCAAGAGCAGTCCTCAAAAGAGCTCTCTCGGCCCCCACCTACTTCACAGGGTGTCTGTTATGGAGAGGGGAAGGGAAAGGAGATTGTAAGCCACTTTGAGACTCCTTTGGGAAGGGGGAAGGGATATAGCTTATGGATTGTTTTGGAAATTGTGTTTAACAATGTTGAATATATTCCAATAAAAATCTTTGTTATATAAAAAAAAAGAGACTCCTTTGGGTAGTGAAGGGCGGGGTATAAATCGACTCTCCTCCTCCTCCTCCTCTTCCTCCTCCTCCTCCTCCTCCTCAAAAGCAGCCATATTCTCCAAGGGAAATTATCTCTCTTGCCTGGAGATCAGTCGTAATTCTGGGAGACCGCCTGGCCTCGCCTGGAGGTTGGCAACCCTAGGTGGTAGCGCTTGTAATGTGTTCCTCTTGGAGCCCTTGAAGTTCTTTGCAGAGCTCTCTCGGAAAACCACACAACGGTTCTGCGAGGTAGGCCAGTCTCTGTACTGGGTTTTAGGGTGGCTCGCGAAGCAACCTTTGAAATGCCAGGGGACAGTCATTGTCACCGCGCGCCGCAGGGAAACGAATAAATCAAATAACTTCAGCCCCAAATAGCCTTCCGTAAAGGAGGCAGACAGCTGCGTCTGCGCGTGAGTCACTGCTCCAGCCTCTCTCCGTATACCAATTATCCTCCTCTGCTGTGCGTAGGCAAGCATTCACCTCGGCGCTGGTTGGGATCGGCTCCTTCTGTGATTCAGCGGCGCGCTGGTTTCACCTGCTCTTACGGAAGGCAGGCGCAGAATCGCAACTCGTGCAGAGGCATGGGGGGGGTGGTCTCCCTGACACGTCGTAGAAGCAGCTCTTTTGGAGCCCCGATTGTTGACACGCTTCTCCCATCTGAAATTCAAGAGCAAACGTTGGCCCAAAGGGCCGTGGCTCAGTGGTAGAGCATCCGTTCGGCATGCAGAAGGCCCCCGGTTCGATCCCCAGCATCTCCAGTTAAAAGGACCAGGCAGGAGGTGACGGGAAAGACCTCGGCCTGAGACCCTGGAGAGCTGTAAAGAGGGGCTATGGCTCAGTGGCAGAGCCTCTGCCTGGCATGCAGAAGGTCCCAGGTTCGATCCCCGGCATCTCTAGTTAAAAGGACCAGGCGGGAGGTGATGGGAAAGACCCGCCTGAGACTCATAGAATCACAGAATGTTAGAATTGGACAATGTTCCCTCTAGGCTGAGTTAGTGTGAGTTAGTTAGCTCACCGTTTTTTAGCCTCCGGCCCACACCTTTTTGTCTTCACTCAGGAAGGAGGGCTCCAGAGCAAACTAATTGATGCAGCAGCCAAATTGCTCGCTCATGACTTTATTGCCAGTAGCTCACAAAGTAGAATTTTTGCTCGCTAGACTCCACAGCTTAGAGGGAGCATTGGTGTTGGAAGGGACCTCGCAGGTCATCTAGTCCAACCCCTGCACGCTGCAGGAGCACATTCAAAAGATAGCCCTACATACCTACCCGAAAGATGGTCGTCCAGCCTCCGCTTGAAAACGTCCAGGGAAGGAACATCTACACCTCCCGGGGCAGTCTGTTCCACTGCTCAACCACTCTTACAGTCAGGAAGTTTCTCCTGATATCTAGCCGGTATCGACTCCCTCGTAATTTCCACCCATTAGATCTAGTCTTGCAATCTGGAGCAAGAGAGAATAGATCTGCTCCATCTTCTACATGACAGCCCTTCCAATACTTGAAGACTGCCATCACGTCCCCTCTAAGTCTTCTCTTTCCCAGGCTAAACAGACCCAGCTCTTCCAGCTTTTCCTCGTAAGTCTTGGATTCCAGCCCTCTCACCATCCTGGTTGCCCTCCTCTGGACACGCTCGAGCTTGTCAACGTCCTTCCTAAAGTGTGGTGCCCAAAACTGGACACAGGACTCCACGTGAGACTGTGCAGAGTGGCTGCCAGTCTCAGAGAATTCTGACTTTGGTGGACCCAGGGGCGAGCAGGGACTGTAGCTCACCTTTAGAGCTCTCTGCTTGGCATGCAGAAGGTCCCAGGTTCAATCCCCAGAAGCATCTTCAGTTAAAGAGACCAGGTAGTAGGTGATGGGAAAGACCTCGGCCTGAGACCCTGGAGAGCAGCTGCCAGTCTGAGTAGACAATACTGATTTTGATGAACCGAGGACCTGACTTTAGAGAGGAGCCGTGGCTCAGTGTTAGAACATCTGCTTGGCATGCAGGAGGCCCCAGGTTCGATCCCCGGCATCTCCAGTTAAAAAGGACCAGGTGATGGGAAAGACCTCGGCCTGAGACCCTGGAGAGCAGCTGCCAGTCTGAGTAGACAATACTGACCTGGAGGGACCCAGGGTCCGATTCAGTACAAGGCACTTCATGTGTATTCAAGCATGTGTGTTTGAAATCCAACAGCACGTTCCCCTCGGGGCAGCAGTGAGATTTGAATGAGATTTCGCATTCTTAAACCAAATCACTACCACCCCTCTGGCAAGATCAGGCCTCTGGAATTTCTAGTCCACACTGTTTTCCAACGAGGCCTCCTGCCCACACGTGGGTTGCTTTGTGGCTACTTCTGTCTTGCCGGCAGCTAAAGAAAGCCCTGTTCAGTGCCTGGAGCGTGGAATCTGGCCCATGTGCGCCACACTGAGTGTCCTGATGGGACGAATGTAGGACGGAAATGCATAAATCTGGGCTTTTAAGAATCATAAACCACTCTCTTCTGCCTGGTCGCCTGCAGGGAATCTTTGCTCGCCCTAGGAGACCAGCTGAGCGCCTCCTTGAGGGATTTTTAGCCCCCGCCAGCCTTTCCTGTACCCCTCGGGAGGACGACTGTTGGCAGCCGGTCTGCTCGGGCGAAGTGGCACCATAAGACGGGCCCGCCGGAGTGCGACGGCTTTGCTTTTCCGCCTGGCTGCTTCCCGCGATGGGCTCACTGGCAGGGAGGCTAAATATAGACTCGGCGCTCCGGCTTGGAAGAAAAGGAACATATTTTGCTCATGAATTTTTGAAAAAGGGTTGGCGGGGGAGGGGAGGAATAGCCGTGCCGGAGCGGGGTCGCTTCCTCTTCGACCTGGCTTGGAAGCAAAGCAGGGTGGCCCCTGGTTAGTATTTGGACGGGAGGCCGTCAAGGAAGTCCCGGGTCGCTACGCCGCGGCAGGTGACGGCGAGGCACCTCTGAACGCCGTTTGCCCCGGAAACTCTACTTAATTATCGCTCTGACATGGTTGGCCTGGGCAACTAGAATGATAAAAGGGTTGGAACACCTTCCCTATGAAGAAAGGTTAAAATGCTTGGGGCTCTTCAGCTTGGAGAAATGACGGCTGAGGGGTGACACGATCGAGGTTTATAAGATTAGGCATGGGATTGAGCAGGTTGAGAAAGAAGTCCTTTTCTCCCTTTCTCACAAGACAAGAACTCGTGGGCACTCCATGAAATTGCTGAGCAGTCGGGTTAGAACGGATCAAAGGAAGTACTTCTTCACCCAAAGAGTGATTGACACGTGGAATGCACTGCCACAGGAGGTGGTGGCAGCTACAAGCATGGACAGTTTCAAGAGGGAATCAGATAAATATATGGAGAAGAGGTCCATCAGTGGCTATTAGCCACAAGGTATAGATAGGGACTCTCAGTCTAGGGCAAGTGAGGCTCTGTCTTCTTGGTGCTGGGGGGCAGCAGTGGGAGGGCTTCTAGTGTCCTGGCCCCACTGCTGGACTTCCTGATGGCACCTGGTATATTTTGGCCACTGTGTGACAGAGTGTTGGACTAGATGGGCCATTGGCCTGATCCAACACTGGCTTCTCTTATGTTCTTATGCTAGCTCAACATTGTCAAATCCTGGAAGCTAAGCAGGGTCGGCCCTGGTTAGTGCTTGGATGGGAGACCACCAAGGAAGTCCGGGGTTGCTGTGCAGAGGCAGGCGATGGGAAAACCAGCTCCGTCCGTCTCTTGCCTTGAAAACTCTACTTCATTATTACCCTGACCTGGATGGCCCAGGCTACCATCATAGCATCAAAGCCTGGAAGCTAAGCAGGGTCGGCCCTGGTGAGCCCTTGGATGGGAGACCACCGTGGTTACTGTCCACCTCTTCCCTTGAAAATGCAACTTCATGATCACTCTGACCTGGGTGGCCCAGGCTACCATGATATCGTCAAATCTTGGAAGCTAAGCTGGGTCGGCCCTGGGTGAGCCCTTGGATGGGAGACCACCAAGTCCATGGTTACTGTCCGTCTCTTCCCTTGAAAATGCAACTTCATGATCACTCTGACCTGGGTGGCCCAGGCTACCATGATATCGTCAAATCCTGGAAGCTAAGCAGGGTCGGCCCTGGTGAGCCCTTGGATGGGAGACCACCAAGACCATGGTTACTGTCCGTCTCTTCCCTTGAAAATGCAACTTCATGATCACTCTGACCTGGGTGGCCCAGGCTACCATGATATCGTCAAATCCTGGAAGCTAATCAGGGTTGGCCCTGGTGAGCCCTTGGATGGGAGACCACCAAGACCATGGTTACTGTCCGTCTCTTCCCTTGAAAATGCAACTTCATGATCACTCTGACCTGGGTGGCCCAGGCTAACTTGATAGCGTCAAATCCTGGACGTTCAGCAGGGTCGCCCTTGGATGGGAGGCCACCAAAGAATGGCAAGCCATTGCTGTTCATCTCTTGCCTTGAAAACTCTACGTAATTATCACTCCGATGTGGTTGGCTGTGTGTGTGTGTATTTTTGTCAGGCCCGTCGGCTCACGCACGGACGGTTCCTCCTCACGCAGCCAAACGTGTGAACGACTGCTGTCGCGAAGCGAGTAGCTGAATGTCAGAGTTCCCCCGCCAAGATGCTCAGAACATGACAGCTAGGCGGTCACGGCTGCCTCGTTTGCTGTAGTGCGTTGCCCTGTCCCCGAAAAGGTCAGCTCGACGCCTTTGGGGAGAGGACAGTGAAAGCCGCTCCGACTTTTCCAGGGGTAGACTGCCTCTTTGCATGGAGGTTCCATTGAGCCAACATGGGGTAGTCATGGTTAAAGCGTTGGACTGGGGAATCCAGGTTCAAAACCCCATTGGTGCCAGGAATGTAAGAACATAAGAGAAGGAGAAGAAGAAGGTGAAGGAGAAGAAGGAGAAGGAGAAGGAGAAGGAGAAGGAAAAGGAGGAGGAGGAGAAGAAGAAGAAGAAGAAGAAGAAGAAGAAGAA
Organism: Gekko gecko; assembly: GCA_029375565.1. NCBI lineage: Eukaryota > Metazoa > Chordata > Lepidosauria > Squamata > Gekkonidae > Gekko > Gekko gecko. The sequence continues at coordinate 6,672 of JAPDNY010001870.1, read as the reverse complement.
GAAGAAGAAGAAGAAGAAGAAGAAGAAGAAGAAGAAGAAGAAGAAGAAGAAGAAGAAGAAGAAGAAGAAGAAGAAGAAGAAGAAGAGGAGGAGGAGGTGGAGGAGGAGGAGGAGGAGGAGGAGGAGGAGGAGGAGGAGGAGGAGATTGGATTTATACCCTGCCCTTCACTACCCAAAGGAGTCTCAGAGCGGCTTAGAAGAAGAAGAGGAGGAGGAGGAGGTTGGATTTATACCTCGCCCTTCACTACCCAAAGGAGTCTCAGAGCGGCTTAGAAGAAGAAGAGGAGGAAGAGGAGTTTGGATTTATACCCCGCCCTTCACTACCCAAAGGAGTCTCAGAGCGGCTTACGAACTCCTTTCCCTTCCCCTCCCCACAACAGACACCCTGGGAGGTAGGTGGGGCTGAGAGAGCTCTTTTGAGAACTGCTCGTGAGAGAACAGCTCTTAGAGAACTATGGCTTGCCCAAGGTCATCCAGCAGCTGTAAGTGGAGAAGTGGGGAATCAAACGCAGTTCTCCCAGATTAGAGTCCACACACTTAACCACTACACCAAACTGGCTCTCTGGAAGGAGGAGGAGGAGGAGAAGATTGGATTTATACACTACCCGAAGGAGTCTCAGAGCAGCTTACAAACTCCTTTCCCTTCTCCACCCCACAACAGACACCCTGTGAGGTAGGTGGGGCTGAGAGAGCGCTGACAGAAACTGCTCTTTTTCAAGGACAGCTGTGCCAGAACTATGGCTTACCCAAGGTCATCCAGCAGCTGTAAGTGGAGGAGTGGGGAATCGAACCCGGTTCTCCCAGATTAGAGTCCGCGCACTTAACCACTACACCAAATTGACTCCAATGTTGGATCAGGCCAATGGCCCATCCGGGCCAACACTCTGTCCCACAGTGGCTAAAAATACTAGGTGCCATCAGGAGGTCCAGCAGTGGGGCCAGGACACCAGAAGCCCTCCCACTGTTGACCACCACCCCAAGCACCAAGAAGACAGAGCATCCCTTGCCCCAGACTGAGAGTTCCTATCTCATCCCTTGTGGCTAATAGCCACCGATGGACCTCTGCTCCAGATGCTGATCCAATTCTCTCTTGAAGCTCGCTTGGTGACCTTTGGCCAGTCACACCTACCTACCTTACAGGGTTGTTGTGAGAGGATAACATGGAGGAGAATGACGTAAGCTACTTTGGGTCCCCAATCGGGGCAGAAGGCAGGGTGGAAACAAAGCAAAGAAATGAATCCAGCTCTCTTCTGGCTGATACCCACGGAGAAACGTTTTTTCCACCTCCTCATCCCTTCTGCTCCCCCCCCCAAGAGCTTTTCTTCTGGACACAAATGCCTGTAATTAAAGCACAAAGAGCGTCTTAAATCACATCTCTCGCACACGGCACAAACCGGGCTCTGCCATTACCAGCAACGTCCTTTCTCTTTTCGCCTCGCCCTTCTTATTTTAACATCCTGCCCGTGGAAAAAAGCCTCCATGAAACATTAACGCTCGCCGTCTCCTTTTGGATTAATCGCCGGCCCCTAAGAAAGAGATCTCCGCAGCTGCTACCGTTCACTTTTTCCTAAATAGAACCATGTGACTTGCCGGCACTTTGTTTTTCCGCTCCATAAATGCGTCCAATGCCTCTGTTCGAGCTCTGGCTGCCAGCCTCCAGGCGGCGGCTGGAGGTCGCCTGGAATTACAACGAATCTCCAGACGACAGAGATCAGTTTCCCTATCCAGCTTCCACCCCCAAGCCAATGTGGTGTAGGGGTTAAGTGCACGGACTCTAATCCGGGAGAACCGGGTTCCGCTCTATTCTGCGATGGTCGGGCTTCACCTGGAGTCCTGTGTCCAGTTTTGGGCACCACATTTTCGGAAGGATGTTGACAAGCTGGAGCGTGTCTAGAAGAGGGCGACCAGGATGGTGAGAGGGTTGGAGTCCAAGTCTTACGAGGAAAGGCTGAAAGAGTTGGGTCTGTTTAGCCTGGGAAAGAGAAGGCTTAGAGGGGACAGGATTGCAGTCTTCAAGTATTGGAAGGGCTGTCATGTAGAGGATGGAGCAGATCTCTTCTCTCTTGCTCCAGATTGCAAGACTAGATCTAATGGGTGGGAATGAGGAGGGAGTCGTTACCGGCTAGATATCAGGAGAAACTTCCTAGCTGTCAGAGTGGTTGAGCAGTGGGACAGACTGCCTCGGGAGGTGGTGGACGCTCCTTCGCTGGACGTTTTCAAGCAGAGGCTGGACAACCATCTTTTGGGTATGTTGTAGGTATGTAGGGTTATCTTGGCATGCAGAAGGTCCCAGGTTCAATCCCCGCCATCTCCAGTTAAAACAAGACCAGGCAGAAGGTGACGTGAAAGATCTTGGCCTGAGAACCTGAAGAGCTGTTGCCAGTCTGAGTCGAGAGCCAGTTTGGTGTAGTGGTTCAGAGCACAGATTCTAATCTGGGAGAAACCTATTTCATTCCCGACTCCACATGCAGCTGCTGGAGTGACCTTGGGTCAGTCACAGTTCTCTCAGAGCAGTTATCTCAAGGCCAGTTCTTTCAGAGCTCTCTCAGCCCTACCCACCTCACAGGGTGTCTGTTGTGAGGAGGGGATGGGGAAGGGATTGTAAGCTGTTCTGAGTGAAGGGCGGGGTATAAAACCAATCTCTTTTTCTCTTTTTCTTCTTCTTCTTCTAGAAAATTCATGCCTTGATGAACCAAGGGCCTGATTCTCTGTAAGGCAATTTCATATGTTCATCTGCTTGGCATGCAGAAGGTCCCAGGTTCAGTCCCCGGCATCTCCAGTTAAAAGGACCAGGTTGTAGGTGATGTGCAGGGGGTTGGACTAGATGACCTGCAAGGTCCCTTCCAGCTCTAACATTCTATGATTCCCCATTCCTCCACTCGCAGCTGCTGGATGACCCTGGGCAAGCTATAGTTCTGTCAGAGCTGTCGCCCAGAGCTCTCCCAGGGTGTCTGTTGTGGGGAGGGGGAGGGAAAGGAGATTGTAAGCTTCTCTGAGACTCCTTCAGGCAGTGACAGGCGGGATATAAATCCAGTCTCCTTCTCCTCCTCCTCCTCCTTCTCCTCCTCCTCCTCCTCCTCCTCCTCCTCTTCCTTCAAGTCTTCAGGGGTTTTGCAGCCCAGAGCTAACAATCCATGGTCTTGTTGGGAAATACCTGAAGAGATTCGGTGGTACGGGGAGGGAGGTTTGGGGAGGGGAGGTTTGGGGAGGGGAGGGACCTCAGCGGGGTCTAATGCCATAAAGTCCACCTTCCAAAGCTGCCCTTTCATCCAGGGGAACTAGGATTGCCAACCTCCAGGTGGCAGCTGGAGAGTTTCTGGGTCAGTTTGCCCTGTGGCTAATAGCCACCGATGGACTTCTGCTCCGTATGTTTATCTGATTCCCCCTTAAAACTGTCCATGCTTGCAGCTGCCACCACCTCCTGTGGCAGTGAATTCCATACGTTAATCACCCTTTGGGTGAAGAAGTATTTCTATCTGTTCTAACCCGACTGCTCAGCAATTTCATGGAGTGCCCACGAGTTCTTGTCTTGTGAGAAAGGGAGAAAAGTACTTCTTTCTCAACCTGCTCAATCCCATTCATAATCTTATAAACCTCGATCCTGTCACCCCTCAGCCGTCGTTTCTCCAAGCTAAAGAGCCCCAAGCATTTTAACCTTTCTTCATGGGAAGGTGTTCCAACCCTTTGATCATTCTAGTTGCCCTTCTCTGCACTTTTTCCAATGCTATAATATCCTTTTAGAGATGTGGTGACCAGAACTGTACACAGTATTCCAAATGAGGTCGCACCAATGATTTCTACTGGGGCATGATGATACTGGCTGATTTGTTTTCAATTCCCTTCCTAATAATCCCCAGCATAGCGTTGGCCTTCTTTATTGCAGCTACACACTGTCTAGACAAAGAAACGACAGCTGAGGGGTGACATGATCGAGATTGATAAGATTATGCATGGAGAGAGCCGGTAGAGAAAGAGGTCCTTTTCTCCTTTCTCACAAGACAACGGATAGAAGGAAGTCTTTCTTCACCCAAAGAGTGATTAAAACATGGAATTCGCTGCCACAGGAGGTGGTGGCAGCTACAAGCATGGATGGCTTCAAGAGGGAACAGGATCAACATATAGAGCAGAGGTCCGTCAGTGGCTGTTAGCCACAAGCTGTAGATAGGGACTTCTGTCTGGGGCAAGGGATGCTCTGTATTCTTGGTGCTTGGGGGAGGCAACAGTGGGAGGGCTTCTAGTGTCCTGGCCCCACTGCTGGACCCTCCTGGTATTTTTGGCCACTGGGTGACAGAGTGTTGGACTGGATGGCCGTTGGCCTGATCCAACATTGGCTACTCTTATGTTCTTATGTAATCCCTGCCCCCAAATCTCCAGGAATTTCCCAACCCAGAGCTGGCAACCCTATGAGGACCTGATCTCTGTAGTCTGGAGCTCAGTTTTAACTTGTCTGGGAGATATGTAGCCACCGGCCGGAGGCTCGCAACCTGCAAACATGGCCTTCCTGGTGGTGGTGCCTACCCTTTGAAAAGACACCTTCTCTAGCATCCTTTTGCAAGCTTTGTAAGGCATTATTAGTAGTATTAGTATTAGTATTATTATGAGGCAGTTCGGTGTAGTGGTTAGGAAAGCAGACTCTAATCTGGGAGAATCGGGTTTGAGTCCCCACTCTTCCACCATGCAGCTGCTGGTGTAACTTTGGGTCAGTCACAAGTCCTCTCAAAGCTGATCTCTCAAGAGCAGTCCTCGAAAGAGCTCTCTCAGCCCCACCTGCCTCACAGGGTGTCTGTTGTGGGGAGGGGAAGGGAAAGGATATTGCAAGCCGCTCTGAGACTCCTTCGGGTAGTGAAGGGCGGGGTATAAATCCAATCTCTTCTTTTTCTCTTCTGTTATTATTGTTGACATTATTGTCGTGGTTGTTATTCCAGCAGTCCTTTGGGTATTAGTGTTCTGATGATCTGTGCTGTGGCAGGGATGTCGTCAGAGGGGAAGTTCCTGTCAGGTGGGGCGTTGGGCTGTTTTTAGATTTTCTGCCAGCTTCCACCTGTTACGGCTTGAAGCGTGTTTCTTCGGGGGGCTGATTTTTGCGGATATATATTTATTATTTCATTCTTGGCCGCTGGCCGGATGCTGGTTTTAGGTCTACAAAAAAGCCCAGCAGGAACTCATTAGCATAATAGGCCACACCAAACAGCAGAAACTCATTAGCATATTAGGCCACACCCCCGACAGCACAGCTCATTAGCATATTAGGCCACACCCCCATGATGCCAGAAGTGGGGTCATCCAGCCACACCCACCTTTTGCTTCTTATTCTGTTTACCTTGTTTGTTCTCAAAACCCAGGGCTCTTTTTGGAGCAGGAACTCCTTTGCATGTTAGGCCACACACCCCTAACGTAGCCAATCCTAATGAGTTTCTGCTGTTGGGTGTGGCCTGTTATGGTAATGAGTTCCTGCTGGGCGTGGCCAACTTGGGAGCCAGCCGGAACTCCGTCCCTGTGCGTTCCTGCCCCAAAATAGCCCTGCTGCTGTATTTTAACTCATGGAGCAAGCTGCCTTGTGGACAGTAGGCCTGGGGCACTGGGTTCACAACCTCCAGGTGGAGCCTGGAGATTCCCAAAGGGTTTTACGATCTGCCAATCAACATATTCTCGTGGTCCCTGGCCCCGGGGATGTCCACCTCGCCTTGGCCCCTACCTGGTGGAATGCGCTCCCATACGAGATCAGGGCCCTGTGGGACCTTTTACAGTTCCTCAGGGCCTGCAAGACGGAGCTCTCCGCCAGGCTTTCAGTTAGACGGACGGCCCTTTCTTTATTGGGCCTCTACTCAACAGGTCAGGACTGCATATTAGAGTTGGCATCTGGGAGGTTTTAATGTCAATGACAACGGCACTGGAGGAAGGCCATGGTGGTATTTTATTAGCATCTTCATGGCTATTTGGGGGCAGGAACGCACAGGAACGGAGTTCCGGCTGGCTCCCGAGTTGGCCACGCCCAGCAGGGACTCATTAGCATAACAGGCCACACCCAAGAGCAGAAACTCATTAGGATTGGCCACATGAGGGGTGTGTGGCCTAACATGCAAAGGAGTTCCTTCTCCAAAAAAAAGCCCTGGGTTTCGACAACAAACAAGGTAAACAGAATAAGAAGCAAAAGGTGGGCGTGGCTGGATGACCACACTGCTGGTAACATGGGGGTGTGGCCTAATATGCTAATAGGCGGTGCTGTCATGGGTGTGGCCTAACATGGGCCTCTACTCAACGGGTCAGGACTGCATATTAGAGTTGGCATCTGGGAGGTTTTAATGTCAATGACAACGGCACTGGAGGAAGGCCATGGTGGTATTTTATTAGCATCTTCATGGCTATTTGGGGCAGGAACGCACAGGAACGGAGTTCCGGCTGGCTCCCGAGTTGGCCACGCCCAGCAGGGACTCATTAGCATAACAGGCCACACCCAAGAGCAGAAACTCATTAGGATTGGCCACATGAGGGTGTGTGGCCCAACATGCAAAGGAGTTCCTTCTCCAAAAAAAAGCCCTGGGTTTCGACAACAAACAAGGTAAACAGAATAAGAAGCAAAGGTGGGCGTGGCTGGATGACCACACTGCTGGTAACATGGGGGTGTGGCCTAATATGCTAATAGGCGGTGCTGTCATGGGTGTGGCCTAACAT
>JAPDNY010000187.1:0-79951 GCA_029375565.1 Gekko gecko | reverse complement strand
AGGAAGGAAACAGATTTATAAAGAGTTCTTTTTTTACAGGCCAAGGTAATCCAAGCTAAATTGCTGCTGAGTAACCATTTCAATCTAGGTGTTCTCGTTCTCTCTCTCTCTCTCTCTCTCTCTCTCTCTCTCTCTCTCTCTCTCTCTCTCTCTCTCTCTCTCTCTCTCTCTCTCTCTCTCTTTCACACACACACACAAACCCCTCCTCTACTACCGTTGACCTCACAACATGCAGTGGGGGAGTTCCAAATTTAGGTAAATGTGCGCAATTCCCAAGAACCACTATGGCTCCTACCATGGTTTTCTCTGGGTCTGCCAGGTAAGGGCTGGACGTCACCCTCTGGAGGTTACTACAATCCAGTGACTATTGATAATGATCATGAATTATTTATTTGCGATTGAAGTATCTATTGTTATAGAGATACAGGCACTGTAATAAGAAAACGCTGAAGTACTGAAGTTGGCCACCCGATGAGAAGGGAGCACTCCCTGGAGGAGAAGACCCTGATGCTGGGAAAGACGGAAGGTCAAAAAACAAGGGGGCGGCAAAGGAGGAAATGGTTGGACAGAGTCATCGATGCAACGAACATGAAATTGAGCAAACTCCAGAGGACGATGGAGGACAGGAGGGCCTGGCGTGATCCGGTCCATGGGGTCGCGAAGAGTCGGACTCGACTGTGCGACTGAACAACAACAACACAGAGTCTCAGGCCTGGAAGGTCAGCGAGGTCGGCCCTGGTTAGTCCTTGGGTGGGAGACCACCACAGAAATCCAGGGTTGCTATGCAGTGGCAAATGGTGGCAGCACCTCTTTGCCTTGAAAAGACTGACGGGATCGGTCATAAGTCAGTCCCAAATTGACAGCAGTTTCCACCACCAAAGGATGCCGGACCAGGGCATGGAAAGCTACTGTATAGCCAAGCCCTTAGCCCAAGTAGGATGGGTTTCCAGAAGACCTGCCCGTTTGACTCCATCCTGTGAAGCCAGAGAAGGAGCAAAGACGGGATCTTACCTTAATGTCCTGGAGGCTCTCGACACCCTCCTCTTCGTCCGGGAAAACGGAGCCAGTTTGGTGTAGTGGTTAAGTGCGCGGACTCTAATCTGGGAGAACCGGGTTTGATTCCCCACTCCTCCACTTGCACCTGCTGATGTGACCTTGGGTCAGTCACAAGCTCTGGCACAGCTGTTCTCTCAAGGGCAGTTTCTGTCAGAAGTTCTCTCAGCCCCACCTGCCTCATGGGGTGTCTATCTGTTGTGGGGAGGGGAAGGGAAAAGGAGTTTGTCAGCCGCTCTGAGACGCCTTTGGGCAGTGAATGGCGGGGTATAAATCCAAACTCTTCTTCTTCTTCCTCTGGCATCATCTCCTTCTCAAAATAATCCATCAGCAGGGCCTTCAGTCGGGAGCGCCTCTCCTCACCCCCACAACCGAACAACAACAACAACTGAAGTTGTCATAGTTACAGTTCGATGGGTTTTGCATTTTTTATACCACCTGGAGGCTGGCAAAAACCCTTCCCGGTGTTGAAACACACCATTTCTTTTAACACGTCGATCGATACGCAGGATGGGTAACTAAGCTGGCTTGTTTTCGTCAAGGGGGCACCCAGAGGGCATCCACTTGTGCATTCTGTACCGGGGCCCCCAAGGTAGCGGCCCATCAATATTTATCCTAGTGCCTACCAAGCATTTGTGAAAAGCAGATGGGGCCGCATGGTGCTCTTCCCCCACCACAGGGCTTCTGGTTGGACCTTGCAGATCTGACTGGCTGTGGAGACTAAAATAGCCTGTCTCAGGGGGACCTGTGACCCTCTCTCTCTCTCTCTCTCTCTCTCTCTCTCTCTCTCTCTCTCTCTCTCTCTCTCTCTCTCTCTCCGGTGTATTTTCGACATTACCTCTCTATTCCCCTGCACTTGGGCATCTCCAGGCCTCACCTGGAGGCTGGCAACCCTACATCCTACTCTGCGCTGTCAACATAGCCTTAAAAGATTTTGTAGCTGTTGAAAACGTGTGCAAGGGGATGCGCTCCAAGGAGCATGCTCCGCAGTGTCTGGAGTCACTCCTCGTAGGAGAGAAGAGAACACGCGACGAAGAGAAGACACGCCCTTTTGGTGTGGTGCTTTGGTGTAGTGGTTAAGAGTGGTGGACTCCAATCCGGAGAACTGGGTTTGATCCCATGCTCCTCCTCCACACACAGCCAGATGGGTGACCTCAGGTCAGTCAGTCACACGTTCTCTCAGAGCTCCATCAGCCCCACCTTCCTCTGTACTGCTTGTGAGACAACAGCTCTGAGAGAACTGTGACTGACCCACAGTCACCCCAGCAGCTGCATGTAGAGGAGTGTGGAATCAAACCCGGTTCTCCCAGATCAGAGTCCGCACTCCGCACCAAACTGGCTGGAGTGGAAGGAGGGTGTGTGTGTGGGGGGGGAAACTGAGCCAAGTGCAAGTAGGATTGCCAATCTCCAGGTAGGACCTGGAGCTCTGGAATTCCAACATCTCTGGGTTACAGATTTTGCCTGTAGAAAATGTCTACCTTTGGAGGATGGACTTTATAATATCATGCCTCTCCCCTCCCCAAACTCCACCCTCCCCAGATACCACTCCCAAATCTCCCAAGCTAGAGGTGGCATCCCAAAGCACGAGCCTCCCCACCAGTGTTCCCTCTAAGCTGAGCTAGTGTGAGCTAGCTCACAGTTTTTTAGCCTCTGGCTCATGCATTTTTTTGTCCCAGCTCAGGAAGGAGGGCTCCAGGGCAAACTAATTTCTGCAGTAGCCAAATCGCTCGCTCACAACTGTAATGCCCATAGCTCACAAAGCAGAATTTTTGCTCACAAGACTCCACAGCTTAGAGGGAGCATTGCACCCCACCTGTCCCAACTCATCCCTTAGCCTACACAGGGCAGAGATCCTCCCCCCCCAGCATATTGTTAATGTGAAGAGAGAGCCATTGGGGACCAGTCATCCACATCTCAGACTGGAGCCCAGGGAGGACTATGTTTGATTCTCCTTGCGCATGAAACTCAACCTGATGACCCCGCCCCTGTCATTCAGCTCAACCTACCTCTAAGTTGCCCTGACCTGATAGTGTTGGACAGGGCTATTTTGGGGCGGGAACGCACAGGAATGGCGTTCCAGCTGGCTCCCGGGTTGGCCACACCAAGCAGGAACTCATTAGCATAGTAGGCCACACCCAACAGCAGAAACTCATTCGGATTGGCTACATGAGGGGTGCGTGGCCTAACATGCAAAGGAGTTCCTGCTGCAAAAAGAGCCCTGGGGTTCTGACAACAAACAAGGTAAAGGGAATAAGAGGCAAAAGGTGGATGACCACACTTCTGCTAACGTGGGGGTGTGGCCTCGTAGGCCAATGAGCTGTGCTGTCAGGGGTGTGGCCTAATATGCTAATGAGTTTCTGCTGCTGTGTGTGGCCTATTATGCTAATGAGTTCCTGCTGGGCTTTTTCTACCAAAAAAGCCCCGGTGTTGGAAGAGAAGGACTTGGCCCTGTCCCTTTGCCTCGGTCTTCAGGAGGTCACCATAGACTGAGTCAGATAGACAGGCTGGGACACACGCAGCCTCCTTTCCTTCCTGTTATCTGACCCTACCCCCTTTGAAGTAGAAGGCTATTCTTAGGGACGTGGGTTCCTTCCTTCCGGCTTGATGCCTCTCGCACACGCTCAGAGAAGGAGCACGTTTTTCCTCCATCTCTGAACGACGAATCATAGAGTCACACAGAGTTGGGAGGGGCCCTGAAGGCCATTTAGACGAACCCCTACTCAATGCAGGATCAGCCCAGAGCATCCCTGACAATGGTGTGTCCAGCCGCTGCTTAAAGACAGCCAGGGAGGGGGGAGCTCACCACCTCCCCAGGCGGCTGATTCCACAGGCGCACGGACTCTGACGGTCAAAAAGTTTCTCCTAAGATCCAGCCGGTACCTTCCCACCCTTCATTTAATCCCATTCTTGCGAGTCCTCTCCTCTGCTCCCTGCCCTCCTCTGAGCGACAGCCCTTCAAAGACTTCAAGAGAGCAAACCTGTTCCCCCTCAGCCTCCTCTTCTCCAGACTGAACCATTCCCAAGTCCCTCAGCCTTTCCTGCATCCATAAACATCCTAAGAACATAAGAACATAAGAGAAGCCAATGTTGAATCAGGCCAATGGCCCATCCAGTCCAACACTCTGTCACACAGCAGCCAAAATATACCAGGTGCCATCAGGAGGTCCAGCAGTGGGGCCAGGACACTAGAAGCCCTCCCACTGCTGCCCCCTCCAGCACCAAGAATAGAGTGCAGCACCTGCCCCAGACTGAGAGTTCCCATCTATACCCTGTGGCTAATAGCCACTGATGGACTTCTGCTCCATATGCTTATCTAATTCCCTCTTGAAACTGTCCATGCTTGTAGCTGCCACCATCCTAGGCAGCTAGAATAGATTCTGTCTCCGCCTCTCATCTATACTGTCTAGAAAGGAGTTCTGTAGAATAAAGAACTCTTCCTAGTTTGTAGATCTGACTCCCGGCTCTGTGTAACTTTGTGAGTCTGCTAACACACTCGGTAGCTAAGCTTTTCCTGCGTGGGAATGCCTTTTGCACTCTGCTATGTCGACGGTGATTCCTAAAGCCAGAGAATCCAACAGACAGCCCAGGCGAGCTGGATCATGTCAGGTCTCAGAAGATAAGCAGGGTCGGCCCTGGCTAGTATTTGGAAGGGCGACCTCCAAGGAATATCCGGGTTCTGCCGCGGAGGCAAGCAATGGCAAACCACCTCTGAATATCTCTTGCCTTGAAAACCCTGCGAGGTCACCATAAGTCAGCTGTGACCTGTTGGCACACGTTCTATCATTTCCACCTCTAAGGTTGCCAACCTCCAGGCGGGGGCTGAAGTTCTCTTGAAATGGCAACTGACTCACAGGTGACAGAGATCAATTTCCCCTGGAGGAAATGGCTGCTTTGGAAGGCGGACCCTAGGGCAGCACACCCCCCCTGCTGAAGCCCCTCCCTTCCCCAAACCCTGCCTTCTCCAGTGGCAGAGAGAACCTCTGCTTTGCAGGCATCTCCAGCTAAAAGAACCAGGCAGTAGGTGGTGTGAAAGACCTTTCGGAGGAGAAGGAAAAGGAGGAGGAGATTGGATTTATGCCCCGCCCGTCACTACCCGAAGGAGTCTCAGAGCGGCTTACCATTTCCTTTCCCTTCCCCTCCAAGTTTGGTGTAGTGGTTAAGTGCACAGACTCTAATCTGGGAGAACCGGGTTTGATTCCCCCACTCCTCCACTTGCACCTGCTGGATGACCTTGGGCAAGCCATAGTTCCGGCACAGCTGTCCTTGAAAAAGAGCAGTTTCTGTCAGAGCTCTCTCAGCCCCCACCTACCTCACAGGGTGCTTGTTGTGGGGAGGGGGAGGGAAAGGAGTTTGTGAGCCACTCTGAGACTCCCTTGGGTAGTGAAGGGCAGGGTATAAATCCAATCTCTTCTTCTTCTACCTCACAGGGGGTGTCTGTTGTGGGGAGGGGAAGGGAAAGGAGTTTGTAAGTCACTCTGAGACTCCTTTGGGTAGTGAAGGGTGGGGTGTAAATCCAATCTCTTCTTCTTCTTCTACCTCACAGGGTGCTTGTTGTGGGGAGGGGAAGGGAAAGGAGTTTGTAAGCCGCTCTGAGACTCCTTTGGGTAGTGAAGGGCGGGGTATAAATCCAATCTCTTCTTCTTCTTCTCTCCACAACAGACACCCGGTGAGGTTGGTGGGGCTGAGAGAGCTCCTTCGAGGACTGCTCCTGACAGAACAGCTCTGAGGGAACTTGTGACTGACTCTAGGTCGCAACCGCAGCTGCATGTGGAGGAGGAGCGGGGGATCAAACCTGGCTTCTCCAAGGTTAGAGCCCAGACTCCTAACCACTACACCAAGTTGGCTCTCTGACCAGAGAGCGGCTGCCAGTCTGAGTAGACAATACCGGCCTTGATGGGCCGACGGTCTGATGCAGTATCAGGCAGGCCCAGGGGCTCCTATGTCCCGGCGTCAAGTCATTGGTGTGCGGCGGAGGCCTGGTCCAGAGTCCCCCTCCCTGCTCCTGCGGCAGAGCGCCCCCTCCCCAGCTGAAGCCTCCCCGTCAGCAAGTTCCAAGCCCTCATCAATCAAGGCCGCGTCTCCCCTTCTGCCAGGGCCCCAGGCCTGGCCAGGCCAGCAGAAGCATGAGGAGCAGGTGGCGGGGCTGGAAGGGGCCGCCGGCTGAGGAGGCGGAAGCTCTCCTTCAGGCTGTGCGCACCTGTGGAGAAGCCGGGAAAGGCACTTGGCGCAGTAACCCTTTCCGGGCATCGCACCGCACCTGAGACGGGAGAAGCGCAGACAGGACAGAAGCAGATCTGTTCTTTCAAAAAGCAACAAAACAGAAGCGTGGGCCGACAGCAGCAGTGCAACGCGAACGTAACACATACAACGCTCCTCATCTCGGAAGAGAACGAAGGGCCAGAGGCATTTTGACACGGGGTTCATTTCTCAAAACGACAATATAACTCCTACGTCGGGAAAGGTACAGGAATGATAGGTGGGTACAGGGCTCTTTTTGTAGCAGGAACTCCTTTGCATATTAGGTTACACACCCCTGATGTAGCCAATCCTCCAAGAGCTTACAGTAGCCCCTGTAAGAAGAGCTCTGTAAGCTCTGGGAGGATTGGCTACATTAGGGGTGTGTCACCTAATATGCAAAGGAGTTCCTGCTACAAAAAGAGCCCTGGGTGGGTAGAAGATGATAGACAGGTAGACAGGTAGACAGGTAGACAGATAGGCAGGCAGACAGACAGATAGACAGCAGACAGACAGAAGAAGAAGAAGAAGAAGAAGAAGAAGAAGAAGAAGAAGAAGAAGAAGAAGAAGAAGAAGAAGAAGAAAAGAGATTGGATTTATACCCCGTCCTTCACTACCCAAAGGTGTCTCAGAGCAGCTTACAAAGTCCTTTTCCTTCCCCTCCCTACAACAGACACCCTGTGAGGTAGGCGGGGCTGAGAGATTATTCTGACACAAACTGTTCTTTTTCAAGAACAGCTCTAAGAGAACTATGGCTTGCCCAAGGTCATCCAGCAGCTGCAAGTGGAGGAGTGGGGAAACAAACCCGGTTCTCCCAGATTAGGGTCCGCGCACTTAACCACTACACCAAACTGGCATCAAACTGATAGATAGATTGATGATAGAGATGATAGATAGATAGATAGATAGATAGATAGATAGATAGATAGATAGATAGATAGATAGATAGATAGATAGATAGACAGACAGACAGACAGACAGACAGACAGACAGACAGACAGACAGACAGACAGACAGACAGACAGACAGACAGACAGACAGACAGAGGGATCAGATAGGCTCAATACATCTTTTGTGCACTACCCAGAAAACAGAATTTCCAAAATGCAGATCAACTTCGACCGTCCTGTTGGTCCTGGCACATCCAGCATTCATTTCACAAACTAATTTCCAATACCCTTTTAAAGATATTAACCAACCTAAAAATGTTGTACTAATCTTAACTTGGTTAATTGATATATCTGTAAATGTGAAACTATGCTAAAAAGCTTCAAGACATTTAAAACATCACCTATTGAATATAATGACATAATTCATTTGCGTTTTTAAGTTTTAAGACATTGAAAACATCACCTAGTGAATAAAATGACATTATTCATTTACATTACCTGCATGAAGATAATTTCAGGTGGGTCTCCGTGTTGGTCTGAGGCAATAGAATGAAGTTTGAATCCGGGGGCACCTTTTTTATTGTTGTTCAGTCGCACAGTCGAGTCCGACTCTTCGCGACCCCACGGACCAGACCACGCCAGGCCCTCCTGTCTTCCGCTGTCCGCTGAAGTTTGCTCAATTTCATGTTCGTTGCATCGATGACACTGTCTAACCATCTCATTCTTTGCCGTCCCCTTCTTCTTTGACCTTCAGTCTTTCCCAGCATCAGGGTCTTCTCCAGTGAATGCTCCCTTCTCATTTGGTGGCCAAAGTATTTGAGCTTCAACTTCAGGATACCCAGAATTAAACTTCTTTGGTCTTTGAGGTGCCACTGGACTCAAACTTTGTTCTATGTTATCTACAGTCCATCTTTCTCATTGAGGTGGATTATACAATCAACAGGATGGCACATTCGATAAACAGGGCAATAGGACTAGGCTTGTAGAACCCACCAGAAATCTAAAAACAGAACTGAAGCAAAGCAGAGGTTGGCTGTTGTAGATTTTCCAGGTTGTGTGGCCGTGGTCTTGGCATTGTAGGACCTGACGTTTCACCAGTAGCTGTGACTGGCCTCCTCCGAGGTGTAACACAGAAAGATGGAGTAAACTCTGTGTCGAGGTGAGAAGAAAATAGTAGGCAGGTCATTTATACCTACTCAGGAAGGTGGGGTAGGGCTGAGTCATTATCTTGTAGGAGTTCCCCAGGCTGTGAACATGCTAATGGAGGAGATTTCCTGAGCAGGTTCTTTTTTGTCTATGGATTGTTTCCTGAGGAGGTTTCCTGTTTCCTGAGGGGGTTCTTTTGCATATAGATTGGCTGTTGAAATTCTAATCTTATTTGTAGTGCTATTGTCAGATATAGAGCCTTTTGTGTTTTTCAGGACAGGAAACCATGCCCTATTTATTTTTAAACTCTCTTCTTTCCTGTTGCAATGGTGTTTATGTTTATGAATTTCAATAGCTTCCCTGTGTAATCTGACATGGTAATTGGATGTATTGTCCAGCCTTTCAGACAAACAAGCTAATGAACTCCGGCCGGGAAAGCCTTTGACAACATGGCAAAGCAGAAGGGTTAACAGGACTCATTAACGATGCAAAATTATTACGCCACGGGATCCAACCCGCAGCAAACTATACACAGTAGTACAGACCACAGTCCCCCAATAATTTATCCAGGTAACTGATGTGAAGCCTTCTGTGCAGTGCTACCCTATCACCGGCCTAGAAAAGCCTGCGTGAATAACCCAGGGCAGCCAGTGGAGTGACTGTAGAATGGGGTGCAGATATGCACGCTCCATCTTGCTCCCGATCTGAGCCAAGCTGCCACATTCTGCACCAACTGGAGTTTCTGAGCTGGTCTCAGAGGGGAAATCAATGTACAGGGCATTACAGCAGTCCAGTCTTGTTTTCGTTTTCGTTTTATGGGTATCGGTGTGTCCGTGTGCCTGCGTACTTGCATGCCTGGATGTCATGGCAGCCCCTAGAGGGGTCTGGATGTTTTCAGAGAGGTGGCTTGATAGCCTGCTTCGGCGTCCCAAGCCCTGGTATTCCTTGGAGGTCTCCCTTCCAAGGTCTCCCTTGCCAGGGCCAGTCCAGCTTAGCTTCCGTTATGTCTTAACAGTGAGTGCTGCCTATTCTTTACCATGTAAAGCTTGAGTTTATGTACAGGATCATAAGATGCAACATTCCTATTGGCCATTCCTATAGAAGTGTTTAAAACAACCAGTCACAGTGTAAATATGTTGTATGGAGGGAACAAAGCTGATTGGCCTTTATCCCTGTAACCTGATTGGACTTTAACTTATTATGGGTGTGGCTTGGACAGCCCGGGATGCTTTAAAAGAAGGAGCTGTGCTCCACCTGTTGTGTCTTCCTTGAGTGTCCTGAGTTGAAGTTTAGTAAAGGTAAAGGTTCCCTTGCTCAAAAGCCAGTCGAATCCGACTCTAGGGTTGCAGTGCTCATCTCCGTTTCCAAGCCGAAGAGCCAGCGCTGTCCGAAGACATTTCCATGGTCATGTGGCCGGCATGACTAAACACCAAGGCGCACGGAATGCTGTTACCTTCCCACCAAAGTGGTACCTATTTATCTACTTGCAATTTCTTGCTTTCGAACTGCTTTCGAACGTACAATAAAGCTGAATTCACTTCTGCTGAAATCCTTCGTGTTGAGTTGCATACTTAACAGCTTCCAAGATCTGCCTGGGTTATCCAGGTCAGGGCACAGTAGCCCAGTCTTGATCTCACCAGGGCATGGATCCAGCTGGCCAGATCACCCTTCTTGAGGAAGGTTGGCTGTGGCTCAGTGGTAGAACATTTGTTTTGTATGCAGGAAGTCCCAAGTTCAATCCCCGGCACCTCCAGTTAAAAGGAACCAGGCAGGAGGTTATGCGAAAGCCCTCTGCCTGAGGCCCAGGAGATGAGAAGGCTATCGGCGCTGTTCTACTTGCCCGTAGAGAAATCACCGTATGAACCTGACGGCAATAGTTTGATAACGATTGAGGAAGAGTCTACTACTCAGACACCAACGGGGTATGTTTAGCCTGGGAAAGAGAAGGCTTAGAGGGGACATGATTGCAGTCTTCAGGTATTTGAAGGGCTGTCATGTAAAAGATGGAGCAGATCTATTCTCTCTTGCTCCGGATTGCAAGACTAGATCGAATGGGTGGAAATTACGAGGGAGTCGTTACCGGCTAGATATCAGGAGAAACTTCCTAACTGTAAGAGTGGTTGAGCAGTGGAACAGTCTACCTCGGAGGGGGTGGATGCTCCTTCCCTGGACGTTTTCAAGCGGAGGCTGGACGACCGTCTTTTGGGTATGTTGTAGGTATGTAGGGCTCTCTTTCGGCTCTGCTCCTGCAGAGTGCCGGGGGTTGGACTAGATGACCTGCAAGGTCCCTTCCAACTCTAACATTCTATGATTCTATGATACTATAAGTTGTATCAGTTATGAGATTTGCTGCTGTTCAGAGGAAGTCCCGACGAAACGATACGTCATTCCGGAGAACATCGTTAACAACCTTGAATTGCATTTCGACAATTGTCTAATATTGTGATTACATGGAACTGGATTCTGTTTTTTTGTATTTAGCATTACATTGACTTTATCGCATTTCCCCAGTTTCCTTGGGTCCTATCTCTATAGTTCATTTGACTGTCATCCATCTTTGTTTTGAGACCCTGGAGAGCAGCTGCCAGTCTGAGTAGACAAGACTAACCTTGATGGACCGATCATCTGATTCAGTACAAAGCAGCTTCATGTATGAGGTAAGGGGCCATTTTTCAAAGTAGGCCGAGTTCTCTTCAAAATTATCAAGCACCTAGAAGACACGAAAGGGGGGTATTTCTGGGCATTAGCTGTTGTAGATTTTCCGGGTTGTGCGGCCGTGGTCTTGGCGTTGCAGGACCTGATGTTTCGCCAGTAGCTGTGACTGGCATCCTCAGAGGTATAACACAGAAAGATGGAGTGCTCTCTGTGTCAAGGTGAGCAGAAAAATGGTAGGCAGCAAAGTTCCCTCTCAGCTGAGTTAGTGTGAGCTAGCTCACAGTTTTTTAGCCTCCGGCTCACACATTTTTGTCTTAGCTCAGGAAGAATGAATCCAGAGCAAACTAATTTATGCAGTAGCCATATTGCTCACTCACAACTTTGATGCCAGTAGCTCACAAAGTAGAATTTTTGCTCACAAGATTCCACAGCTTAGAGGGAACGTTGGTAGGCAGGTAATTTATATCTACCTTGGAAGGTGGGGTAGGGCTGAGTCATTATCTTGTAGGAGTTCCCCAGGCTGTGACTATGTTAATAGAGGGGCTTTCCTGAGGAGGTTCTTTTTTTGTATATGGATTGTATATGGACAGTTGCTCTGGAATCCTGGACCCCCTCCTGGTCTAAATGAGGACACAGACTACAGAGCTGCAACATGACATTTCTGTGTTGAGCTTCATATGTTGCTTGTATTGGCCATTTATGGGCATGGTCACACAAGCCAGATAAAACGGGGTGGGGGAAAGCGAGGCTATTTCCTCTGGAAGAATTTGACCTGCAGTTACACGATCACACCTCCTTTTGAAGCTGCGGGCCCAGTCCATCAGTGTGTGATCAGACGCAACTGTGGGTGAGTCTTTTTTCGTGTGTGTGCCGTTTTTTCCCCAGGCGCTTACCTGAGGAAACGATTAATCGCATTTCTGCACTGAGGGCTCCCTATGGAGTTTGCGATGATGCATATGCAGCGACGGGGGGGGGGGGACAACGGCATGGAGTCGGGATGATCTGATCAAACCATCCCGACGGCATGAGAGTCTGCTGGAGTGATGAGAAACGGGGAAAGTCCATCCGTGGCCCGTCGCAACCCATTTACTACTGGATTTTCCCTGGTCTGAACTGGCAGAGACGGACCAAGAGAGAGATCTTGGAGTCGTAGTGGATAACTCAATGAAAATGTCTAGACAGTGTGTAGCTGCAATAAAGAAGGCCAACGCTATGCTGGGGATTATTAGGAAGGGAATTGAAAACAAATCAGCCAGTATCATCATGCCCCTGTATAAATCATTGGTGCGACCTCATTTGGAATACTGTGTACAGTTCTGGTCACCACATCTCAAAAAGGATATGATTGCATTGGAAAAAGTGCAGAGAAGGGCAACTAGAATGATAAAAGGGTTGGAACACCTTCCCTATGAAGAAAGGTTAAAACGCTTGGGGCTCTTCAGCTTGGAGAAACGACGGCTGAGGGGTGACACGATCGAGGTTTATAAGATTATGAATGGGATTGAGCAGGTTGAAAAAGAAGTACTTTTCTCCCTTTCTCACAATACAAGAACTCATGGGCACTCCATGAAATTGCTGAGCAGTCGGGTTAGAACAGATAAAAGGAAATACTTCTTCACCCAAAGAGTGATTAACTTATGGAATTCACTGCCACAGGAGGTGGTGGCAGCTACAAGCATGGAGAGTTTCAAGGGGGGATGAGATAAACATCTGGAGCAGAAGTCCATCAGTGGCTATTAGCCACAGGGTATAGATGGGAACTCTCAGTCGGGGTTCTAGTGTCCTGGCCCCACTGCTGGACCTCCTGATGGCACCTGGTATATTTTGGCTGCTGTGTGACAGAATGTTGGACTGGATGGGCCATTGGCCTGATTCAACATTGACTTCTCTTATGTTCTTATGTTGGTGTCTTTTAACTCTGCTTCTGCGGTGGAGCAGAACAGGTTGTCGACGGCTGCGGGGCACTTCCCAGACGTTGTTGTCTGATCGCACCCTTTAAATCCACCCGGCATCCGCGTCTATGTCAGGTCTAATAGTGTGTATGATCGCAGCCTACGGGTAAGTCCTGTATTCGTGATGTGTTGACCCGCTGTTGGCTGAAATTCCAGTTCCTTCCGAAGCCGTGTTTTGATGTCTTTTAAAGTGCTCACCCCTCCGATAATGGAGGAGGCTGTTTGGTCTGGGCACGGAGTGGTGGAAAGTGCTGTCAACTCACAGCTGACCCACGGCGACCCCTCCTGGGGTCTCCGAGGCAAGAAATGAACAGGAGGTGGTTTGCCATTACCTGCGTCTGTGTGTGAGGGTTAAGTGCTGTCAGATCGCTTCTGACTTATGGCAGTCCTATGAATTAATTTCCTCCCAAATGTCCTCTTGTTCACTGCCTTGCCCAGGTCTCGCAAACTGAGAGCTGTGGCTTCCTTGATCGAGTTCATGTAATGATTCCATGTTTTGGTGTGTGTGTGTTCCTTTAAATGTTTAGTTTGACTGCAGTAATATGAGAAGAGAGATAGAGGGTGACAAGCATGATTTGATTGGCTGCCGACTGAGAGTGTGGGAGGCGGGGTGTCCGAGAGGATTCTGTGTGTGTGTCTCTGAGGGCATTCTGTGATATGAACTCTTCCCTAGTTTTTAGAAAGAGTCTGTGTGACTCTGAGAGTTATGAAGGATTCTATGTGTGAAGTTTGAAGAGATAGGATAGTCTGTGTGACTATGGAATTTTGAGTCTAATTCTGTGTGATTAAGACCAATAGTTTAGTCTGTGTGACTAAGAAAGTTGATCTTATTCTGTGTGAATAAAACAAAGAGACTAGCCAGTGTGGCTATCTGTCTGTCTGTCTGTCTGTCTGTCTGTCTGTCTATCTATCTATCTATCTATCTATCTATCTATCTATCTATCTATCTATCTATCTATCTATCTATCTATCTATCCATATATATATATGAGAGAGAGAGATTATACTGAGTGTATAAGCCTGTCAGTTTGGAGGTTGAGAGACTGTTTGTAACGTCAAGCTTTGCCAGTTATATTTACAAGTTCCTTTCTTCAGCAACTGTGCAAAATCACCATAAACCTATTTTGTTCTTTGTTAAATAAATCATTTTTTTAATTTGCATTTATCCCAGACATCAGTACAGTACTTCCTCAGGGCCACATAGTCCTCTGAAGTGCCCAGACCCTAAGTCATTCTACCAAAAGAGAGAGAGATTTGGAATTTTTAATTCCTGGTGGCAGCAGAAAACTACCAAGTTTAGGTACACAGAGAGTGTTTAAAGGTAAAACCGTTTCCCTAATAAGCGAGCACGTCACAGTCCATCCATCTCATATTGGGACATCCTCCTTTCCCGCTGCTTCTGACTTATTACAAAGGAACTTCAGGAACAGAATGGAAAGGGAAATTGCTGAATTACAAGTTATTACAACTCTCGGAACATAAACCTTCCCCAGGACTCAACAGGGATATTGGTTTCTTATCTCATTACATATGCTAACTCATTCAGTCCTCACATATGTGTTCTCAATGATAAGGACTTTACATCCTCTGAATTTTAGTGTATTTCTTTTTCAGAATAGTACATTAGAATCCTGAATGTCATGCAAGGAATATCGGGATGTTTTGCTGCACACACCTCAAAAAAGAACAGAAAAATGCTGTTAAGTGACCTCCACGCCTGAGAGGAGGGAATGGAGAGCATCAGTTTACTTCCCACAATTAGAAAAGATGTCTTTACACATTCATTGGCTATTTTGACATATTTATTGCTTTACAGCTGTTGACCTTATAACCTCAGTTTGTTACTTTGTTTCATCTTTGCAAAACTTCATCACGTTACATGTTCATTTGCTGTCCAGCCCGTCTATAAGTTTGAACCTTACCGACCATTCCAATGTATTTGAAAAAGTGTGCATGCACACAAAGGCTCATACCATGAATAAAATGTTGTTGGTCTTAAAAGGTGCCCCCACTGGACTCTAAATTTGTTTTTTCCAGGGACTCTTGCAGTGTGTCCCTCTAAGCTGAGTTAGTGTGAGCCAGCTCACAGTTTTTTAGCCTCCGGCTCACACATATTTGTCTTAGCTCAGGAAGGGAGGGCTCCAGAGCAAACTAGTTTATGCAGTAGCTAAATCGCTCGCTCACAACTTTAATGCCTGTAGCTCACAAAGTGGAATTTTTGCTCACAAGACTCCACAGCTTAGAGAGAACATTGGACTCTTGTCTTCTTGTCATGCGACCGAAGTGCAATAGCCTCCATTTTGTCATTTTAACTTCTAGGGAGAGTTTAGGCTTGGTTCTTGAACCCACAGATTTGTCGTTTTGCTGGTCCACGGCATCCGTAAAACTCTCCTCCAAAGCCACATTTCAAAGGAATCAACTTTCTTCCTGCCAACTTCAAGAAAAAAGAAGGCTCATTTTACCATATGTGGTGGACTTGGGAAGAAGCCATGAGTTATTGGACTGAGATTCATAATGAAATACAAGAAATCCTGAAATGTACTTTTAAAAAAGATCCGCAAGTACTACTGTTAGGTCTTAAAATGCAAAAAATAAATGTAACCAAGAGAACATTGTTATGGTACTTGGTTACAACAGCTAGAATGATTTATGCACAATTCTGGAAACAAGAAAAGACACCTGAAAAATGGGAATGGATAAAGAAGATGCTTTTTATGGTAGAAATGGATAAAAGGACAAGGAAGCTCAATAATGAAGAAGACGAAGAATTTTTATGCAGAATGGAAAGACTTTAAGGACTATCTTGAGAAAAATTGGGATGTAAAAAATAATTTGATTTGTTTTGATAATTATTAAGAACAGAGCATGGAACCGAGTAATTAGATTGTTAAAATGTTACCTTAAGTAGATAACGAAATGGATACGTAATAACTGAAGACTAGATTAGGAAAAAAGAATTAAGTTCTATGGTAAATTAAGAAACATGTAAGGGGTTATGAAGGGGTAAGAGCATTGCGGGAAGCCATGTATCGGGGTGGGAGGGGATATAAGAAAAGGATATATGATATACAAGATGTAACATTGAATATGATAATGTATCCAATAATAATTTTTTTTTTTTTTAAACTTTCTTCCTGCCAACTTCCTTCATCGTCTTCAAGGTGCTGGTTTTGACCTTTAAAGCGCTCTATGGTCGGGGGCCTGCCCACCTGAGGGACCACCTTTCCCCCTATGTCCCCCGGAGAACACTGAGGTCAGGGTCACAAAATCGCCTGGCTCTCCCTGGTCTGAGAGAGGACAGACTGGCCATTACCAGAGCCAGGGGCTTCTCAGTGACGGCTCCACATTGGTAGAATGAGCTCCTGGAAGACATCAGGGCCCTGTGGGACCTCTTACAGTTCTTCAGGGCCTGTAAAACGGAGCTCTTCCACCGGGCCTTCGATTAGGAGCCGCCACTGACGAATGAGCTATCAAGAACCGGACATGTTAGGGCCCTCATGTTGCTGGCTCTGGGGCTATTTCAGGGCAGGAACGTACAGGAACGGAGCTCCGGCTGGCTCCCGATTTGGCCACGCCCAGCAGGAGCTCATTAGCATAGTAGGCCACACCCAGTAGCAGAAACTCATTAGGATTGGCTACATTAGGGGTGTGTTGCCTCAAATGCAAAGGAGTCCCTGCTCCGAAAAAAAAAGCCCTGGGTTTTGACAACACAGAAGGTAAATAGAATAAGAAGCAAACGGTGGGTGTGGCTGGATGACCACATTCCTGGTAACACGGGGGTGTGGCCTAATATGCTAATGAGTTCCTGCTGTTGGGTGTGGCCTATTATGCTAATGGATCCCTGCTGGGCTTTTTCTACAAAAGAGTTGGCATTAAGAACTACTTTGGATACTGGCCTTCCTTACATCGGACCATCCTATAGCAATCGCCCATCTGTACTTACTTGCACTTTACGTAAATTGTCCGTTTGCGTGAAATTTTTATAGTCCTGCATCCATGCATTGGGGTTTCATTGTATTTTAACCTGTTGTACGCCGCCTTGAGCCAGCTTGCATGGGCAAGGCAGGATATAAATCGAAAGTAATAAATAAATAAATAATAAACTTTCACACCCGAACATAGTAAGGTGGAACACTCTGGTGTGAATTAACGCGATCTTGGCCACCAGCTCCCTCGTCCTTACACTTAAGAATGCCTGCTTTTCCCAGTCTTGGTCCCCTTCTCATTCCTTGGCGGCTGTCTCCCTTTCGGCCGCCGGTGGAGCCCAGGAACAGGAAATAAGAACAGAAGAACATAAGAACATAAGAGAAGCCAGTGTTGAATCAGGCCAATGGCCCATCTAGTCCAACACTCTGTCACACAGCGGCCAAAATATACCAGGTGCCATCAGGAGGTCCAGCAGTGGGGCCAGGACACCAGAAGCCCTCCCACTGCTGCCCCCTCCAGCACCAAGAATAGAGTGCATCACCTGCCCCAAACTGAGAGTTCCCATCTATACCCTGTGGCTAATAGCCACTGATACTGATGGACTTCTGCTCCATATGTTCATCTAATTCCCTCTTGAAACAGTCCATGCTTGTAGCTGCCACCACCTCCTGTGGCAGTGAATTCCATATGTTAATCACTCTTTGGGTGAAGAAGTATTTCCTTTTATCTGTTCTAACCCGACTGCTCAGCAATTTCATGGAGTGCCCACAAGGAGTTCTTGTCTTGTGAGAAAGGGAGAAAAGTACTTCTTTCTCAACCTGCTCAACCCCATTCATAATCTTATAAACCTCGATCATGTCACCCCTCAGCCGTCGTTTCTCCAAGCTAAAGAGCCCCGAGCGTTTTAACCTTTCTTCATAGGGAAGGTGTTCCAACCCTTTTATCATTCTAGTTGCCCTTCTCTGCACTTTTTCCAATGCTATAATATCCTTAGGACAATTTAACAATCTTGAACAATTTAACAAGCTCCTGGGCAGAAGGGCGTAGCAAAAAAATGATAGATCACTGTTTATCTGATAGATGGACTACATTCGTCTGCCGTGCTGATAAAACATTAAGCAAGAAAGCTTACGAAGGCCCGCTCCTCGTCCTCGTCCTTTTGAGCGTCTAATTCCTTCAGCCTCTTGCGCGCTCGCTCACTCGTGAAGAACGAGGAGAGCAGTCCGGCAGGGGTTCCCCTCGCGAAAGCTTATTCCTCCTCAGCAGAGATTCATTCTCTGTGCTCAACTATTTCACTCCATTTATAGCCCACCTTTCTCAATCCGGTCTTCAGCCACACGTTAGCAGTTTACAAGGAATAGATGTCAGGCTAATTAGTCAGCAGTTTCATAGCTCTCCTTCAAGATCTCTGAGCTGTGTTCTGGTGCTGTGTTCCAATCCTCCTTTTGAAGAGAGTCTGATTCCAGGGACCAAGGGCATATCATTGTTAGGAGAGCAACAGTCTTGCATTTGAGCGCCTTCAGTACCCTTCGGTGTATTCGGAGTCTTTTCATCTGGAGCCAGTGACTTGTTGGGTTTTAATTTGTCAATTAGCCCTGGAAGTTCATCTATTGTCTTCTCTGGAAGGTTCATCAGGCAAACAGAATTGTTAAGCATGTAGAGAAACAAAGCCCACGGAGGGAAAATCAGTACGGCTTTTGCAAAGGGAAGATCTGCCTCATCAATCTGGAGGAAGAGGAGGAAGAGAAGGAGGCGATTGGATTTATACCCCATCCTTCACTACCCAAAGGAGTCTCAGAGCGGTTTACAATCTCCTTTCCCTTCCCCTCTCCACAACAGACACCCTGTGAGGTAGGCGGGGCTGAGAGAGCTCCCCTGAGAACTGCCCTTGAGAGAACAGCTTTGAAAGAAGAAGGGAAGAGATTGGATTGGATTTATACCCCGCCCTTCACTACCCGAAGGAGTCTCAGAGCGGCTTAAAAACTCCTTTCCCTTCCCCTCCCCACAACAGACACCCTGCGAGGTAGGTGGGGCTGAGAGAGCTCTTGACAGAAACTGCTCTTTTTTCAAGAACAGCTGTGTTATGTCCTAAGACCAGGAACAAGAGCAGGCAAAAAGGAGCCGAGCTCCGTTCCTGAGAACAATAGGGACTAGGCTCCTGAGTTCACCAAAAGGGAGCCTATGGGAACATTGGCGAGAGATTCAAACCCGCCAATAAGAATGTGGGGCGTCCCCCCCTTACTGTATATAGATGGCTTCCGGCTGTTGCTGTTTGTCTTTGTGGTGTGAAGTACAAATAAACGTGTCTTCTCTTATGTCGTCGTCCGAGTCATGAGGCACGGAACCCAGTACTTTACAAGCTATGCCAGAACTTATGACTGACCCAAGGTCACACCAGCAACTGCATGTGGAGGAATCAAACCCAGCCCTCCCAGATTAGAGTCCACGCTCCTAACTATTACACCAAACTGGATGTGAAAACCAAGGCTGACCATGAAGAACTACTGGAGGATTTCTTTAGATTGGGTGAGTGGGCCACAGTGTGGGAAATAAAGTTCAAAAGAATGCACGTGGGAACAAAAAAACTGCAGCTTCAAGTATATGCTAATAGGGTCTGAACTTGTTGAGACTGAAGAGGGAAATAGACCTTGGGGGTTGTAGCAGATAGCTCAGAGAAAATGTCAAACCAGCGTGCTTCTGCAGTGAAAAGGCAAACTGCGCTGGGGATTATTAGGAAAGAGCCTGAAAATCAAAAGGCCAGTATTAAAATGCCGCTGTATGCATATAGCGTGGGGCCTCATTTAGAATACTCTGTGTAGTTCTGGTTTTGTTGTTGTTCAGTCTCACAGTCGAGTCCGACTCTTCGCGACCCCATGGACCAGATCACGCCAGGCCCTCCTGTCTTCCGCTGTCCGCTGAAGTTTGCTCAATTTCATGTTCGTTGCATCGATGACACTGTCCAACCATCTCATCCTTTGCCGTCCCCTTCTTCTTTGACCTTCAGTCTTTCCCAGCATCAGGGGGTCTTCTCCAGTGAATGCTCCCTTCTCATTTGGTGGCCAAAGTATTTGAGCTTCAGCTTCAGGATCTGGCCTTCCAGGGAACAGACCAAGCGTGATCCCCTGGAGAAGGAAATGGCAACCCACTCCAGTATCTTTGCCAAGAAAACCCCATGTAGTTCTGGTTACCATATCTCAAAAAGGCCACTGGAAACGTGCAAAAGGACGAAAGGAAGAAATGAAGGCTTCGATCACACGCCGAATTAGCAGCGCGAGAGGGACGAATGCCGGGTGGATTTTATGGGCGCAATCACACGGGAACATCTGGCGAGCGTCCCGCACCCGTCGCCAATCCGTCTCGCCCCTCCGAAGAAGTGGAGTTAAAAAAATACCTGGGACAGTGCAGTAGCAAACGGGTCTGCAAGGGGCTGCAGGCAGACGTCTCCGTGTGATCGCACCGATGTGCTCTCAACACGTCGGCGATCCCTCGTTGAAGCGCACCAGAAACACGTGGCAAAAAATTGCATCTGATCGCTCTGAGGCTACTTCGGGTAGTGAAGGGCGGGGTATAAATCCAATCTCCTCTTCTTCTGACTATCCCATCAGTCAAAAAAAGCTCATTTGTTGGGGGCACAGGGGAGAGCGCGTTTTCAGTGGCAGCCCCACGATTATGGAACAACGCCCCCTCCCGGAAGGTTTGCCTGGCCCACTCGTTTCCAGTCTTTCGGAAGGAGCTGAAGACTATTTTATTTAGGACTGCCTTTGATTAAAGCCATCCTAAGCGGTGATTTTTAATCTTTGGTTTTATATCCTTATGTATTCTTTGGAAATATATTTTATAAACATTCTGCATAAATTTAAACAGATAAATAAATAGGCCTTCTGGGGCAACTGGTTGGCAACTGTGTGAAATAGGATATTAGATCAGACAGACCACAGACAGACCGTCAGAGCCAGTTTGCTGTAGTGCTTAGGCGCATGGACTCTAATCTGGAAGAACCGGGTTTGATTCCCCAATCCTCCGCATGCAGCTGCCGGTGCGACCTTGGGTCAGTCACAAGTTCTCTCAGAGCTGTTCTCTCAGGAGCAGTCATCGAAAGAGCTCTCTCAGCCCCACCCACCTCACAGGATGTCTGTTGTGGGGAAGGAAAGGGAAAGGAGATTGTAAGCCGCTCTGAGACTCCTTCAGGTAGTGAAGGGTGGGGCATAAATCCATTCTCCTCCTCCTCCTCCTCCTCCTCCTCCTCCTCTTCTTCTTCTTCTTCGTCTTCTTCTTCTGATCTAGCGGGCTTATTTGACGTTCCCAACTCTTCAACAGCCTTTGGTACACAGTTGGTAACAACACATATTTCCCCATAATTGGAACATTTTCAAGATCACTTAACACAGATCTGTTACCCTTTCAAGTGCCTTATCAGCGAGCTATTAAATTAGTTTGATTGGAGGTTGTGGGGAGGAGGGGCAATACAGCCGGCATTAGATTTGCTCCAAGGTCTGCCCTCCCATGCCCCGGGACTTCCTCTCCCCTTTCGAGCCCGGCATCCGGAATGCATTCAAATGGGCAGCCATCTCAGCTACTTAATGGAGCCCAATGGTCTATCTTTCATTATTGACCAATTTCTTTTATTGGCCTTTTCGGCTCATCCAGGAAATTAAATCAATAGAGTTCCTTAAGAGGAGCGAGTGAAGAGACGGGGCCTCTTTGTAATGGATTCCGGAGACAAAGACTCGATTAGCGCTGCTGGCCCAAACGGTTCACCGGTGACTTTTTGTGCCTCTTCAGAGCCGCCTACTCTGTCATGAGTTATACCTGTGGCATCAATCCGCAGCTATGGAATCCCGGGTAGAACAATGCCTCCCTATGCCCCAATTGAAATGAATGGGCCCCCCACATCTGTAAACGTCCCATGCCTTTCAACAAAGCTTGTGCAGGAGATTGTTCCAGGGCGTCCCCGATTCCAGGGGAAGGTGGTAGCACAGTGGTAGTTTTTGGAGCCACCACCACCACTAGAACAGATAAAAGAACAGATAAAAGTTAGAGCAGATAAAAGGAAGTCCTTCTTCACCTAAAGAGTGATTAACACATAGAATTCACTGCCCCAGGAGGGGGTGGCAGCTACAAGCAGGGACGGTTTCAAGAGGGAATTGGATAAACATATGGAGCAGAAGTCCATCAGTGGCTATTAGCCACAAGGTATAGATGGGAATACCATTGCTTTGAAAGTCCGCATGGTCAAAGCAATGGTATTCCCCGTAGTAGTGAATGGCTGCGAGAGTTGGACTATAAGGAAGGCCGAGCGCCGAAAAATAGATTCTTTTGAACTATGGTGCTGGAGAAGACTCTTGAGAGTCCCTTGGACTGCAAGGAGATCAGATCAGTCAATCCTAAAAGAAATCAACCCTGACTGTTCCCTGGAAGGCCAGATCCTGAAGCTGAAGCTCAAATACTTTGGCCACCAAATGAGAAGGGAGCATTCACTGGAGAAGACCCTGATGCTGGGAAAGATTGAAGGTCAAAGGAGAAGGGGAATGCAAAGGATGAGATGGTTAGACAGTGTCATCGATGCAACAAACATGAAATTGAGCAAACTTCAGCGGACAGCGGAAGACAGGAGGGCCTGGCGTAGTCTGGTCCATGGGGTCGCGAAGAGTCGGACTCGACTGTGCGACTGAACAACAAATAGATGGGAGGGTACTGCGGTGGCTCAAGGGGTTAAGACGCTGAACTGCAGGCTGTGGAAGGTCAGTAGTTCAGCAGTTCAAGACCCGTGAGTGCTACATGACGGGGTGAGCTCCTGTCTCTAGTTCCAGCTCCTGCCAACCTAGCAGTTCGAAAGCAAGAAATTGTAAGTAGATAAATAGGTACCACTTCGGTGGGAAGGTAACAGCGTTCCGTGCGCCTTGGTGTTTAGTCATGCCGGCCACATGACCACAGAAACGTCTTCAGACAGCGCTGGCTCTTCGGCTTTGAAACAGAGATGAGCACCGCAACCCTAGAGTCGGATTCGACTGGCTTTCGAGCAAGGGAACCTTTACCTTTACCTATAGATGGGAACTCTCAGTCTGGGGCAGGTGATGCCCTCTATTCTTGGTGCTGGAGGGGGCAGCAGTGGGAGGGGGCTTCTAGTGTCCTGGCCTCATTGCTGGACCTCCTGATGGCCCCTGGTATATTTTGGCCACTGTGTGACCCAGAGTGTTGGACTAGATGGGCCACTGGCCTGGTCCAACATGGGCTTCTCTTATGTTCTTATGTTCACTGCCACCACCACCATGACCACCATTGCTATCACTAACAACAATTTACACCTTATGGTGGTTGAGCTCTGGTCTGCTGGACCCTCGAATTACTGCCTGAGCCAGTCCCCCCTTAAGACAAAACTGTTCAAAACTGTGGAACTTTGCCAACACTTTATTATCATGTTTATTCTAACACGGTATTTATATTGATTGTGTTTTCTGTATTATTGGAATTGTACTTTTGGAAATAATTGTGTATTGCGCATCTGTTTGGCAGAGAACCCGTTTGGTGTAGTGCTTAGGAGCGCGGACTCTAATCTGGGAAAACCGAGTCTGATTCCCCACTTCTCCTCCACGTGTAGCTGCTGGCGTGACCGTGGGTCAGTTACAAGTTCTCTCAGAGCTGTTCTCTCGTGAGCAGTTCTAGAAAGAGCTCTCTCAGACCAACCTACCTCACAGGGTGTCTGTTGTGGAGAGGGGAAGGGGAAGGAGATTGTAAGCCACTCTGAGACTCCTTCAGTTAGGGAAGGGCAGGGTATAAATCCAATCTCCTCCTCCTCCTCCTCCTTCTCTGCCAGAGACCTTGGAGAGATCATAGAATCATCATCTAGTCCAACCCCCCACACAATGCAAGAAATTCACAAACACCTCCCCCTCCACACCCTTAGTGACTGCTGTTCCATGCCCAGAAGATGACAAAAACCCTCCAGGGTCTCCAGCTAAACTGGCCTGGAGAAAAATTGCTTCCTGACCCCAAAGCGTTGATCAGCATTTCCCTGGGCCTGTAAGAAAGGGCCACAAGAACTAGGCACTGAGGCGACCCTTCCTGCCCTCCCTCTCGTGATCTGCCCGAGTTCACAGAATCCACATTGCTGTCAGATGGCCATCCAGCCTCTGCTTGGAAACCTCCAAAGAAGGAGAGGCCACCACCTCCCAAGGAAGCCTGTTCCACTGAGGAACTGGGAAGTTCTTCCTAATGGTTTAGCTGAGCACTCTACTGATTTAATTTCAACCCGTTGGTTCTGGTCTGACTTTCTGGGGCAATGGAAAACAACTCCGCACCTTCCTCCCCATGACAGCCCTTCAAGCCCTTGAGGATGCTGCCAGTCTGAATAGACTGTACTGATCCTGATGGACCAAAGGAGAGCATCATGTGAGAGCAGGATGTAATAAATGCATAGCTTACGGCAGGCATGTCCAACTTCGAACAGGTAGTGACCTATTTTTTCCAGCCAAAAGGGCCGGTGATCTACCACCATGCAAATAAAGTTTCAAATTCGTTTCAAATTAGATTTTAACCCGGTAAAGTTGGGTTCCACCGGCCCCCCCACCCCCCATTTATAATGAACCTTCCACACTGGGGTGCTAGGTTAGTATAAACACTGGCCGCATCCGGTCCAAAACTGTCACCGTCCCACAGTATTAAAGATCAACAGGAACTGAAGACCTCTGGATGATGCCAAAACCACACATGCCGTTCTAAAAGTAAAATAAGCATTCATCATACTGGCACCAATAATCAAATACCACCAATCTCTTCTTCCTCTACCTCACAGGGGGTGTCTGTTGTAGGGAGGGGAAGGGAAAGGAGCTTGTAAGCCGCTCCGAGACTCCTTTGGGTAGTGAAGGGCAGGGGATAAAGCCAATCTCTTCTTCTTCTACCTCACAGGGGATGTCTGTTGTGGGGAGGGGAAGGGAAAAGGAGTTTGGAAGCCGCTCTGAGACTCCGAGTGAAGGGCGGGGTATAAATCTAATCTCTGCCTCCGCTTCTGCCTCCGCCTCCTCCTCCTCTTCCTCTTCCTCTTCTTCTTCTCTCCTACACCTCTGCCCTCCCACCAGGAGCTGACAGAGTTAAGGCTCCATCCCTCCTTCTTCAAGTGTTCTTAAAAGACAGTGCTATTATATTTTCCATATAATAAAGAACTCTTATTCTTTTTATAACTCTGACTACCGGGTCTGTGTAACTTTGTGAGCTTGCTAGCACACTCGGCCAGGGCATTTTTTGTCGAAAAGGCCCAGCAGGAACTCATTAGCATAATAGCCACACCCAACAGCAGAAACTCATTAGCATATTAGGCCACACCCCTGACAGCATGGCCCATTAGCCTATTAGGGCACACCCCCATGTTACCAGAAGTGAGGTCATCCAGCTTTACCCACCTTTTGCCTCTTATTCTGTTTACCTTGTTTGTTGTCAAAACCCCAGGACTTCTTTTGTAGCAGGAACTCCTTCACATGTTAGGCCACACACCCCTAATGTAGCCAATCCTAATGAGTTTCAGCTTCTTTAAGCAGACCTAAAACTCCCATTTATTTCTGCTTCAACACATCTAAATCATTTTCTTTCCGAAATTCTCATCAGCCATGAAAGGTCGGTCTCAAAAACGGGTCAATCTTGTCTCCATGTCGAACAAATCTCCCTTTGTTGGTTTCGAGGGGCTGCAGTGGCCCAGTGGTTAAGACGCTGAGCTGCAGACCGGAAGGTCGGTAGTTCAGCAGTTCAAGACCTGAGTGCTGCATGACAGAGTGAGCTCCCGTCTCTGGCCCCAGCTCCTGCCAACCTAGCAGTTCAAAAGCCAGATATTGCAAGTAGATAAATAGATACTGCTTTGGATGGGAAGGGAACAGTGTTCCGTGTGCCTCAGTGTCTAGTCTTGCCAGCCACGTGACCACTGAAATATCTTCAGACAGCACTGGCTCTTAGGCTTGGGGCTGGAGATGAGCAGCGCCCCCTAGAGTTGGATTCAACTGGCTTGCAAGCAAAGGAAACCTTTACCTTTAAGTCTCTAAAGGTGCTCCTGGACTCCAGGCTAACTGTTCTCCATCGGACCAGCATGTCTGCCCTCTGAAACTGATCATAAGGAACACTGGAATTCAGTGCAGAGAAAACTTCTGGGGAAATCAAAGAACAGAACCAGTCAGGTTCTGTGAAAGATCTTTAAAGTGATGGTAGCCCGGAGAGGACACTTCCCTAATACCTGTTCTTGTTCACCTCGTGCTTGTTTGACAAGCCTAGTTTTAAAATTGCTACTTGTGGTTGGGGGCCGAGCAAAGCACAAGTGGCATTCGGTTAATTGTTAACGATTCAAAAGAGGGGGATTGGCAACCAACGGGCAGGGAAGGGTGATGTGCCAGGACGGGAGGGATGGATTGTGGTTGTGGGCAGGTTCAGGCTGAGGTTTTGGTATCCCCCCCCCGCCCGCCTTCCCATGCATTGCTGAGAGGGAAGCTTCCCCTAATGAGTTGTCTGGCCGTGTGCATTTCTCTCCGCAGCCGCCACAGCGGTGGCGCGCAATCCCGCCACATAATGAGGCCATCACTGCCAGTCTCCTGACAGGGCCTCATAATTACCACGGCAGGTTGCTTCTCCTGGAGAGGCTGAGGAGAGCTTCGGAGGAGCTGTCACCTAAACGTATGCCTGTTATCTATTACACAACACACACACACGACTCTTACTTGTGTTCTCTTCTGGCCGGTGTTCCCTCTAAGCTGAGTTAGCGTGAGCTAGCTCACCGTTTTTTTAGCCTCCGGCTCACACATTTTTTTGTCTCGGCTCAGGAAGGAGGGCTCTGGTGTAGTGGTTAAGTGCGCGGACTCTAATCTGGGAGAACCCCGGGTTTTGATTCCCCACTCCTCCACTTGCAGCTGCTGGATGACCTTGGGCAAGCCGTAGTTCTGATAAGAGCTGTCCTTGAAAAAGAGCCATTTCTGTCAAGAGCTCTCTCAGCCCCACCTTCCTCACAGGGGGTGTCTGTTGTGGGGAGGGGAGGGGAAAGGAGTTTGTGAGCCGCTCTGAGACTCCTTTGGGTAGTGAAGGGCGGGGTATAAATCCAATCTCTTCTCTTCGTCTTCTCTTGTCTTCTCTTGTCTTCTCTTGTCTTCTCTTGCCTTGCCTTGCCTTGCCTTCTCTTGCCTTGCCTTCTCTTGCCTTGCCTTGCCTTGCCTTGTCTTGCCTTGCCTTGCCTTGTCTTGCCTTGCCTTGCCTTGCCTTGTCTTGCCTTGCCTTGCCTTGCCTTGTCTTGCCTTGTCTTGTCTTCCCTTCCTTCCCTTCCCTTCCCTTCCCTTCCTTCCTTCCCTTCCTTCCCTTCCCTTCCCTTCCCTTCCCTTCCCTTCCCTTCTCTTCTCTTCTCGTGCAGCAGCCAAATTGCTCACTTACAACTTTAATGCCAGGAGCTCACATTAGTAGAATTTTGGCTCACAAGATTCCGCAGCTTCGAGGGAGCATTGGCCACAAGGCAGATTGTGCAGCTACAAGCAGAATTAAGTGAATTTGCTCACGCTGCACGAAGTTGGTTGCAGAACTGGAACAATGTCAGAGTCCTGTAGCCCTCCCGCTATCCAATGTTATCAGACATTTCCTGCAGCCGAGAATGACATACCCGAAAGATGGTCGTCCAGCCTCCGCTTGAAAACGTCCAGGGAAGGAGCATCCGCCACCTCCCAAGGCAGACTGTTCCACTGCTCCGCCACTCTGACAGTGAGGAAGTTTCTCCTGATATCTAGCCAGTAACGACTCCCTCGTAATTTCCACCCATTCGATCTAGTCTCGCAATCCGGAGCAAGAGAGAATAGCTCTGCTCCATCTTTTACATGACAGCCCTTCAGATACTTGAAGACTGCCATCACGTCCCCTCTAAGTCTTCTCTTTCCCAGGTCCCAGGTCCAATCCCCAGCATTTCCACTTATAAAGGACGAGGTAGCAGATGATGTGAAAGACCTCAGCCTGAGGCCTGGAAGAGCTTCTGTCAGTCTGAGTAGACAATACCGACCTTGTTATATATGCGTCCATACGTGTGTTCATCGGGTAAAGTAGCATTGCTTTTTAGCATCAACTGCCAAATAGTTTCACGGGTAACCCCAAATTCTAGTCTTAGTGTAGAGGGAGAAAAGTTTCTCTCGATCAGCTTTCTCTACACCGTACATAATTTTGTACATGCCTCACATCAGCTCCTTAGTCGTTTTTCCCCCTAAACCCCCTCCCCCCGCAATCTCCAGATGTTTTAACCTTGTCTCATAGGGCAGGGGCTTCAAATTAGTGGAAGGGGAGCTTCAGTGGCAGAGCCTCTTCTTCGCATGTAGACGATCCCAGGTTCCATCCCCGACTTCTCCGGTTTTAAAAGATCTGGTAGTGGGCGGGGTGAAAGCCCTCGACCTGAGACCCTGGAGAGCCGGTGCCAATCAGAGGAGGCAAGGTCAACCTTGAGAGAGACCCATTCATCTGACCCAGTTAGAAGACAGATTCAAATCC
Source organism: Gekko gecko (assembly GCA_029375565.1). Classification (NCBI taxonomy): domain Eukaryota; kingdom Metazoa; phylum Chordata; class Lepidosauria; order Squamata; family Gekkonidae; genus Gekko; species Gekko gecko. The sequence continues at coordinate 51,609 of JAPDNY010000187.1, read as the reverse complement.
AGTGGCACCTTAGTGTCAGGTAGCCCTGTCATTGGGATGGAATGCAAGGGAGTACTTTCCTCCTCTCAGCCTCTCAACAGTACAGTTTTAATCTTTAGCCTTGAAAACAGAGGTGATTCTGAATCTCTTTCCCTCAAAATTAAAGAAGACCCCCTCTGGCAAAATCCACCTGTAGGTGATATTATTGGCTCTCAATAGTGCCGTTAAGTCTGAGTACGCCCTCCTCTTCTCCAGGGTATCTCTTTTAAAACTTTAATTTCTTCTTGTCCTATCTTCAACGGTACAGCATTTACTTCTTTCAGTATCTTATCTCTAACTGCCCGCTTGTGGAACCGCACCTGGACGTACGGAGTGGAGATGTCAGATGACCAAAAAGAAAAAGAGGAGAGAGAAGAGGGAGAGGTGGAAAGGGAAGGGGAACAATGGCATCAGCTCCCTCTGCCAAACCTCAAAGACCAAGAAGATTTAGACTGAGATCTCCAATCGTGACAAGGCAAAAAACAAAAGGTGAAAAGGAACACAGACAGACACAGAACCTAGATGGATAAAAAGAAGATAAAAATAATTTCGGTGAATGTCAATGGCTTAAATGGACCTCAGAAAAGAAGAAGGATATTTCATCAATTGAAGAAATGTAAAGCAGACATAACATGTATTCAAGAAACCCACATTAGGAGAAAGGCCTCTCAACAGTACAGTTTTACTGCTATCATTACTCTGACCTTGTGGTGTCTCCAGCTGCAGAACACTACGCTGGGAGTCAACGGCTTTTAACTTGTTTTCATGCTTTGCCTGCCTGCTTTGCCCGCGTGCACGAATCATATTCATTGGCTTCACTTAGTCTAGGGGGGGTGTTTGAATTCACTATAAGTCAGGGGCCTCCATTATCCACAGCCATTCCTGACACAAGCTGTACACGTGTCTTTAGTTACGATTCACCAATAAACAGATTCTTCTTCTGAAGCCCTGCATTGTGTGACCTGACTAAGGAGCCTGACATTTAGAGACCAACGGGATTTTCAGGGTATAAGCTTTTAAGAGCCAAGCTCTCTCCGTCAGAGACCAAAAGCTTTGTATTGGGAGATCTGGTTGATATAGCAGAGCTTGCCCAGTCTGAGTGCACCATGATACTGAGTGCAGTAAATAAAATCCTCGTGGAATGAGCTCCCAGAGGAGATCAGGGCCCTGCGGGATCTTTTACAGTTCTGCAGGGCCTGCAAGACAGAGCTCTTCTGCCAGGCTTTCAGCTAGGGAGCTGGCCCCACTGGTGGACCTCCTGATGGCACCTGGTATATTTTGGCCACTGTGTGACAGAGTGTTGGACTAGATGGGCCATTGGCCTGATTCAGCATGGGCTTCTCTGATGTTCTTATGTTCTTATGTTCACTATAGAGCCCGGGCCCTTGGACTTGACACCTAGCCTGTGCCGCAGGAAGGTTATGAGCAGAAGGACTCTTAGATCTCCGAAGTATACTGGGAAAGTCAGCCATCTTGAACAACTAAACAACCATCACCAGGACTTTACAATTTTATGAATTTGTATTAGCGATAATGGAATTGGATTAGCTACAATGGAATTTGTAGATGATTTTATGGTGTTTTTAACTGTATTTGTGCATTGATCGTGAAACGCCCTGAGCCTGCATTGCAGGGGGCGGGCGGGGTACAAATGTGATTAATAAATAAATAAATAGCTGCTGTAGATTTTCTGGGCTGTGCGGCCGTGGTCTTGGCATTCTAGGACCTGACCTTTCGCCAGTAGCTGTGATTGGCATCCTCAGAGGTATAACATAGAAAGATGGAGGACTCTCTGTGTCAAGGTGAGCAGGAAAATGGTAGGCAAGTAATTTATATCTACTCAGGAAGGTGGGGTAGGGCTGAGTCATTATCTTGTAGTAGTTCTCCAGGCTATGAACGTGCTAATGGAGGAGCTTTCCTGAGGAGGTTCTTTTTGTCTATGGATTGTTTCCTGAGGAGGTTTCCTGTTATTTATAAATAAATAAATCTCCAAAGAAGAATATTGCAAAAAAAGAAAACTTACATTTATTCAAGTAGACCCAGTTCTCGTTCAGGTTGCAGTCAAAAGGAGAGACGGAGTAGTAGCAGTAGCAGTAGCAGAAGAAGAAGAAGAAGAAGAAGAAGAAGAAGAAGAAGAAGAAGAAGAAGAAGAAGAAGAAGAAGAAGAGATTGGATTTATACCCCGCCCTTCACTTGGAGTTTCAGAGCGGCTTACAAACTCCTTTCCCTTCCCCTCCCCGCAACAGACACCCTGTGAGGTAGGCAGGGCTGAGAGAGCTCTGAGAGAAACTGCTCTTTTTCAAGAACAGCTCCAAGAGAACTTGTGACTGACCCAAGGTCACACCAGTAGGTACAAGCGGAGAAGTGGGGGAATCAAACCCAGTTCTCCCAGATTAGAGTCCGCCACTTAACCACTACATCAAACTGGCTCTAATCTAATCTAAAGAGTGCTTTCCTTATCACCGATGGCCAGCTTGTCCAGCATCATGTGTGTGGGAGTATGAGGGCATAGAATTTACAGGAGAGACCTGCAGAGACATGTGTCTCCATGGAAGGCCATGTGAAATAGTGAGAGGACAAAGAGAGAGAAGGAGAGGGCAGAGGCCAGCTCCCAGGTTAAGACAAAGAGAGACATCCCATTCAAAGAGAGAACACGTATAAACAATTAAAGTGATGTGGCAACCCACAATGTCCAGGCATGCTCAATCTCTCACTCCAACACTGTGATCTCGAAAGCTCAGGCGCTGAAAATCTTGCTGGTTTCGAAGGTGCTAATGGAGTTGAATCTAACTAACTGTTCTAATTAGCTGTTTTATTGCAAAGGAACTTCAGGAGCAGACTGGAAAGGGAAACTGCTGAATTACGAGTTATTATGACACTTGGAACAAACCCCCCAGAACTTAACAGGGATATTGGTTTCTTATCTCACTATATAAGCTAATTTCATTCAGTCCTTATGTCTGTGTTCTCACTAAGAAAGGCTATACATCCTCTTGATTTTAGAAGAAGAAGAAGAGTTTGGATTTATACCCCGCCCTTCACTGCCCAAAGGCGTCTCAGAGCAGCTTACAAACTCCTTTCCCTTCCCCTCCCCACAACAGACACCCTGTGAGGTAGGTGGGGCTGAGAGAACTTCTGACAGAAACTGTCCTTGAGAGAACAGCTGTGCCAGAGCTTGTGACTGACCCAAGGTCACACCGGCAGGTGCAAGTGGAGGAGTGGGGAATCAAACCCGGTTCTCCCAGATAAGAGTCCGCGCACTTAACCACTACACCAAGCTGGCTTTTAGTACATTTCTTATTTGGAATAGTAGATTAGAATAGTGATTGTAATGTAATGCAATAAATATCAGAATAGTATATTGGAACGCATTTCTGTGGTCTTGTAACAGGGGAGACATAACACTGCACTACAAATCTCCCCACCTCAAAGAAAAAGATGCTCTTAGTTAACCTCTTCCATGCTTGAGAGGAGACAGATGGAGCATAATAACAAGGTCTCAGGTCATTACTCTTAGAACTCCACAATTAAGACATATTCATTTGCCTCACTGTTTTTCTTTCGAATTCAATCCAAACAATAGTGACCTCATAAACTTAGCTTGTCATTCCTGTTTTCATCTGTTAGAACATCTTCGTTGTGTTGTATACTCATCTGCAGTTTAACTTCTGCCTTATATGTAAGGCAAAGGTAAAGGTTCCCTTGCTCGAAAGCCAGTCGAATCCGACTCTAGGGTTGCGGTGCTCATCTCTGTTTCCAAGCCAAAGAGCCAGCACTGTCTGAAGACGTTTCCGTGGTCATGTGGCCGGCATGACTAAACACCAAGGCGCACGGAACGCTGTTACCTTCCCACCGAAGCGGTACCTATTTATCGACTTGCAATTTCTTGCTTTCGAACTGCTAGGTTGGCAGGAGCTGGAACTAGAGATGGGAGCTCACTCCGTCATGCGGCACTCTTGGGTCTCGAACTGCTGAACTACTGACCTTCCACAGCCTGCAGTTCAGTGTCTTAACCACTTGAGCCACCGCAGCCTTATATGTATGGACTGGTAAATTCCATTGCATTGTATCTAAGGAAGTGTGCATACACAAGAAAGCCCGTGCCTTGAATAAAGCTTTTGTTGTCTTAAATGTGCCACTGGACTCAAACTTTGTTCTTTTAAAAATAAACAGGGCATGGTTTCCTGTCCTGAAAGAACACAAAAGGCTCTAGATCTTACAATTGCACTGCAGATAAGATTAGAATTTCAACAGCCAATCCATATGCAAAAGAACCTCCTCAGGAAAGCTCCTCCATTAGCATGTTCATAGCCTGGGGAACTCCTACAAGAGAATGACTCAGCCCTACCCCACCTTCCTGAGTAGATATAAATGACCTGCCGACCATTCTTCTGCTCACCTTGACACAGAGAGTACTCCGTCTTTCTGTGTTATACCTCTGAGGATGCCAGTCACAGCTACTGGTGAAACCTCAGGTCCTACACTGCCAAGACCACGGCAATACAGCCTGGGAAATCTACGACTAATTTGTTCTAGCTGTTCTGCTACAGACCTGCATGGCTACCCTCTGAAGCTAAGTAAAAAGACAGTGTCATATTTCAATAGCTATTGAAACAATGGCTGAGGGGTGACATGATCGAGGCTTATAAGATTATGCATGGGATAGAGCAGGTAGAGAAAGAAGTCCTTTTCTCCCTTTCTCACAATACAAGAACTCATGGGCACTCAATGAAATTGCTGAGCAGAATGGATAAAAGGAAGTACTTTTTTCATCCAAAGAGTGATTCACACATGGAATTCACTGCCACAGGAGGTGGCGGACAGCTACAAGCATGGACGGCTTCAAGAGGGAATTAGATAAACATATGGAGCAGAGGTCCACCAGTAGGTATTAGCCACAAGGTATAGATAGGGACTCTGGGGCAAGGGATGCTCTGTATTCTTGGTGCTTGGGGTGGGGGTCAACAGTGGGAGGGCTTCTAGTGTCCTGGCCCCACTGCTGGACCTCCTGATGGCACCTGGTAGTTTTGGCCACTGTGTGACACAGAGTGTTGGACTGGATGGGCCATTGGCCTGATCCAACATTGGCTTCTCTTATGTCCTTATGTCTGGGGCAAGTGAGGCTCTGTATTCTTGGTGCTGAGGGGGGGGGGCAACAATGGGAGGGCTTCTAGTGTCCTGGCCCCACTGCTGGACCTCCTGATGGCCCCTGGTATTTTTGGGCATCATGTGACCCAGAGAGTGTTGGACTGGATGGACCGTTGGCCTGATCCAACATGGGCCCCTCTTATGTTCTGACGTTCTTATGTTGCCCTTTTCTGCATTTCTCATGTTGCTTTGGCAATATGCCTCCAGGCAAAGGTGCAAAATATATCATGAGAGAGACAGAGGCGCCACTCAGGTACATAGTGGGACGCTTAAAATCCTGATAACGAGGGGGAGAGTTTCCTCTAAGGGGCCACAACATTGCTCCGACACCCTCTGCCAGCCCCGCCGCCAGCCCCTGAAATGCAATCTCTTTATTTCTCCCGTTGAGAGAGAGAGACTCGTGCGGCTGATGCATAGCCTATGTCCGTGCCAGAGGTTGGCAGCACAATTCATCAGCCTGCTTGAGGATTAAATACACTCGGGTTTATTGGCGGGGGGGGGGTTGGAATTACTGGCTCCCAGTATATTATTATTATCATCCACAGGTGCTATTTCTCTTGCGCTCCCGAGGTGGGGGGGAAGCTGAACTGGAAGGTGACTTCCTTCTTCCCAGAAATGCTGTCAAGACGGCTCTGCTGGCCACAGCTACTGAGCTGGCTTCAAGGAGGCACCTGCAACCCAAAGTCAATGCGCTTTGTGAGGCCAGCGTAAGGCACAGAGGCATCTTATTATTTATTATGTTGTTGAAGGCTTTCACGGCCGGAGTTCATTAGCTGTTGTAGATTTTCCAGGTTGTCCGGCCGTGGTCTTGGCCGTAGGACCTGACGTTTCGCCAGCAGCTGTGACTGGCATCCTCAGAGGTATAACACAGAAAGATGGAGAACTCTCTGTGTCAAGGTGAGAAGAAGAATGGTGGGCAGGTAATTTATATCTACTCCGGAAGGTGGGGTAGGGCTGAGTCATTATTTTGTAAGAGTTCTGTGAACATGCTAATGGAGGAGCTTTCCTGAGGAGGTTCTTTTGGATTGTTTCCAGAGGAGGTTTCCTGTTTCCTGAGGAGATTCTTTTGGATTGTTTCCTGAGGAGGTTTCCTGTTTCCTGAGGTGGTTCTTTTGTATGCAGATTGGCTGTTGAAATTCTAATCTTACCTGTAGTGCTATTGTCAGATGAAGAGCAATTTGTGTTTTTCAGGACAGGAAATCATGCCCTGTTTATTTTTAAACTCTCTTCTTTCCTGTTGAAATGGTGTTTATGTTTATCCATTTCAATGACTTCCCTGTGTCATCTGACATGGTGATTGTTTGATTGATACCCCGCCCTCCCTGCCAGGCAGGCTCAGAGTGGCTTACAAAAAATATATAAATATACTGAAACATCGAGATATGAAGAAAGGTTAAAACGCTTGGGGCTCTTCAGCTTGGAGAAACGACAATGGCTGAGGGGTGACATGATCGAGGTTTATAAGATTATGAATGGGATTGAGCAGGTTGAGAAAGAAGTCCTTTTCTCCCTTTCTCACAATACAAGAACTCGTGGGCACTCCATGAAATTGCTGAGCAGTCGGGTTAGAACAGATAAAAGGAAGTCCTTCTTCACCCAAAGAGTGATTAACATATGGAATTCACTGCCACAGGAGGTGGTGGCAGCTACAAGCATGGGCAGTTTCAAGAGGGAATTGGATCAACATCTGGAGCAGAAGTCCACCAGGGGCTATTAGCCACAGGGTATAGATGGGAACTCTCAGTCTGGGGCAGGTGATGCCCTCTATTCTTGGTGCTGGAGGGGGCAGCAGTGGGAGGGCTTCTGGTGTCCTGGCCCCACTGCTGGATCTCCTGGTGGCACCTGGTATATTTTGGCTGCTGTGTGACAGAGTGTTGGACTAGATGGGCCATTGGCCTGATTCAACATTGGCTTCTCTTATGTTCTTAATTATGCTGGGACACTGGTGTGATAAGAACGTAACTTTCTTTTACAAAACAAACCAACAAACCACTCATATCTAGCAAAGGTCACGGCTAATTTGCTCTTCTAAGAAAACTGGACTTTGACAAGCTGAACCCAGGAAGCTTTGTATAGCGACTGTCACAAAAATAAATGGCAACGCTAACTTGATCTCTATTTTCATGTTTGTTTTAGGGTAGCTTCCGGTGACATCAGGGGTGTATGGTAGATGCAAATATGTTATGCTAATAGGTTATGCTAATGAGCTCCTCCACCTCTTTTTCTACTAAATGACCCCATTTGGTGGCTGTGCTCACTGTGCACCCTCAGAATTTGAAAGGTATCCACAGGGTCAAAAAGGGGTTTGGGGGGGTACATGCCATAGATCAATCTCCCTGTCCCCTGAACTCGGTACAGTGAATGCGTTCAGCAGTCATATCTAACTGGTTCAACCACCCCCCGATTTGTTCAGTTTGGTGGCAGACAGCTCCAATGATTTGCAAACGGGTTTGTGGCTTTGTGCCAGCACTGCTGGCTAGCTTTTAGTTGCTTGAAGGCAGCCAATCAGAGCATCCCTGGGTCATGATGCAATTGGTTGCCTAGTAGATGTCCCCTAGGCCTCTGCCTAGTCCTGGCTGCCATGAGAGTGGGATGACTGTGGAATGTTAAATTTCATTTCTGCTTGTTTCTTCTCTGTTCCTCTTTTCTATGCTTGACCTTCAGTGCCTGGGGTAGTATTTCTCTTGGGAATGAATGCCTGTTAGTTTGGTGTAGTGGTGAAGTACCGGGTTTGATTCCCCACTCCTCCACTTCCACCTGCTGATGTGGCCTTGGGTCAGTCACAAGTTCTGGCACAGCTGTCCTTGAAAAAGAGTCGTTTCTGTCAGAGCTCTCTCAGCCCCACCTACTCTCACAGGGTGTCTGTTGTGGGGAGGGGAAGGGAAAGGAGTTTGTAAGCCGCTCTGAGACTCTGAGGGAAGAGCAGGGCATAAATCCAATCTCCTCCTCCTCCTCCTCCTTCCTCCTCCTCCTCTTCTTCTCTTACCTGGCCACTCATTGGCCCTGGTCCATCAGGGGGTCTCTTTGAATTATATATAAATGTTTGCTTCATGCGCTTTTAATCAGTTCTAACACGAGATGGTTAAGATGACTGCATACTATCAATTGTCTCAATAAACTTTACTTCTTTGAATGAAAGCTGTTGGGAACTGGTTGCTGCAGGAGTCTTGACAGTAGAAACTGCAAAGCAAGGTACTTTCCCAGAACAGTCCATCCTCTGTTATGAAGGTGAAGAAGATGAAGAAGAAGAAGAAGAAGAAGAAGAAGAAGAAGAAGAAGAAGAAGAGGAGGAGGAGGAGGAGGAGGAGAGGAGGAAGAGGAGGAGGAGGAGGAGGAGATTGGATTTATAACCTGCCCTTCACTACCCAATGGAGGCCCTATCTGCATCTAGAATTGGCTCTGCTAGATGTACCAAACCCACACTGGAACAGAAATCCCCATCTACATTGCATGCCACTTTCACTTTGACTGAGTGTCGCATTTTATGGCAGTGTCCAGTCTGCAGGCTGCTTTTACTTTGTTTGATCTCTGGTTTAATGGTGGCTGTCTGCATAGATTTATGGCCGTTTTATGGCCATTCGGGGGTGACTCTGCAGTCAATACAGTGTTTGCCCAGGGTAGTTGAATGTGGTTTTGAACTGCATCTTTTTCTGTTCCAGTGTGGGTTTGGTAAAAATGCTAAATGCAGATTGACCCGGAGTCTCAGAGCGACTTACAAACTCCTTCCCCTCCCCACAACAGACACCCTGTGAGGTAGGTGGGGCTGAGAGAACTCTGACAGAAACTGCTCTTTTTTCAAAAACAACTCTTGTCAGAACTATGGCTTGCTAAGGGAGGACTAAGAGAGGACAGTAGGGTTGAGCTAAGTAGGACAGTAGAACTAAGGGAGGACAATAGGGTTGCCAACCTCCAGGCAGAGCCTGGAGTTCTCCCAAAATTACTACTGATCTCCAGACGACAGAGGTCCGTTCCCTTACAGAAAATGGCTGCTTTGGAGGGTGGACTCTGGGGCAATACACTTCACAGCAGTCCCTCCTCTCACCAAACCCCGCCCTCCCCAGGCTCCACCCCAAACCAGGCCCAAGCTCCACCCCCAAACCAGAAGTCAATTGGTGGCTATTAGCCACAAGGTCTAGATAGGGACTCTGGGGCAAGCGAGGCTCTGTATTCTTGGTGCTTGGGAGGGGGGGCAATAGTGGGAGGGCTTCTAGTGTCCTGGACCCACTGGTGGACCTCCTGATGGCACCTGGTGTTTTTGGCCACTGTGTGACAGAAGAGTGTTGGACTGTATGGGCCATTGGCCTGATCCAACATTGGCTCTCTTATGTTCTTATGTCTGGGGCAAGGGATGCTCTGTATTCTTGGTGCTTGGGGGGGTCAACAGTGGGAGGGGCTTCTAGTGTCCTGGACCCACTGGTGGACCTCCTGATGGCACCTGGTGTTTTTGGCCCCTGTGTGACACAGAGTGTTGGACTGGATGGGCCATTGGCCTGATCCAACATTGGCTTCTCTTATGTCCAAACCTCCAGAGATTTCCAAACTTGGAGTCGACAACCCTCTGCAAGGCAGATTTTCTTGCCCACCATGATAAGGTTCCCACTTGCATTCAAGATGTTCTTTTTCTTTTGGGGGCGCTTCTAATCAAGCTGCACAATTTTATTTTTAAATTTCGTAGTTCATCTTTTTATGATGTGAAAAAAAGACCCGGGGAGGGACTACAACTCCCACAGTGCTTTGCAGAACTGTGCACGTGCAAAAAGCCTCCCAGTCTAAACAGATTGGTCGCCATTGCTGTCTATAAGAAACACAAGGAGGAAGAGTGAGTGGCAGGATTCTGTTCTTTTTTAAAGAGCATTGATTTGCCAGCAGTTTATGCGCTCGATGTTTTGCCTGCGGACTGAAGCGGTACGCAACAATGACTGATGGGCAGAGTGTTCCATCAGATTATGTGACAACGTGCATGCCGGAAAGCCAACTGTGCTGTCCTGCGTTGGGTTGGGAAGGAAGAGGAGGAGGAGGAGGAGGAGGAGGAGGAGGAGGAGGAGGAGGAGACTGGATTTATACCCTGCCCTTCAGTACCCAAGGAAGTCTCAGAGTGGCTCACAAATTCCCTTCCCTTCCCCTCCCCACAACAGACACCCTGTGAGGAAGGTGGGGCTGAGAGAGCTCTGACAGAAACTGCTCTTTTTCAAGGACAGCTGTGCCAGAACTACAGCTTGCCCATGGTCATCCAGAAGGTGCAAGTGGAGGAGTGGGGAATCAAACCCGGTTCTCCCAGATTAGAGTCCGCGCACTTAACTGGCTCACTGGCAGATGTATCGCATCTGCAGCGGATGATTCTAGGTGGTTTTTAATGTTTCCATCAGTCATGCCTTTCTCGTCATATCTGGGTCCGTTTCCCCCACATTCTTTCACAACAACAGTTCCAGTGTGTGCACACTGTTGTTCCTAGTGATGCTGTTACGTGCTGAGCCTGAGCGATCCCTGAATGAGGTCCTTGAACTGGATGAGCTTGCTCCCCAAGAACAATACCTGACCAGGATCCTGGGACTGACCAATAGATAAGTAGTGTAATGTAAATAGCCTATCCGAAATAGCTCAAAGGTATATAGCATCGAGATGCAATTCTTCAAAACAGTTTCGAGATGGTACATAACTCCCCAACAAATACATAAGTTTGACAGAAACAGTAGTCCAATGTGCTGGAAAGGATGCAGGCAGGAAGGGACTCACCTGCACTGCTGGTGGTCCCGCCCAAAGATTCAACGGTTTTGGAAAGCCGTTAAACAACAAATTGAGATCATCACATCACAAAATGCCGCCTTCACACCCGAGATCTTCTTATTGAATCATTGGGATGGCTCATTGAATCACTGGACGAACATCTTTCGGGTATGTTGTAGGTATGTAGGGCTCTCTTCCAGCTCTGCTCCTGCAGAGTGCAGGGGGTTGGACTAGATGACCTGCAAGATCCCTTCCAACTCTAACATTCTACGATTCTATAAAGTCACCGGAAAGACCTTGTCTCGACCCTGCTTGCCGCAGCCCGCTTAACAATCGCTACTTGCTGGAAATCCCCAACAGCACAAGCTGTGGGATCACCTCGTCATGGCTAAGATCTCTGACTCCCTCAACAGATCACAGACAACCGCGCCAACTCCCCTCCAAATTCGAGTCAACCTGGTACCCCATTGTCTCCCGTTTGCAGTCTCTAGACATTCTTCCCTCGAATCCTCTGTCCCTTAAATGGCTAATTCCGTAGGGTTATTTCTCTTCCAGCCAGGAAGGATAGCACCATTCCCTTATTCCACGCGTAATACAGGATATTATTAACTGCATTTAGGTCACAGGTGTAAGAGGCACCCTGTATGAAACACTGTATCACGTTTCTGTAGTTGGACGTACTGTGTTTTGTTTGATATATTGTATGTTAGTTAAAAAAGAAATAATAAAAGAAAGTAAATAGCCTGTCCTTGGGAGTGGGTGTATCTGGGGTATGGTGTTTGCATGCTTTATAAGCAAACCCTGCTGGGTGTCCTCGTCGTGTCCCCGAAATCACTAAAGAAACGAGAGCTGATAACTGCCATGTGTCCAGAACCCGGTATTTAACAGAAGCACTTTCCCCTTTTGAAACCAGTCTATCCAAAGCAGCAGGAGGTGGTGGCAGCTACAAGCATGGACGGTTTCAAGAGGGAATTAGATAAACATATGGAGCGGAAGTCCATCAGTGGCTATTAGCCACAGGGTATAGATGGGAATTCTCAGTCTGGGGCAGGTGATGCACTCTATTCTTGGTGCTGGGGGGGCAGCAGTGGGAGGGCTTCTAGTGTCCTGGCCCCACTGCTGGACCTCCTGATGGCACCTGGTATATTTTGGCCGCTGTGTGACAGAGTGTTGGACTGGATGGGCCATTGGCCTGATTCAACATTGGCTTCTCTTATGTTCTTATGTTCAAAGCTGACAGAAAATATCACCCACTGGTGACGGTCCCCAATGGATCCCCAAAATAACCCAACACAGCCAGATGGGTAGACTGCTGACCAGTGTTCCCTCTAAGCCGAATTACTGTGAGCTAGCTCACAGTTTTTTTAGCCTCCAGCTCACAGACTTTTGTCTCGGCTCAGGAAGGGAGGGCTCCAGAGCAAACTAATGTATGCAGTGGCCCAATCGCTCGCTCACAGCTTTAATGCCAGCAGCTGGATTTTTGCTCGCAGGGCTCCACAGCTTAGAGGGAAGATTGCGGCTGGCCCCTTGCCTATACAGACACAACACCGAGGAGGGGACAGGCGACAGCAGCCGGAGAGGCTGGTGTGTCTGAGAGGAAGCAGATGGGGGTGAACATGCAGGGACTGGAGGATGGTAGTCCATTGGCTGACAGCAAGGCTTGTACAGGTGGTGAGCGGCTGTGATAGACACTGTAGCTAAAAGGAGATGGATGTCAGTTACACGCACAGGCAAAAGGAAGGTACATGTGGCAGATGGATTGGTGAGTGGCAGGTACATCCTGCCGGCAAGAGGCTTGATGGAGTATGCAGGAAGAAGAAGGATGTCGCTGCACACCGGCAGCACGAAACCTCTGTCAGTCTTACAATCTCAGGATGATACTCCTTCTTCCCTCCCTGCTCACGCTTGTACAACCGCCAGACCCCAGGGCCCTTTTTAAAAGCGCATTTCCAAAAACCCGCTTCACAAACATAACCGAAAGGGGAAGAGATTTCTCCACTTAAACTTGTCACGGCAGAAAAGAGTCGTGCGGGGCGGGGGTGGGAAGGCGGAAGGATCCTTAAACAAATCAGGCACAGCTTTATCCGAGCTTCAAACACCCGGGGGAGGTGAGCGGGCAGGGAAGGGGTGGGAGGAGGAAACCTTCTAAATACAAAACTTTCCCCCAAAAAAGAGAGGAGGATTTATCTTATAAAAAGAGAGAGAGAGAGAGAGAGAGTCCCACATTTCCGAGTCAGCCGAGTAGTGACAAAGTAATTTCCTTCTGGCAGTCTATCACGGCTGTCTAATTTCCAGTGACACCGCTCAGCTGCTGACTGTACTAACTGTCAGAGTCAATTAGCCGGAAGCTAGGAGCGCAAACTGTTTACGGGTGCTAAAATTCACTCCACACACTGTGCGGAAGTGAGAAAAAAATGACTCGTGGGGGCGGGGGGAAGGGGAAGGGAAAAAAATTCAGGAGCTTCTCATCTTAATGGCACCGGCTGCCTCCGCCACCAGAGGAGAAGAAGAGCCAGGCCCAGTGGAAGGAAAAGAAATTGACGCCGGAGGGACACGAAGGCGGACCGTCTCTCCTAGACAATGCACCGTGAGCCAATGGAACTCATGACCACTGGGTAAAGGCTGGGCCAGATCTCTCCTGGATGGGGTGCCGTCTTTCCAGTCTCACTAGGCCAGGGATGTCAAACATGCGGCCCAGGGGCCGGATCAAGCCCTTGGAGGGCTTCTGTCAGGCCTGCAGTGGAACCGGCTGTCTTCTGCTTCTTCTTCCAGTTCTGTTGCTACAGCATCAGCGTGGGCTTACAGATACACACCTGAACAGCATATACTCAAGATTGCAACGGCACACAGACATTTTGATGCCGTAATTCAGAGCGAGAGGTGTCGGTTCTCAGACACTGTTAAATACAGAAAACATTGCAAGAAGGCTAATGTTTTAAGCATGTTTTTATTTCAAGTAAAGGAACAAAACCCCTTTGTGTTTGTGTCCTTTATAAAGCTGATATCTCCGCCACCTGGCATGACATTTTATGACATGCACGGCCCGGCCCAACAAGGTCTCATTGATGTCAAATCCGGCCATGGTAACAAATGAGTTCGACACTGCTGTGCTAAGCTGAGAATTTCAGACTGAATGTGGTCGCCAGGCAAACACATCTTGTTCAGATTCCTGATTACATGGGAGGTGGATGCCTGGTCTGATCACCGCGCTGTTCCCAGGTGAAGCTCGGCTTCAGGACAGTGCAGTGCTGAGCTACTTGGTTATTGCAACCTGCCGTTTCTCGACTGTGAGACTGAATGACAACAACATCTGCCAGAAAAGAGAGCATATGCCACAGTAGCACAGACAGGTCATTAAACTGACAAACTTGTGTAAAGCGTGGGTTCACTTGCCTTCATTCTTTCTTTTCACTGGAGCAGCTGAATTATGCTTTAAATGCTCAGAAGCTAATCATTTGCCTGCTTTTAGTGCCTGAACATTCAGAACCACTTATTCAAGAAATGACTGTAAGATCAGCTGGGTTTATGGGCAGACCCGGAAGTCACATAGAGACACTTAAGTAATCAGTCTCACTTCAAAAGAATCAAAGTGAACTCCCCCCCCCCTTTTTATTATGTGTCTTTTAAAAATTGGAGGCTGCAGTGGCAGGTGGAGGACAGGGAGAAATGGCACCGGTGGAAAAGGCTAGTCATGTGAGAAAATAGTTGTCAGCATGAAAGCAGACATAACCAAATTTATTTGGAAGCATCCAAACACCTTATCAAAGAATTCGCTCCCTGCTGGGGACTGGCAAGCATGAACTGAACCAGTAAAGTTCAGTTAGTTAACTAGTTAGTTAACAAGGTTAGCCAGTTGCAGCACGAATGGAATGTCTGTCTGAATCTGTCTGAACATTGTCCAGGCCCATCTGCAATTCCCCCCTAGCATAATGGTCCCAGTTCAAATCCTGCCTCCATTGCTACTTTTTCATATTAAATATAACATCAAGAGATCCAATCGTGGATACTTGAGGGAGAAGCCAACTCCTACATGGGGTAGAAAGGAGCAAGAATCCAGCAGCACCTTAAAGACTGGCAACATTTGTGGCAGGGGAGTAGCTTTCATGAGTCACTGCACACTTCTTTGGATATGGCTTCGAAGAAGTGGGCGGTGACTCACGGAAGCTCCTCCCCTGCCTCGGATTTTGCTAGTTGTTAAGATGCTCCTTCCTCTTTTCTACTGCAATAGAGAGACTAACACGGCCATCCTACACGGCGGTGGGAGAGGGAATAGCGGTAGGGAGGCAGCGGAAAGAATGGAAGGATGAGTAGACGGGCCAAAAAGAGACAGAGGAGGAGGAGGTAGTAACAGGTGTGTGAGATGGAGGAGGAAGGGGCGTGGTTTGGGAGGGGAAAGCGCCAAGAGGAGAAGGCGAAGACCGTGGTGGGAAGGTGGGGGAGAGAAGGAGGCGATGGCGCGGGAAGAGGAGGAAATGAGAGGGCTGGAGAAGGAGAAAGAGAGAAGAGGGGGAAGGCAAAGTGGAGGTGAAGGGGGAAGAAATAGGAACCAGTGGGGGTGGGGAATTGTGCCCCCTCCCTGTGCCCTGACCCAACCCCCCCTTGCCCCACTCCTACCCGCTTTTCCCTAGAAGTCAAAGAAAATTATATGAGATCCCCTTCACAGGTCTCCCCGGGCACAAGAAGAAGAAGAAGAAGAAGAAGAAGAAGAAGAAGAAGAAGAAGAAGAAGAAGAAGAAGAAGAAGAAGAAGAAGAAGAGGAAGAAGAAGAAGAAGAAGAAGAAGAAGAAGAAGAAGAAGAAGAAGAAGAAGAAGAAGAAGAAGAAGAAGAGGAAGAGGAAGAGGAGGAGGAGGAGGAGGACGTGGAGGAGGAGACTGGATTTATACCCCACCCTTCACTACCCAAAGGAGCCCCAGAGCAGCTTACAAACTCCTTTCCCTTCCCCTCCCCATGACAGGCACCCTGTGAGGTAGAAGAAGAGAAGAGATTGGATTCATACCCCACCCTTCACTACTCAATGGTCTCTCAGGTCGCCTTACAAACTCCTTTCCCTTTCCCTCCCGACAACAGACACTCTGTGAGGCAGGTGGGGCTGAGAGAGCTCTGAGAGAACTAAAGAAGGAGGAGGAGGAGGAGGAGGAGGAAGAGGAGATTGGATTTATACCCCACCCTTCACTAACCAAGGGAGTCTCAGAGCGCCTTACAAACTCCTTTCCCTTCCCCTCCCCACAACAGACACCCTGTGAGGGAGGCGGGGCTGAGAGAGCTCTGACAGAAACTGCTCTTTTTTCAAGGACAGCTCTTGTCAGAACTGTGGCTTGCCTAAGGTCATCCAGCAGGTACAAGTGGAGGAGTGGGGAATCAAACCCAGTTCTCCCAGATTAGAGTCTGTGCACTTAACCACTACGCCAAACTAGTACTTTTCACCCACAGAAAAACGGGACTTTTTAAATTGGTTACAAACCAATGTGCTGGGATGTGCCACCAAGTCGCAGCCGACTTGCGGTGACCCCATAGGATTTATGGACAGAGGTGGTTTGCTGTTGCCTGCCCCCGCCTCCCAACTGCTGGTATTCCTTGGAGGTCTCCCATCCATTTGCTAGCCAGGGCCGACCCTGCTTAGCTTCTGAGGTCTGATGAGATTGGGTTAGCCTGGGCCAACCAAGTCGGGGCTACAAACCATTGCCAACTTAAGTTTAAAATGAAGACCTATACTACTTAATAGTATTAAGCAGATCCTAATGATGTGAATAAATAGGGGTGGGCAAAAATGTGGCTCGGTTTATGGTTCGTGGAGGAACCACGAACTGAATCATGAACTGATATGAACCAGGAGGTTGGCTTGTGAACTGAACTGGTTCATATCAGTTCGTGACTCTGCTTTCTGCTCCCTGCTGCTTTTCACAGGGAGCAAAAAGCAGTGGGGAGCAGAAAGCAGGGAGTTAAACGGTTCTGAGCCATTTAAACCAAACGGTAGAGTGATGGGAAGCAGAAGGAAGGGGGTTAAATGTCTCAGAGCCATTTAAACCCCTGCTTTCTGCTCCCTGAAGCTCAGCTGTTTTTCATGAAGAGCAAAAAAACAGGGGGTTAAATAACTCAGAGCCACTCAAACCACGCATTTCTGCTCTTCACAAACCACCATAAATGGCCAGAAATTGCCTCAAAATTCATGGAAGTTTGTGGTGGCACTTTAGTTCACAAACGTCGCTTTGTGAACCATGAACCACAAAATTTGCGACGAACTTTAGTTCATGATGGCTATCCATATGCGTAAATTTCTTCTGGCCTAATTAACATCTCTAGGATCTGCGGTGGCTCAGAGGTTAAGACGCTGAACTGCAGACCAGAAGGTCAGTAGTTCAGCAGTTCAAGACCCTACTGCCGCGTGAGGGAGTGAGCGCCCATCTCTGGCCCCAGCTCCTGCAAACCTAGCAGTTCGAAAGCAAGAAATTGCAAGTAGATAAATAGGTACCTGCAAGAGTTGGACTATAAGGAAGGCCGAGTGCCAAAGAATAGATTCTTTTGAACTATGGTGCTGGAGAAGACTCTTGAGAGTCCCTTGGGCTGCAAGGAGATCAAATCAGTCAATCCTAAAAGAAATCAACCCTGACTGTTCCCTGGAAGGCCAGATCCTGAAGCTGAAGCTCAGATACTTTGGCCACCAAATGAGAAGGGAGCATTCACTGGAGAAGACCCTGATGCTGGGAAAGATTGAAGGTCAAAGAAGAAGGGGACGGCAAAGGATGAGATGGTTAGACAGTGTCACCGATGCAACGAACATGAAATTGAGCAAACTTCAGCGGACAGCGGAAGACAGGAGGGCCTGGCGTGATCTGGTCCATGGGGTCGCAAAGAGTCAGACTCGGCTGTGCAACTGAACAACAACAAATAGGTATCACTTCGGTGGGAAGGTAACAGCATTCCGTGCACCTCAGCATCTAGTCATGCCGGCCACATGACCATGGAGAAGTCTATGGACAGCGCTGGCTCTCCGGCTTGGAAACGGAAATGAGCACCATAACTCTAGAGTCAGATTCGACTGGCTTTCAAGCAAGGGAAACCTTTACCTTTAATGAATATCTTGTGACTGGAGGGCAAAGTGGAAATACCCGTAGGGGGTGTTTGTGTGTTCATATCTGAAGGGCCAGCACTTCCCAGTGGATCGGCCCCACCTATCAGATCTGTCTCCCGCTCGTCATGGTAACCAGAACGCCATCGTCTACGGCAGCCTCTGTGATCATTATTGATCAAAGCTGCACCCTGGAATTGGCGTACAACGTATCAAGAAATAACAGTCCCTTAAATGTCATTTAAAAAAAAAAAATTGTTAGGCTGAATTCACCAATTAGGAGCAGGATGCAGTTCTGTTAAGAACATAAGAACATAAGAGAAGCCAATGTTGAATCAGGCCAATGGCCCATCCAGTCCAACACTCTGGATCACACAGTGGCCAAAATATATCATGTGCCATCAGGAGGTCCAGCAGTGGGGCCAGGACACTAGCAGCCCTCCCACTGCTACCCCTCCAGCACCAAGAATAGAGTGCATCACCTGCCCCAGACTGAGAATTCCCATCTATACCCTGTGGCTAATAGCCACTGATGGACTTCTGCTCCATATGTTTATCTAATTCCCTCTTGAAACTGTCCATGCTTGTAGCTGCCACCCCCCCTCCTGTGGCAGTGAATTCCATATGTTAATCATTCTTTGGGTGAAGAAGTATTTCCTTTTATCTGTTCTAACCCGACTGCTCAGCAATTTCATGGAGTGCCCACGAGTTCTTGTATTGTGAGAAAGGGAGAAAAGGACTTCTTTCTCAACCTGCTCAATCCCATTCATAATCTTATAAACCTCGATCATGTCACCCCTCAGCCGTCGTTTCTCCAAGCTGAAGAGCCCCAAGCTGCAGACTACTGATTGGAAGGTATGCTCAAGGACAGGGGGTGCCTTCTTAAATCGGTGATGTGCCCCAGAAATCTTGGGACTGCAAACGGCCTAGAACAGTTGTAGCGCCTCGGTGCCCGAGATCCTAGACAAACCCCGATCTTAGTTCCCCAGAAATACTGGGGGCCGACAGATCTCAACTCACCCTTTCGACGTCCACTGGAGTTTGCACTGCTATTTTTAGCCAACCCACTTTCTTGTCGACGGCTCGTTCTCTTTCTCTCCTTCCCCAGGTGGTGGCTTTAGCCCAGAGCCCCTCCGCTTGCAAAATTTGTGATTACCTTGGGTATCGGTAGCATTCTCCCCTACCTGCGGCATTCATCTTTCGAAATATCTTGCAGACTCCCTCGTTTCGTACAAAGGACCCATCTGGGTGCTTATCCCATCCTGATATCCAAAGGAGCCGACGGCAGCACATCTTAATCTGGAGGAGGGTCACCCACGCCGCTTACCGCGAGCGGGACATGATACTCTAAGACGCTTACAGTGGTGCAGCTGTGACTGAGCCTCTTTTAGAGGTCAAGGAAGCAGCGTCCTGAAATTTAACCTCTTTGTGGAAGGGCATGTTTTTTTTTAAAAAGAGAGAGAGCTGCATTTTTTAAAAAAGAGATAGCTGCATTTTTATGTGGCCAAAAATGAGTCTTAGATTGGCCAACTGTGGACCAGTTTAGTGGTTGTCCCCAGCCCAAAGGACGTCTGTTTGCCTCAACCAGGGCCAGGGCTTTTCTCTGCCCTGGCCCCTGCCTGGTGGAACATTCTCCCAGTCGAGATTAGGGCCCTGCGGGATCTTCTTCAGTTCCTCAGGGCCTGTAAGATGGAGCTGTTCCGCCAGGCCTTTGGCCGAGGCAGCAGACGTCGCTATATGGTCTCCCTGAGGTGGTTGTCACCTATCCACCAATCCATCTGTTAACCCAAATAATATGAAGAAGAAGAAGAGATTGGATTTATCCCCCGCCCTTCACTACCCAAAGGTGTCTCAGAGTGGCTTACAATCTCCTTCTCCTTCCCTTCCCCACAACAGACACCCTGTGAGGTCAGTGGGGCTGAGAGAGCTCTGACAGAAACTGCTCTTTTTCAAGAACAGCTGTGCCACAACTATTTATTTATTTATTTCTAATTCGATTTATATCCCGCCCTCCCCTAAGGCTCAGGGCGGCTAACAGTTGGGCTAAAGCCATAATTAAAACAATTAAAACAAGATAAAAACATAACAATAATATAACAAAGTGCTGGTGCTCTGATATCCCCAGATCCAAGATGGGTTCCGGTAGGGGGATCCGGACCAACAATATAAGTTCCAAAGTGGTAGATAGCCAGTCTTCTTTCCAGGGCCCACTTGCACTCAGATGGTATCTCTGCCAATTTTCGGCAACAGTGCATTGATGGAACAGTAGCAGCGGCAGCTCCTACTCGAATGCCCGGCGGAAGAGCTCCGTCTTGCAGGCCCTGCGGAACTGCGCCAGATCCCGCAGGGCCCGGATCTCCTTGGCTTGCCCAAGGTCATCCAGGAGATGCAAGTGGAGGAGTGGGGAATCAAACCCGGTTCTCCCGGATTAGAGTCCGCCCACTTAACCTCTACACCAAACTGGCTAAAGAACCATAGAACCAGTGACTGTCAGAAGTGTGACTGAGTTTTAATGTTCATTATTGCATAAATTTTTGTAACTCGCTTAATTTTAATCGTATGTATTGCACTGTTTTTATGATGCTACCCGCCTGGGCCCGCTTGCGGGATGGGCGGGCGACAAATACAAATAATAAATAATAAGTCTTGTCAAGTCGCAACTGACTTACAGCGACCTGGTAGAGTTTTCAAGGCAAGAGACATTCGGAGATGTTTGTCATTGCCTGAGTCTGTGTAGCGACCCCGGGCTTCTTTGGTGGTCTCCCATCCAACTACTAACCAGGGCTGACCCTGCTTAGTTTCCAAGATCAGAGGAGACTGGACTTGCCTGGGCTATCCAGGTCAACTTAATACCATGGATATTTAGCCCCACTTCTTGACATGTAGGAAATGTGGCTGCCACTGCTCTCTGTGGTAGGCTGGATGGCCATCTGACAGCAACGCAGATTCGATGAACTCAGGCTGATCACAAGCAGGGAGGGCAGGAAGGGCTGTCTCAGCGCTTAGTTCTCGTGGCCCTTTCTTGCACGCCCAGGGAAATGCTGATGGCCACTTTGGGGCCAGGAAGCCATTTTTCTCCAGGCCAGTTTGGCTGGGGATCCTGGAGGAATGTTGACATCTTCTGGGCATGGAACGGCGGTCCCTGTGGGTGTGGAGGGGGAGGGATTTGTGAATTTCCTGCCTCGTGTGGGGGGTTGGACTAGATGACCCTGGAGGTCCCTTCAACTCTATGATTCCAACTCCACGTGGCTCCAGAGACAGATACTAATTGCAAGTTATTAATATTGTGATCACATGCAGCTGCGTGTTTCAAGTGCCACCAAACGGTGGCTGGCTTGTGGGGACGCTGTACAGTTTTCGGGACGAGAGGGGAACAGAGGTGCTTGGCCATTGCCTGGCTCTGCATCACAACCCTGGGCTTCCTCGATGGCCTCCCGTCCACGTACTAACCAGGGCCAAACCTGCTTTGCTTCCAAGATCAGAACAGATCAGACTAGCCCGGGCTACCCAGCTCTGGGCCCTGTGCACTTAAAGGTAAGATGGTAAAGGTAAAGGTTTCCCTCGCTCAAAAGCCAGTCGAATCCGACACTAGGGTTGCGGTGCTCATCTCCGTTCCCAAGCCGGAGAGCCAGCGCTGTCCGAAGACGTTTCTGTGGTCATGTGACCGGCATGACTAGATGCTGAGGTGCACGGAACGCTGTTCCCTTCCCACCAAAGTGGTACCTATTTCTCTACTTGCAATTTCTTGCTTTCGAACTGCTAGGTTGGCAGGAGCTGGGGCCAGAGACGGGAGCTCACTCCATCCTGCGGCACTCGGGTCTCAAACTGCTGAACTATCGACCTTCCGGCCTGCAGTCCAGCCTGCACTGGCTCCGGTTCAAATCAAGGGACTTGGTGTAACTCTGTTTAGGATTGCATTGTTAGCCTACCAGAGAAAGACCCTGGGGAGCTGGCACACAAACGTAGAACCAGTCACTTGTTATTGATTAAGAAAGCCAAACAGAAGATCCTTTGCTTTTCTACAGGGGAAAAAAATGTCTGCAGTAGTCTTCCAGGCTGTTCATAGGACAACCCTTGAAGACTGTCCAGAAGCATCAGGTGACCCAGAGTGCACAAGCCTTCTCCTTCCTGGTGGATCTCAGATGGCGCAAACATTGGAGGTGGTTCTACCACAGCTGCGCCCATTTATTTCTTGGTCCAGTTCAAGGCCTTGGGTCCTTCAAGTTAAAAACTCTTCCATAATTATAGGGTTAACTGTGCTTGTGTTAGTCAACAGGAAGTCACCTGGTTATTGTACCCAATCTGTTTACTAATCCAGAAAAGCCCATGAATGTTGCAGGTGGGTCTAGTAAAATGAGCCGGCCCTTTTGCCCTGTGACTGGGAATCAATCTATTTGGCTATTTAGCATATTGGGGTCTCGTCCTCCCTTTGTGTTGTTGGAGGACAAGAGGTGCCATTCCTGTTGTATCTCTCTAGCAGAGAAGAAGAAGAAGAAGAAGAAGAAGAAGAAGAAGAAGAAGAAGAAGAAGAAGAAGAAGAAGAAGAAGAAGAAGAAGAAGAAGAAGAAGAAGAAGGAGGAGGAGGGGGAGGAGGAGGAGGGAGGCTGGATTTATACCCCACCCTTCCCAGTCTCAGAGCGGCTTACAAACTCCTTCCCCTTCCCCTCCCCACAACAGACACCCTGCAAGGTAGCTGGGACGGAGAGAGCTCTTGACAGAAACTGCTCTTTTTTTCAAGGACAGCTGTGCCAGAACTATGGCTTGCCCAAGGTCATCCAGCAGCTGCAAGTGGAGGCATGGGGAATCAAACCCAGATCAGAGTCCACGCACTTAACCACGACACCAAACTGGCTCTCTTGGTGGGCTCCCATCCAGCTCCTAGTGTTTTCTTCTTTTGCATCCTGTTTACCTTTTTCCCATGTTAACTTTCTAGTAAGCTTTTATATTTTTACAACCATACACATGGGCTCAGTCTCTCACTCATTGCTCTGCTGATTAAATCTCTGCTTAACTAGATTTGTCTGAGCAATACCTATCGCAAGGTGACGTTGCTGACCCAGAAAGTTCCCAAGAAGGATCAGGAGAGTTGGATACGGCTTGTGAGGGGAATGTCCAAGAAGGAAGGGGAATCCATGTTGGCAGAATTCAGTGAAGTTGTGGCCACGGACACAGCAGATAAAGGGGAACCAGACGTAGAAGAGCTTTATAAATGGGACTAACCAGAAAGCTGGGAAGCTATTCTACAAACTAGAGGAGAGGATAAGACACTCCATCTTGCTGGCACAACTGGGGAGTGGAGGTTGTCAGATGTGTGGCTGATTGTCAGTGCAGTAGTCCTGACCTCTTTTGCTGGAAGAAGAGGAAGAGAAGAGATTGGATTTATACCCCGCCCTTCACTACCCCAAAGGAGTCTCAGAGCGGCTTACAAACTCCTTTCCCTTCCCCTCCCTGCAACAGACACCCTGTGAGGAGGAGGAGGAGGAGGAGGAGGAGGAGGAGGAGGAAGAAGAAGAAGAAGAAGAAGAAGAAGAAGAAGAAGAAGAAGAAGAAGAAGAAGAAGAAGAAGAAGAAGAAGAAGAAGAAGAAGAAGAAGAAGAAGAGGAGGAGATTGGATTTATACCCCGCCCTTCACTACCCCAAAGGAGTCTCAGAGCGGCTTACAAACTCCTTTCCCTTCCCCTCCCCACAACAGACACCCTGTGAGGTAGAAGAAGAGGAAGAAGAGATTGGCTTTATACCCCACCTTTCACTACCCAGGGGAGTCTCAGAGCGGCTTACAAACTCCTTTCCCTTCCCTTCCCCACAACAGACACCCTGGGAGCAATGTTCCCTCTAAGCTGAGTTAGTATGAGCTAGCTCAGATTTTTAGCCTCCGGCTCACACATTTTTGTCCTAGCTCAGGAAGGATGGCTTCAGAGGAAACTAATTTATGCAGTAGCCATATCGCTCGCTCACAACTTTAATGCCAGTAGCTTACGAGGTAGAATTTTTGCTCACAAGTCTCCACAGCTTAGAGGGAGCACTGCCTGGGAGGTAGGTGGGGCTGAGAGAGCTCTGACAGAAACTGCTCTTTTTCAAGGACAGCTGTGCCAGAGCTTGTGACTGACCCAAGGTCACTCCAGCAGGTGCAAGTGGAGGATTGGGGAATCAAATCCAGTTCTCCCAGTGTAGAATCCGCGCACTTCACCACTACACCAGACTGGTTGTCTAGGAAGAGTGGGTGGAACAGGACCTACAGATGGACAATGATTTGGGGTGAAACTCTGTGGTCCTGATCAGACGGCTCTTTAGATCCACGACGACATGCACAATTTCCTGGTGGATTTAAGCGGAACGACCAGACACAAACATCTGGGAAACGCCCCTGTTCTGTAGACATCCCATTTTGCTATGCCTCGTAACTGGACTTAAAAGATAGCACTTTAAATCTGGAGTTTTCTGGAGCCAATGAGACGACAGCGGACCTTCACCCGTCCGATCGTGCCACCAGCGTGCAATCCTCCCGCCGGGGTGGTCTGACGTCAGACCATCCCGAACGGGTGTGTTTTAAAAAAAATCACTACCCGATATATGCTTAAACGCAGGAGGCTGCGGAACCCCAATTCAGCGCCACGAAGAATTTTATGTTTATGAATGACCCATCACTTTAAGGACGATCGGTTAATGGGATGGGACCTGGAGGGAGGATGAGTCTTCTAACGTGCAAAATAGTCCCTCCATTGAGCATGATCTCAGTGGCAAGGGGGTGGCCGGGACTCCTTTAGTCCATCCCTGCAAGCGCCTCAGATCTACAGGGACGTGCAGTCACGCCTATGCATATGCGCAAAAAGGGTTTTTTTTAAAAAAAACAAACCCACAAAATACCACACTGCGTGCACCTCCTACAGTGGATGCCGTCTAGACAATTCACCGTGGAAGCAGTGCGCGGTAAGGCAATTCCCACGGGGGATGTCTGATCGCGCGAGGACGCATTGAAAAGATCTGGATCAAATCTGAGCCGTCATAATGGCGGGATTAGCTGCCCGTAGGAGCGCACCCTTTATCTCTCAATCTAGATAATCCACGACGTTATATAGGATTCAACGTGAGGCTTTCCATCTGGACCAGAACTGGAGCCCAGCACTGCAGATATCGTCATGATTTACCTCAAGTAATGTCTGTATTTTCCTGACCCGATTGGCCCAGGGGACCCCGACCCTGCCAGTGCTCAGAAGCTAAGCATGGTTCACGCTGGTTAGTAGCCAAGGAAGCCCAGGGTGGCTAAACTGAGTTAGCATGAGGTTAGTGCACAGTTTTTTAGCCTCCGGCTCACACATTTTTTGTCTTAGCTCAGGGAGGGAGGGCTCCAGCGCAAACTAATTGATGCAGCAGCCACATTGCTTGCTCACAACTTCAATGCCAGCAGCTCGCAAAGTAGGATTTCTGCTCATGAGACTCCATAGCTGTTTAGTATGAGACGTCCGTCAGCCCTTAACTAGTGATTCAGCTTTATTCAACCCGACAGTAAGCCAACACACGGAACTGGAGAGCGACAAGCTCTCTTTTTAAACTATCCGGGCTATCATAACCACGCCCCTAAACGAGTTAACAACCAATGAAACAAGATAGGTAACAACCAATGGTTTTACTTCCCTCCGGAACATCTCCACCTACTCTGATTGGTCTGCTATGCAGAGCAGCCAGTCAGAATGTTTATTTTCAGATACCAGCATAACTTGTAAGCTCAGGCACATTCTTTAGATTAGATTAGATTAGATTAGATTAGATTAGATTAGATTAGATTAGATTAGATTAGATTAGATTAGATTAGATTAGAGTGCGCGGACTCTAATCTGGGAGAACCGGGTTTGATTCTCCACTCCTCCACTTGGACCTGCTGATGTGACCTTGGGTCAGTCACAAGCTCTGGCACAGCTGTTCTCTCAAGGACAGTTTCTGTCAGAAGTTCTCTCAGCCCCACCGACCTCACAGGGCGTCTGTTGTGGGGAGGGGAAGGGAAAGGAGTTTGTAAGCCGCTCTGAGACGCCTTTGGGCAGTGAAGGGCAGGGTATAAGTCCAAACTCCTCTTCTTCTTCTTCTTCTTCTTCTTCCTTCTTCTTCTTCTTCTTCTTCTTCTTCTTCTTCTTCTTCTTCTTCTTCTTCTTCTTCTTCTTCTTCTTCTTCTTCTTCTTCTCAATACACAACAATAGCTTAGAGGAAGCATCGCTCTGTACATTGCTTGCCTTGATCTGATGGCCCAGGTAGCCTGGTCTTGTCAGGTTTCAGAAGCTCAGCAATGTCAGCCCCTGTTAGTGCTTGGATGGGAGACCACCAAGGAGGTCCAGGGTTGCTATGTGGAGCTAGGTAAAGGTAAAGGTTTTCCTTGCTCGAAAGCCAGTTGAATCTGACTCTAGGGTTGCAGTGCTCATCTCCGTTTCCATGCCGAAGAGCCAGCACTGTCCTAAGACGTTTCCATGGTCATGTGGCTGGCATGACTAGACGCCAAGGTGCACGGAACGCTGTTACCTTCCCACCGAAGTGGCAACTATTTATCTACTTGCAATTTCTTGCTTTCGAACTGCTTGGTTGGCAGGAGCTGGGGCCAGAGACGGGAGCTCACTCCGTCATTCGGCACCCTCGGGTCTGGAACTGCCGAACTTTTGACCTTCCAGCTTGCAGTTTAGCATCTCAACCACTGAGCTAGGCAACGGCAAACGGACTCGCTTCATCTCTTGCTTTGACCTGGATGGCACAGGCTAGCTCAGCCTCAACAGGTCTTGAAAGCTAAGCAGGGTTGGCCCTGGTTGGATGGGACACCACCAGTGTTCCCTCTAAGCTGAGTTAGTGTGAGCCAGCTCACAGTTTTTAGCCTCCGGCTCACACATTTTTGTCTTAGCTCAGGACGGATGGCTCCGGAGCAAACTAATTTATGTAGCGGCCAAATCGTTCGCTCGCAACTTGAATGCCAGCAGCTCACAAAGTAGAATTTTTGCTCACAAGACTTAGAGGGAACATTGGACACCACCAAGGAAATGAAGAGTTTCTATGCAGAGGCAGGCAACAGCAAACCACCTCTGAACATCCCTTGCCTCGAGGAGGAGAAGAAGAGAGAGGAGGAGGAGGAGATTGGATTTGTTCCCCGCCCTTTTCTCAGAGTCTCAGAGTGACTTACAGTCTCCTTTCCCTTCCCTTCCCCTCCCCACAACAGACACCCTGTGAGGTAGGAGGGTGTCAGTTTCCAAAGCAAGTAGATCCAAGCATTCTTGTTTTAAGAAGGGCTTTATTGGAATACAGTGCTAAAACCCACAGTTAAGGATCAATGTCAGGAATGGCGAGAGAAGCGGCGCAAGCAAGGTTATAGTGTGATGCAAAATGCTACTAGCAAATGAACTGTAAGCGCGCACGTGGGAAACTCCCGGCGGGAGAGTTTACTTAATAGGCGGGAGACGACTCCCTCCTCCCCTCGTCTTCACAGGACTGGAAAATTCTCATAAGCTCAAGAATAGCCCAAAGCCCACATTCAAGGCCACCATGATAAGACCAGGCAGCAGGGAAGAAGCTCCCACGTTACTGCCAGCATACCTACGCAAGCGCAAAGCGGGGACGAGATAGGGAACACAGAACAATGGACTCAGTGTAAAATAGCAAACAGACCTTTCTGACAGAGGGGCTGAGAGAGCTCTTTCCAGGACCGTCCTTGAGAGAAAAGCTCTGACAGAACTGTGGCTTGCCCAAGGTCACCCAGCAGCTGCGAGTGGAGGAGTGGGGAATCAAGCCTGGTTCTCGCAGACCAGAGCCTGCGCACTTAACCATGACACCAAACGCGGTCTCCCTAAGTTGGCTACAGCTTGATCGCACGTTCCACCAACAACAACATTTGTGTTTTATTAGCATTTTTTTTTAATTGTAAGAATACTTGTTCATTGGCTGCCTTTTGGGGGTGGGTGGGGAATCGATGGACCAGTGTTGGGCATCCATCCTCCCTCGTGGCCACTCCACACCCTCCTTGGTCAAAGGTAGAAAGGAAGGGGGATATGATTGCCACGGAGATGGTCCCTGATAAGCCTATCGCGTTCTCATCCCGCCTTTCTTCCTGAGAGTTCCGGGCAGCATGCTAGGTTCACCCACCCATTATTTTACCCTCAAAACAGCCCTACGAGTTACATTAGGTGGGGAGACTCAGGGAGCAACCAGGTACTGAGGATTTCTCATTCACAATCAATATTTTTAAAATTCAAAATAGTTCCATTGAATTAGCTGCTGAAGATTTTCCGGGCTGTACTGGCCGTGGTCTTGGCATTGTAGGACCTGACGTTTCACCAGTAGCTGTGACTGGCATCCTCAGAGGTAGAACACAGAATGATGGAGTCCTCTCTGTGAAAAACACAAAAGGTTCTACACCAGACAATAGCACTATGGATAAGATTAGAATTTCAACAGCCAATCCACATACAAAAGAACCTCCTCAGGAAACAATCCATAGACAAAAGAACCTCCTCAGGAAACAATCCATAGACAAAAGAACCTCCCCAGGAAAGCTCCTCCATTAGCGTGTTCACAGCCTGGAGAACTCCTACAAGATAATGACTCAGCCCAACCCCACCTTCCGGAGTAGATATGAATCACCTGCCTACCATTTGTCTTCTTCTCAGCTTGACAAAGAGAGGACTCCATCTTTCTGTGTTCTACCTCTGAGGATGCCAGTCACAGCTACTGGCAGAACGTCAGGTCCTACAATGCCAAGACCACGACCATACAGCCCGGAAAATCTACAACAACTAATGAACTCCAGCCATGAAAGCCTTTGACAACAGCTCCACTTAATATTTAAATGCAAATCTAACTCAGTTTTTATTTCAATGCAAATGGAACCCACCCAATGTGACTCAGGTTTCCATTGCTGTGGGGATAGTTTGGAAAATGCTCTGGAGCCGATGAAGAAGTCCAGCCTTCAACGGACTGAGAATTACCAGGCCAGAGGCGTGTAGTTCCACTTACTGAAAATCCCAGAGGGCTTTCTGAGAAACGTAGACTTTCCAGGTAAAGCCCAGAGACCCTCCAAAGTCAATAACTGCTTAGCTTGACCTTCATTTAATTTTCTTCATTCACATTTTAATCAGAGACAAACTCTTGACTGTCATTAGCTTGATTTGAAATGGACAAGTCAAATTAATTGCGCTAATTGAATGTGGCATCCCGCATTAAACAAAGTTACCATCCCAGGTCTCTCGGAAGGGGATGAGGATTCGTCATGGGGGGACAAGGGGAGGTCTTCAAGGCAGGAATCCACAACGCTTGATCGGTTCCTGCTCCTGTCCTTTAGGGATCCATTCATGGCAGAGTTCACCAGTGGCCTTTGCGGCCACTTTGCGTGGAAACTTTTTGCGGGGAACCAAGTGAGGCCACACACGACCTGACGGTTGCACCTCACTCCAAGATCCTAGAACACACCTCTGAGATTAGGAGCCCAGTCAGGTCAAGTGAGAAGATGCCTTCTGTCATCCCTGGATATGAGAATGAAGAAGAAGAGAGAAGAGATTGGATTTATACCTCCCTCTTCGCTACCCACAGGAGTCTCAGAGCGGCTGACAATCTCCTTGCCCTTCCCCTCCCCACAACAGACACCCCCTGTGAGGGAGGTGGGGCTGAGAGAGCTCTGAGACAAACTGCTCTTTCAAGGACAGCTCTGAGAGAACTTGTGACTGGCCCAAGGTCACACCAGCAGCTGCATGTGGAGGGGTGGGGGATCAAACCCGGTTCTCCCAGATTAGAGGCCGCACTCCTAACCACGACACCAAATTGGCTCTCAATTGAGTTCCAGAATGGAACTCTGAGGCCAAACTCTCAAATGCGCCTGTGGAGTGACTCTTGACTCACCCCAGGTCTTGAACCAGTGACCTGAGGCACAGGTTCATTTTGCGTGTCACTGCCCAGCTCTGGCCAAAATAACTGGAGGGATACTAGTCACGGAATCTCTGCATTGGAGAAGAGACGCTTGTGAGGTAATACGATTGCCACCTTTCAGTGACTAAAAGGATGTCACGTAAAGGAAGAGGCAGGTATGTTTTCGGTTGTCTTGGATGACAGGGACTAATCCATATAAACTACAGCAAAGGAGGTTTCCACTAAATCTGAAGAAGAACTTCCTGACGATGAGCTGTGGTTTGGCACTGGAACAGTCTCCCTTGTCAGGTGGAAGATTGTTCATCATTGAAGGTTCTTAAGTATCATTTGGGGATACCTACCTGTTGGGGATATAAAAGCTGTAGTTAGTTCCTGGGTTGGCAGGAGGTTGGACTAGATGACCCTGGTGGCCCCTTCCTACTCAGAGATTAAACAAAGAAACAAATAAATAAAAACTTCTTGCCTCAGGAGGCCCAAGCGCGTCAGGTGATACTTCCCAAATCTATAGCAGATTATAAGAATATAAGAGAAACCAATGTTGGATCAGGTCCAATGGCCCATCCAGTCCAACACTCTGTGTCACACAGTGGCCAAAAATACCAGGTGCCCTCAGGAGGTCCAGCAGTGGGGCCAGGACACTAGAAGCCCTCCCACCGTTGCCCCCTCCCCAAAGTACCAAGAACACAGAGCATCCCTTGCCCCTATCTGTAAAGGTACATAAGAACATAAGAGAAGCCAATGTTGAATCAGGCCAATGGCCCATCTAATCCAACACTCTGTCACACAGTAGCCAAAATATACCAGGTGCCATCAGGAGGTCCAGCAGTGGGGCCAGGACACTAGAAGCCCTCCCACGGCTGCCCCCTCCAGCACCAAGAACAGAGTGCATCACCTGCCCCAGACTGAGAGTTCCCATCTATACCCTGTGGCTAATAGCCACTGATGGACTTCTGCTCCATATGTTTATCTAATTCCCTCTTGAAGGTAAAGGTTTCCCTTGCTCAAAAGCTAGTAGAATCCGACTCTAGGGGAGGTGCTTAGCTCCGTTTCCAAGCCAGAGATCCAGCGCTGTCCGAAGACTTCTCCATGGTCATGGGGCTGGCATGACTAAATGCAGAGGCGCATGGAACACTGTGACCTTCCCACTGAAGCGGTACCTATTTATCTACTTGCAGTTTCTTGCTTTCAAACTGCTGGGTTGGCAGGAGTTCACAGTGTGGGCAGCTGCACCTTTCGTGCGATGTCTGTTGGCTTCTCAAAAACATCTGGTGAGCTGCCGTAGAGAATGGAACGCTGAACTCGACGGTGCCGAGGTCCTAGCTTGCCTCGGGTGCAAAACGATCCTGGGCCAGCCCTGGATGGGTCTCCGTACTGAAAAAATTTGGACTCGTGGGTCTGCATGGTGTTATGGTTAAGAGTGGTGGACTCTAATCTGGAGAGCTGGGTTCGATTCCCCATTCCTCCTCTTTGTGAAGGCTGCTGGGTGACCTTGGGCCAGTCACGGTTCTCTCAGAACTCCCTCAGCCTAGGGAGGCCAGTCCTCAGTTGGGGGCGGGGGAAATCCCCTGGTTTCATGGGTTCTTGCCTGTTGCCGGCCATCTGGCTGGCAGGAGGGAACACCCCCCTCAACAGCAACCTGGAACAATGTGCCTACATCACCCAGAAGTGACGTAGGGACATTGGTGATGTTGGGGGAGGTGACACTCTGGTTTTGGGGCAAAACTCTATGGTTTGAGGGTGATTTTACCATAGAGTTTTCCCCAAAAACCAGAGCGTCGCCCCTGACGTGCCCACGTCACGTTCAAGTGATGTAGGTAGAGCACACAACGTCACTTCCAGCAATGTCTGGACATCGGAGGTGATGTTTCCGACTTCTGGAGCATCCCCCCATCCCCCCTATCTCAGCCCCACTTACCTCACAAGGTGCCTGTTGTGGGGAGAGGAAGAGGAGGCAATTATAAGGTGCTTTGAGACTCCTTGAGGTAGAGAGAGTAAAGGTAAGGGTTTCCCCTTGCTCGAAAGCCAGTCGAATCTGACTCTAGGCCTGTGGTGCTCGTCTCCGTTTCCAAGCCGAAGAGCCAGCGCTGTCCGAAGATGTTTCCGTGGTCACGTGGCTGGCATGACTAGACGCCAAGGCACACAGAACGCTGTTTCCTTCCCACCAAAGCGGGTACCTATTTATCGACTTGCAATTTCTTGCGTTCGAACTGCTAGGCCGGCAGGAGCTGGGACCAGAGACGGGAGCTCACTCTGTCGTGCGGCACTCGGGTCTGGAACTGCTGAACTACCGACCTTCCGGTCTGCAGTTCAGCATCGCGCCCACACGCACCAATGCCTGTTCCTCTTCTACCGTTCCAAAAAGCTTGGGGAACCGCTGGTCAGGAGCAAGCACAAGCCCCTGACGAAAGGACGGGGTGGGGTGGGGGGAATGAGACAAGAGGCACTCTGTCTGAGAGGCCGCCCCCCCCAGGATCTGAGCATGCCCTCCCTTTCTGGCGACACATCCCGCGACAGGTGAACATTTCCAGAGCGATCGACTATCAAGCTAAGGCCCAGAGAAAGAGAGCGCTCGCAGGTGACAGAGAGCACATTATTTGCCATGTCGCCCCTTTGTACGGGTGATGAGGGAGGAGGACGCGGGGGAGGAAGGCGTAAACAGGAGACAGGTTTGTCAGCCGCCTCCTTAAGAAGAGGGCCCACAAACAGTGCCGCCACTACTGAGCCGAGCTTCTCCCAATTAAATTTAACAAGAGATGTCTCTGAATCTTTCATGAGCCGTCGTAAAATTTTAGCCCAGCTGTCGGCTCGCTCTCTCTCTCTCTCTCTCTCCGCCTCTCCCTCCCCGCCGCCCTTCTCTTTTTTTAAACTGCACGACACTTTGTCTATCAAGCCACGGCTTTTCTTTTGTAGTGACATAAATAATTTCTGGACAACTTTCAAGGGGGCTCCCGGATCCCAGGTGAGGCCGGGCCAGGCGAGATGAGGGCCAGAGGAGGCCTCCCGATGACCCGCCACTGCCACACTCCACTTGTCCATCAAAAGCGACGGCTGGAAGGGGGGGGAGGTTGCCTTGTGATTTGTTTGGCTTTGTTACTTTCTTATTTGCCTCGCCACCGTTTTCCTCCCCCCCCGCTCCACCTGCCGCGTGATTGGCTGTCACTTTAATTATCCGGCGGCCCCTCAACATGCCGGCAGGTAACCCAGCCGTACGCAGCCATCAAAGTGCTTCCCGGGTCTCCGCGTGTTTGTGTGCAGTTTTTCAGCCGCTTTCAATTAAAGCTCTGAGCCAGCCTGAAAGAGAAGTTTGGGCTTCTGCTAAAGAGGAGCAGAAGAAGAGGGAGGAAACGAAAAGGGGAGCAGCCGTCGGGTTAACTACGCTGGAGCGAAGCAGGCCTGGCTTTTGCAAACAGAGTTCAAAGAGGGGTGAGACCCCGGCCACCTTAGACATCTCCATCGAGATGAACAGGAGGTCGGAAACGGCCTGCAGCCCCTCCTGCTGCCTTTCTCCACGTTCAGCAGCTGTTGGCTGTGATGTTATGGATATTCATACACATTCCAAGTGCTGAGGTGAAAGGGTCAGTGCTGGAAGAAGAAGAGTTGGATTCAGGGGTCATTTCCTGTCGGAGCGTCCCAGAGCAGCGCTCCAGCAGTAATGAGCCTAGGCCCCGCCCCTTCCTGAGGGGGAGAATTAAATGCCTGGCTTCCCTGCACAATCTTCATGCAGGGAAGCCAGGCATGTCTGCTGGGCTCCCCTTCCTGTCTCCAGCCAGCCCAGGCTGGCTGGAGACAGGAAGAGAAGCCGGGCAGATATGCCCTCCTTTCCCCCTGAGCCACTCCGCTTTCGCGGAGAGACTGGGGGAGGAATTTAAATGCCTGGCTTCCCTGCCCAACCTTCTAGCCATGGGGCACTCAGAGCAGATCATGCAGGGAAGCCAGGCATCTCTGCTGGGGTCCCCTTCTGGAGACAGGAATGGAAGCTGGGCAGATATGCCCTCCTTTCCCTCTGAGCCACTCTGCTTTTGCGGAGAGACGGGGGGGGCAGATTTAAATGCCTGGCTTCCCTGCCCAACCTTCTAGCCATGGGGCACTCAGAGCAGATCGCAAAGGGAAGCCAGGCGTGTCTGCAGGGCTCCCCTTCCTGTCTCCAGCCAGCCCAGGCTGGCTGGAGACAGGAAGGGAAGCCAGGCAGAAATGCCCTCCTTTCCCCCTTGAGCCTCCTGGAGCCCAGCAGACATGCTCTCCTTTCCCCCTGAGCCTCCTTTCCCGTGTCAGGCACCTGGAGAAGATGGAGCAGGGAAGGCAGGCATGTCTCCCTGCCTGCTCTTCCTTCTCCAGCCAGCCTGCTGCAGCTCATAGTTCATACTGGAGGAAGTCCACCCCCACCCCCACCCCGCTTTCAGTTGGTTTGATTTATTTATTTATTTATTATATTTCTTGGACTCCTCACTCCTCCCAAAGGGTCTTGCTCTTGTTTACATGCCTATGTGTAATGGAACAGTCTGCTCTTCCCTTAATATCTGTGTGATTTAGTTTGGTCCTGTTGGGTGGAGCTCTTGTTTCACTTTAGTTTTTATATATTGAATGGACCAGAGAACAGGTGGCTGAGTGAGTACTCTAGCCTGGGAACTCACAGCCAAAGGAGGACCTTTCAAATGTAAGCCTTCAAGCTCCTTTTTAACTGCTGGTGGGGGAATTCAGAACTTGGGGAAAGCAAACATACACAGAGGCTTTCGTTTTCTTCCCCTTTCTTTCCATTTCTTTGCTCCTTTCTTTCCTTTCCCCCTTTCCCTTCCCATTTCTTTTCTTTTCCTTTCCTTTCTTCTGTTTCTTTCTATCCCTTCCTTTCCATTTTTTTCCTTTTCCCTTCCTTCCTTCCTTCCTTCCCTCCCTCCCTTCCCTCCCGCCTGCCCTCCTTCCTTCCTTCCTTCCTTCCTCCCTTCCCTCCCTCCCTCCCTCGCCTCCTCCCTCCTTCCTTCCTTCCTTCCTTCCTTCCTTCCTTCCTTCCCTCCCGCCTGCCTGCCCTCCTTCCTTCCTTCCTTCCTTCCCTCCCTCCCTCCCTCCCGCCTGCCTGCCCTCCTTCCTTCCTTCCTTCCTTCCTTCCTTCCTCCCTCCTTCCTCCGCCTGCCCTCCTTCCTTCCTTCCTTCCTTCCTTCCTTCCTCCTTCCCTCCCGCCTGCCTTCCTTCCTTCCTTCCTTCCTTCCTTCCTTCCTTCCTTCCTTCTCCCCTCTCTTTCAGCTAATGAGTTAGGCTATAACCAGCTTAAATAAAGGTTAACAGTCAACAAACACAAAATGTGCCGAACAAAGCTTGAGTCCAGAGGCACCTTTAAGACCAATGGAGTTTAATTCTGGGTCTAAGCTTTCATGTGAATAAACTTTGTTGGTCTTAAAGGTGCCGCTGAACTCAAACTTTGGTCTGTTGCGCTGGAACAGATATTCTTGAGTACCACTGCTGATGAAACATTGAGCTGCTATCCTACCTTAAGCATGTGTGGACAGGAGGTGTTGGGTCCACCCTAATCATCTGTTCAAGTACCTTTGTGAAGTCTTTTGTACAGTGTAACCCTATTGCCTGTGCAGAAGAGCCCTCTTGAATAATTCTGGCTTGCATAGATTCAGGTGAGTGTTGGTCTGTAGCAACAGAACACAGTTTGTGTCCGGGGGCACCTTTAAGACCAACAAAGTTTAATTCTGGGTATAAGCTTTCGTGTTTCACGCACTCATTTATTTGCCAGTATGGTGCAATGGTTAAGTGCGCGGACTCTAATCTGGGAGAACCGGGTTTGATTCCCCACTCCTC
The DNA here is from genome assembly GCA_029375565.1 of Gekko gecko. Classification (NCBI taxonomy): domain Eukaryota; kingdom Metazoa; phylum Chordata; class Lepidosauria; order Squamata; family Gekkonidae; genus Gekko; species Gekko gecko. The sequence goes on along the minus strand of JAPDNY010000187.1, from coordinate 15,970 downwards.
TGCGTGCACCTGCTGGATGTGACCTTGAGTCAGTCACAAGCTCTGGCACAGCTGTTCTTGAAAAGAGCCATTTCTGTGCAGAGCTCTCTCAGCCCCACCCACCTCACAGAGGTGTCGGTTGTGGGGAGGGGAAGAGAAAGGAGTTTGTAAGCTGCTCTGAGACTCCCTTGGGTAGTGAAGGGCAGGGGTATAAATCCAATCTCCTCTTCTTCTACCTCACAGGGGGTGTCTGTTGTGGGGAGGGGAAGGGAAAGGAGTTTGTAAGCTGCTCTGAGACTCCCTTGGGTAGTGAAGGGCAGGGTATAAATCCAATCTCCTCTTCTTCTACCTCACAGGGGGTGTCTGTTGTGGGGAGGGGAAGGGAAAGGAGTTTGTAAGCCTCTCTGAGACTCCCTTGGGTAGTGAAGGGCAGGGTATAAATCCAATCTCCTCTTCTTCTACCTCACAGGGGGTGCCTGTTGCAGGGAGGGGAAGGGAAAGGAGTTTGTAAGCCGCTCTGAGACTCCCTTGGGTAGTGAAGGGCAGGGTATAAATCCAATCTCCTCTTCTTCTACCTCACAGGGGGTGTCTGTTGTGGGGAGGGGAAGGGAAAGGAATTTGTAAGCCGCTCTGAGACTCCAAGTGAAGAGCAGGGTATAAATCCAATCTCCTCCTCCTCCTCCTCCTCCTCCTCTTCAGATACATTGAAACAGAGTCATCAACCATTACATGTAGGCAGCAAGTGAGGAGGATGTTGCCCATATCTGTAGACTTCTGCAAATGCAGGAACTGTAGCCTCTGTGCAAAACTGGGTCACTGGTCACTTCTTCAGCCATGAAGTATCTGTAGAAGAGAGCAGTGGCTCACAAGAGCTGATCCCCTGCCACAAATGTTCTTTGTGCTTTTGAAGCAGGTTTTCTCCAGGTGGGCTCGCCAGCTCTGAGTTGGGAAATACCGAGAGATTTTGGGGTGGAGCCTGAGCGGGGGTGTTTCCGTCTGACACACTTCTGGTGATGTCAGGGTGTGTGGCATATGCAAATAAATTATGCTAATGAGTTATGCTAATGAGCCCCTGCACCTCTTTTTCTACAAAATGACCCCTGGTTGGATTTATACCCCGCCCTTCACTTGGAGTCTCAGAGCGGCTTACAATCTCCTTCCCTTCCCCTTCCCCACAACAGACACCCTGTGAGGGAAGGGGGAGGGGCTGAGAGAGCTCTGAGAACTGCTCTTGAGAGAACAGGTCTGAGAAAACCGTGACTGACCCAAGGTCAACCAGTTGGCTGCATGTGGAGAAGTGGGGAATCAAACCCAGTTCTCCAGATTAGAGTCCACCACTCTTCACCACTACACCAAACTGGCTGTCTGTAGCAGTATTTCTGCTGCCAGGGGAACTTTGCTGGCATCATTGGGACCTCAGATGGAGTAAGAAGGTGGCACAGGAAAGTAAGGGAGCAGGCAAGTGGAACAGGGAGACAGGGCCAAGGAGCTGTGGGGAAAACTGCCCCAGGACCGGTGGGTACAAAGAGGTACATCAGAGTTGGTCAGTGATGGCCCAGGGGCCACGTCCAACTCATGGGACCCCTCCATCCAACTCTCCGTCTGTTGAAAGCATTGATCTGCCCAACAAATGCCTCAGCCTGTGGTCGGAGTTGTTCAAGAGATTGAGGGCTTGAGGGCCATCACAAGCCACACTCGGTCTGGCAGAAAGTGCCTGGCAACCAGTGGCCGGGCTGGGGAGCAGCGTCCCAGGGTAGAAATCAAAAGAAAAATTAGGCCATGGCTACTTACTGGAAATTCTGGCCATAGAGTTCCTGGTGATTCCTAGAGCGACCTGGAAGTGACAAGGGTAGCTCTAGCAATTACCGGAAAATCTATGCTGAAATCCAAAGAAGAAGAAGAACAAGAAGAGGAGGAGGAAGAACAAGAAGAAGAGGAGGAGGAGGAAGAACAAGAAGAACAAGAAGAGGAGGAGGAGATTGGGTTTATACCCCGCCTTTTACTACCCAAAGGAGTCTCAGAGTGGCTTACAAATTCCTTTCCTTTCCCCTCCTCACAACAGACACCCTGTGAGGTCAGGCGGGGCAGAGAGAGATCTGACAGAAACCGCTCTTTTTCAAGAACAGCTCTTGCCAGAATGATGGCTTGCCCAAGGTCATCCAGCAGCTGCAAGTTGGAGGAGTGGGGAATCAAACCCGGGTCTCCCAGATTAGAGTCCACGCACTTGACCACTACACCAAACTGTCTCTCACTCCAAACTGGCACCAAACTAGAGTAAGATTCATAGAGTAAAAGATTACCATAGCTTTTCTGGCCATTGCTGGAGCTAACAGTTGTCACTTCCAGTAGCTCTAGGGATCATCGGGAACTCTATGGTCAGAACTTTTTGTTAGTCTCCAGGGGCTTCTTATTCTTTCCGCCTTTTCTCCCTGGGACAGTCGCCACTCCTTTGGCCCCAGTTTCCACCTGCTGATCAGCTGAGCGTCGGTGGGCGAGGCCTGCAATTGCCCGGGGATCTCTCACCATAAGTGGGCAAATGGGCGAACCCATCTGGGTCTTTGTTAACAGGCAGGCAGACAATAAGAGGGAGTCCTCAGGCCAAAGCATTGTCCGTCCCTGAGCTACGCTGACCAACATCCCAATCGCAAGATGTCCTAGTCCTGCTGTACGCTGCATTGGTCAGGCCGCACCTGTATCGTATGCAGTTCTGGAGGCCTCCCTTCAAAAAAGACACGGACAGAACGGAGCGGGCGCAGAGGAGAGCGACGGGGATGATCGAGTGGCCCGGAGACCAAGAAGCCCTCTGAGGAAAGGCTGAGGGACTTCTTGGGAACGTCCAGTCTGGAGAAGAGGAGGTTGAGGGTGGACAGGATGGCTCTCTCTTTGAAACCTTTGAAGGGCTGTCACTTAAGAGGAGGGCAGGGAGCTGTTTCTGTGGGCAGCAGAGGAGAGGACTCGCCAGAATGGGTTTAAACTAAAGTTGGGAAGGTACCGGCTGGATCTTAGGAAAAACTTTTTGACAGGAAGAGTTGTCACACAGTGGGATCAGCTGCCTGGGGAGGAGGAGCTGAGCTCCCCTTCCCTGGCAGTCTTCAAGCAGCGGCTGGGCAAACCCTTGTCAGGGATGCTCTGGGCTTATCAGATTTGCAGATGACACGAAGCTGGGTGGGATTGCTAACTCTGAAGAAGACAGAGTCAGGATTCAGAAGGATCTGGATAGGCTGGAACAGTGGGCTGAGACAAATAAAACGAATTTCAATAGAGATCAGTGCAGAGTCCTACACTTAGGTACAAAAAATCAAAGGCACAGATCTACAATGGGAGGGACTTGGCTTGACAGCAGCACATGTGGAAGGGATCTGGGTGTTCTGGTTGATCACAAGCTAAACATGAGCCTGCAGTGTGATGCGGCTGCGAAGAAAGCCAATGCAATCTTAGGATGCATTAGCAGAAGCCTTGTGTCCAGATCACGGGAGGTGGTCAGTTCCGCTGTATTCTGCTATGGTCAGGCCCCACCTGGAGTACTGTGTCCAGTTTTGGGCACCACATTTTCGGAAGGATGTTGACAAACTCGAGCGGGTCCGGAGGAGGGCGACCAGGATGGTGAGAGGGTTGGAGTCCAAGTCTTATGAGGAAAGGCTGAGGGAGTTGGGTCTGTTTAGCCTGGGAAAGAGAAGGTTTAGAGGGGACATGATGGCAGTCTTCAAGTATTTGAAGGGACGTCATGTAGAAGATGGAGCGGATCTATTCTCTCTTGCTCCGGATTGCAAGACTAGGTCTAATGGGTGGAAATTACAAGGGAGTCGTTACCGGCTTAATATCAGGAGAAACTTCCTGACTGTAAGAGTGGTTGAGCAGTGGAACAGGCTGCCTTGGGAGGTGGTGGATGCTCCTTCGCTGGACGTTTTCAAGAGGAGACTGGACAACCATCTTTTGGGCATGTTGTAGGTATGTAGAGGTTTCGGCTGTGTTCCTGCAGAGTGCAGGGGTTGGACTAGATGGCCTGCAAGGTCCCTTCCAACTCTAACATTCTATGATTCTATGATTCTATGACCCTGCATTGAGCAGGGGTTGGACTAGATGGCCTCTGTGGACCCCTTCCACTCTCCGTGATTCTACGAATCTCATATTCTATGACCACAAGGAGAATAAGCAGTAGGAAAGGGTGGGATGAGGGGGTCTTAAAGGAGAAGGGTGTCTCAGTTTATCCAGCTAGGACGTGCTGAGGAAGAGTCTTCCGGCTTTGCTCCATGGTTTGCATTCATGCTAGAGGCCGGCGAATTCTTCCAGGCACTCAGCGGGCCGGGCTGCCGGCCAGCACGATGCCCGCGTCCACTCTGTTTCCCACTTTGCAGCCAAAGGCCGGAGGTGGTCATAGTCACTTTGGAATTAAGTGCTTCTGAGTGGCTCCCAGTGGACGCTGCATGGATGGATCCTGCCGCGGAAACATGTCCCTCTGTCTCTCCTCTCTTGTTTTAAAAGCCTTCCTCTTTCAGCACAGTTGCCAAAGCTCCCTTTAATGACCTCGCACACGGGGACCACTAGAGTTCTGCTGTGGACATCGCCAAGAGGAAAATCTAAATAAAGGACTTGGGTACTGAGTGGCCTCTCAGTCCACACGTTTTCTGTCCCTCCGGGGACATCCGAGCAGAACAGAAATTCATCCTAGCATTGGGAGGCAATTGATGTCGTCCCCCCCCAGCCTCAGAACGTGAGGACACAAACACACTCTCACACACAGACGGACACAAACCATCGGGCCCCTGTTTGAGCCAGAAAACCTTGATACAAGTCAACTACCAAAGGTCACAAGCTCTGGACATGCTCATTAGTCCAGACAAGAGGCCAGAGGCCAGAAGTCAGATGTGGGGACCCACCAGGGGGAAGGGAAACCAAAGACAGCGGTGGCTCAAGTGGTTAAGACACTGAACTGCAGAGTGGAAGAAAGGTTAAAACGCTTGGGGCTCTTCAGCTTGGAGAAACGACGGCTGAGGAGTGACATGATCGAGGTTTATAAGGTTATGAATGGGATTGAGCAGGCTGAGAAAGAAGTACTTTTCTCCCTTTCTCACAATACAAGAACTCCTTGTGGGCACTCCATGAAATTGCATGAGCAGTCGGGTTAGAACAGATAAAAGGAGATACTTCTTCACCCAAAGAGTGATTAACATATGGAATTCACTGCCATAGGAGGTGGTGGCAGCTACAAGTATGGACAGTTTCAGGAGGGAATTAGATAAACATATGGAGCAGAAGTCCATCAGTGGCTATTAGCCACAGGGTATAGATGGGAACTCTCAGTCTGGGGCAGGTGATGCACTCTATTCTTGGTGCTGGAGGGGGCAGCAGTGGGAGGGCTTCTAGTGTCCTGGCCCCACTGCTGGACCTCCTGATGGCACCTGGTATATTTTGGCCGCTGTGTGACAGAGTGTTGGACTAGATGGGCCATTGGCCTGATTCAACATTGGCTTCTCTTATGTTCTTATGTTAATGGAAGGTCGGTCGTTCAGCAGTTCGAGACCCGAGAGTTCCACATGACGGAATGAGCTCCTATCTCTGGTCCCAGCTCCTGCCAACCTAGCAGTTCGAAAGCAAGAAATTGCAAGTAGATAAAATAGGTACCGCTTCAGTAATAGCATTCCATGCGCCTTGGCATCTAGTCATGCCAGCCATATGACCACGGAAATTTCTTTGGACAGCACTGGCTCTTCGGCTTGGAAACGGAGATGAGCACCGCAGCCTTAGAGTTGGATTCGACTGGCTTTTGAGCAAGGAAAACCTTTACCTTTACGTATTCCAACATCAGCTACCTTCCAGAGGCATTATAGTTTGCACATCTTTCAGTTTATGAGCTGGTAGGCCTTCAGGTCATGCTTTATGGGCTTGAGATCTGGACAAGGGGCACAGTATTCACACATCCAAGGTCTCCCAAATCCGAGGGCTATCACGGGTTCTGGACCACTCTGGTGCGGGCGAAATCTCCTCTGTGGCTGCAAAATGTCTGAGCTAGGGATGCCGTGCACTGTGAACACATTCAACCATCAGACTTACCGTATTTGAAAATGGCAATCAGATGCCAGCCAGTCGCTGACTGTGGCTTAGTGTCAGAGCCTCTGCTCGGCATGCAGAAGGTCCCAGGTTCAGTCCCTGGCATCTCCAGTTAAAAGGACCAGGCAGGGACTTTCGGTTTCGGCGGAGCAAATGGCGGCCACCTCTCGGGACGCTCCCGGAGATGGTTAGCCCACGCGCAGTCTGGGGGGTCTTCGCATATGCGAAAGACCCTAGTGAGCCTTCGTTAAAGGCTCCGAACCGAGGCGCTTGGGGAGTAGCCTCTTTGCCGGCAAACAGCCGGGAAATTGAGGCTTTCTCCCCGCCCCAATCAGCCCCACTGCGTTGTGCCCGTAATGGGACTTAGCAACGCCACCGACTTCCAGGAGTGAATAAAGCGATTGAATTAAAGATAAACGGAAAGATCTGGCATCGAACCGTGAGTTGGAGATCTATTTTGAAGCGAAAATTTGAAACCCCCGCAAGCATATAAGCGGATGGGAGGAGGGAGGATTCCCCACCCCCTTGAGAAACGGGACTTATAAAAGAAAAGCGGAGGGGGTAAAGGGAAAAAAGAGTTGGTGAAAATACCTTTGGGGAAGCATTGAAGATTAAGAACTTGTTGGTCTCCTGAGTGACACGGCACGAACTTTGATAAAGTAAACAATTAAAAAGATGTCGGCATTTAAAAAGGTCCCGCAGAAGCCGGAAAAGAAGGGGGAGGAACTTCCGGTCTGGGCACCCCCCCACCGGAGCTAGCTGTCAATCAACAGAAAGGCGAGTCACTGCGCCCTCTGCTGGATCAAATGCAGAAAATCAGCGAAACTTTGTGTAACATGGAAAGTGTTCTCAACAGTCAACAAAAACAATTAACAGAAACAACAAAGAAGATGGAGGAGATTGCGCAAAAATGTTTGGTCTCAACGGAAGACACCAAGAAAATAAAGAGAAAGGTCAATAAATTAGAAAAACATCAGGATATGCAAGAAAAAAGAATTTTAATGTTACAGATGGAAAAATCAAATCGGACTCTCCGCTTTCAGGGCATCAAAGAAGAAGAAAAAGAGGATCTCAGAACTACATTGGCGAACGCCTTGGCACCCCTAACTGGCAGAGAAGCGTTGGAATTGAAAGAAGAGATGGATATAGCCTATAGAGCCTATTCAGCCTTTACAAAGAAAAATAATCTGCCGGCAGAAGTGGTTGTCAAGTTTACTAAGCAGTGTACTAGAGATCAAATTCTGCGTTCAGTTTCAGCGGTGCCCTTGAAAATTGGGGAGCAGACCATCAGAACTTTGAAAGATGTTCCCTATGAAATCCGTATGAAAAGAAAAGCATATAAAGGATTGACCACGTTCTTACAAAGACACCAGACAACTTACAGATGGTGCATTCCCGAAGGACTAATTTTTAAATATAATGATAAAAGAGAGAAGATAGACTCCGTCTTCAAAGCACAAGAATTTCTGAAGAGACACGCCAGTACAGAGGAAGATGCAGCACTCGCAATTTGGTCTGATTCAAGCAGCGAAGAAGACAGCGATCCGGAGGAGGGAGGTGCTGGAGCGGGAGACAAGAAGCCTAAAGAGGGCCCATCTTACAACTTGAGAGATATAAAAGGAAGACACCCAAAGAAATAGTTCATGGAACGTCAGAAAGGAGCTGATTAATAACTAACCCCAATGGACTTTACTAACTTTATTAACAGAGTTATTTTGGACTTTTGAAAGATGAAAAGAAGATCTTCCAACCGTGGTGGTTGCCAAAATTTGTAATTACACTAACTAAAACTAATCCTTTAACAGAAAAAAACTCATTCCACTCTTTTTCTTAATCCAACTATATACCTTCCCCTTTTCTTTTTATAAAAAGCAATAAAATTCTCTCCTCTTTAGGAGAGTTTATTCAAAAAAAAAAAAAAGGACCAGGCAGCAGGTGCTGTGAAAGACCTCCGCCTGAGACTCTGGAGAGCTGTAAAGAGGGGCTGTGGCTCAGTGGCAGAGCCTCTGCTTGGCCTGCAGAAGGTCCCAGGTTCAGTCCCCGGCATCTCCAGTTAAAAGGACCAGGCAGCAGGTGATGGGAAAGACCTTGGTGGCTCAGTGGCAGAGCCTCTGCTTGGCATGCAGAAGGTCCCAAGTTCAATCTCCAGTTAAAAAGGACCAGGCAGCAGGTGCTGTGAAAGACCTCCGCCTGAGACCCTGGAGAGCCGCTGCCAGTCTGAATAAACAAGACTGTCCTTGATGGCCCAAGGGCCTATTCAGTACAAGGCAGCATGATGTTTACTCGTGGACACTCCATGAAATTGCTGAGCAGTCGGGATACAACAGATAAAAGGAAGTCCTTCTTCACCCAAAGAGAGATTAACACATGGAATTCACTGCCACAGGAGGTGGTGGCAGCTACAAGCGTGGACAGTTTCAAGAGGGAATTAGATAAACATATGGAGCAGAAGTCCATCAGTGGCTATTAGCCACAGGGTAGAGATGGGAACTCTCGGTCTGGGGCAGGTGATGCACTCTATTCTTGGTGCTGGAGGGGGCAGCAGTGGGAGGGCTTCTGGTGCCCTGGCCCCACTGCTGGACCTCCTGATGGCACCTGGTATATTTTGGCCGCTGTGTGACAGCATGTTGGACTAGATGGGCCATTGACCTGATTCAACATGGGCTTCTCTTATGTTCTTAGGTGATGCACTCTATTCTTGGTGCTGGGGGGGCAGCAGTGGGAGGGCTAATGGAGGAGCTTTCCTGAGGAGGTTCTTTTTTGTATATGGATTGTTTCCTGAGGACGTTTCCTGTTTCCTGAGGAGGTTCTTTTGCATGTGGATTGGCTGTTGAAATTCTAACCTGTAGTACTGTTGTAAGATGTAGAGCATTTTGTGTTTTTCAGGACAGGAAACCGTGCCCTATTTATTTTTAAACTCTCTTCTTTCTCGTTGAAATTGTGTTTATGTTTATGAATTTCAATGGCTTCCCTGTGTAATCTGACATGGTAACTGGATGTGTTGTCCAGCCTTTCAGTGTCTTGGAACAAAATACTGAGTCCTGTTTGAGTTGGACCGATCGTCGAAAAATCAGGTCTCTCTTTGCAACCAGCAAACAGCACGGGAGCCGAACTGGAGAATGTTCGAGGATCTGTAGTTTAAACTAGCTTTTATGAAGAAATTAGGACTGGCAACGGCTGATCATTTTTGAACACGGGTGAAACTGCTTAAAGATTAAAGGAGTTAAAATGAAATGTCACCAGCGTGTCACGGTCGTGGCTTTCCATGTATCCAGTCGTATAATGAGACACGTTTGCATCCTAAAGCATTCTCTTGGCCTGTAGGCCCATGGGCCACCAAACAGCCCAAATAAGAAGAGTAAGAGTCAAGTAAAAGCAAAGAATCCTGAAACAAAACACCTTTTATTAGTGTAATACTTTTTTATTAGGACCAACCAAACGCCACGAATCTCTCTCTCTTTCTCTTCATCGGATCTTGTGAAGTTTTGATTGAACCCCAGGGAAAGTTACTATATTCTTTTTATTCTCGGGTTTTTCTTTTGGCCCAACTTGTAATCTTTACCTAAAATAATGATGACGCACCTTCCCGACAAGGGAAGGTGTTTGGGCTTTGAGGTTGGGGGAGGGAGGTAACTTGAGTATTATAAATGTTGATAAAATGCTGAAGAGCATGGAACTATATGGAAAAGCGGATTCCCCCCCCCCATTCCTTTCTCGTAATACTAGAACCTTAGTAAGCCAACTGGTCCTAGATCTGCCGCAGGGTAAAAAGGAGTTCTTCACACAGAGTGTAACTATATGGTGTCCACAGCCACAAGATGTGATAATGGTCACCTTGCTTAGATGATTTAAAAAAAAAAAAAAGATTTGACGAGTTCACAGAGGAAGTCTCTACCGATGCCTTTAAGACCACACGCACACGGAAGCTCACGCCTTGAATAAAACTTTGTTGGTCTTTCTTTTAACAGGTTTTTTGTTAAGTATGGAAAACTCAACAACGATTTCAGCAAAAAGTGATTTCAGATTTATTGAACAGCAAACACCAACTCAGGAACACAAGACGACAAGGGGAGCACAGCTCCTTCTTTTAAACTCTCCCGGGCTGTCAAAGCCACACCCATTACAAGTTAAAGACCAATCAGAATACAGGGATAAAGGCCAATCAGGACCGTTCCCTCTTTGCAACAATATCACTCAGTGATTGGGTAATTACACAGGTTTCGCAGAAACCGACCAATAGCAATGCGACATCTGAAGAGCCACATTCAGACTCAAGCTTAACATGTGAATAGATAGGAGCGATTCACATTCAGTACATAACATTTTTTTTAATTTTATATAAGACAAACAAAACACAAACAAACATACATACAGAAATTTGGGGATTGTCATTTACAGAATTGTTTGGTCTATTTGGTTACCTCATACAAAAGATGTGACTCTTTTGCTTCTCATTAAAAAATACAGTTCGTATTGTCTTCTGTTTCGATTTGCGTGTCCATATGGCTTATTTATTGTACTCTTCCATCCGTTTATAAAATCTTGAGCAAGAGTTCTCAAAAGCTTCCTTCATTACGTCCTCTCAAAATTAAAGTTAAATTGTCCATCTCTGCAGTTTCCAGTATTTTATTTATGATTTCTTCTTTTGATGAACGTGAGAACATAAGAACTTCAGAGGAGCCCATGTTGGATCAGGCCAATGACCCATCCAGTCCAACACTCTGTGTCACACAATGGCCAGAAATACCAGGTGCCGTCCGGAGGTCCAGCAGTGGGGACAGGACACTAGAAGCCCTTCCACTGTTGACCCCCCCAGCACCAAGAATATATAAGAACATAGGAGAAACCAATGTTGGTTCAGGCCAACGGCCCATCCAGTCCAACACTCCGTGTCACACAGTGGCCAAAAATACCAGGTGCCCTCAGGAGGTCCAGCAGTGGGGCCAGGACACCAGAAGCCCTCCCACTGTTGATCCCCCCCAAGCACCAAGAATATATAAGAACATAAGAGAAACCAATGTTGGTTCAGGCCAATGGCCCATCCAGTCCAACACTCTATGTCACACAGTGGCCAAAAATACCAGGTGCCCTCAGGAGGTCCAGCAGTGGGGCCAGGACACCAGAAGCCCTCCCACTGTTGACCCCCCACAAGCATCAAGAATGCAGAGCATCACTTGCCCCAGACATAGGAACATAAGAGAAGCCAATGTTTGATCAGGCCAGTGGCCCACCCAGTCCAACACTCTGTGTCACACAGTGGCCAAAAATACGAGGTGTCATCAGGAGGTCCAGCAGTGGGGCCAGGACACTAGAAGCCCCTCCCACTGTTGATCCCCCCGCCCCCAAGCACCAAGAATACAGAGCATCCCTTGCACCAGACACAGGAACATAAGAGAAGCCAATGTTGGATCAGGCCAGTGGCCCATCTGGTCCAACACTCTGTATCACACAGTAAGGAGCCCAAGGGGCGGGCACATGGAGCATGCCCTGCCGCCTGCTCCCAGCAGCCCCCCTCACCTTTCCCAGCCCACTGGCCGGCCCAGTGGAGCACTGCCGCGAGCTGGCCCTCAAGCTGCTCTGCCAGTGACGGCCCTGGCATGGCACCTCTGCAAGGCAGGTCCCGGCAACTCCCGCAAGGCCTGCGAGGAGCTCCGCCCCGGCCTCCTGCGCCTCTGCCCCACCACCACCCTGGCCCCCTATCTGCTTGAGGCCATGTGCGTCCTCCGTGCCGCCCTCCTCGACCCACAAGCAGCCACACACTTTCCTGCACTTGCTGGCCATCCAAAAGAGTCCCAATGGCACTGTCAGAAAAGGTGCCTTTGTTGTTTCTCACTGAATCCATTGTTTTATGTTTCCTACCCCGCTTTGCGCTTGCGTAGCTATGCAGGCAGAAACGTGGGAGCTTCTTCCCTGCCGCTTTTCCTTATCACGGTGGCCTTGAATGTAGGCTTTGGGCTATTCTTGTTAAGCTGAGAATTTTCCAGTCCTGGGAAGGCAAGGGGAGGGGGGGAGTAGTCTCCCGCTCATTAAGTATTTCTCCCGCCGGGAGTTCCCGCGCGAGTGCTCAAGTTTTATTCGCTAGGCGCTTCATTGCATCACACTATAAGTTGGCTTGCTTTGCTTCGCCCCCCATTCCTGACAATGACCTCCTACTGTGGGTTTTAGCAAGATAATCCTAATAAAACTTTCTTTGTGCAAGAATGACTGGATCTACTTGATTTCATACCTGACAGAAATTGTCAGGAATCCTCATCATTCCCTCACCGTCAGTTTCCGCCGTCTACCACGATGAGCGGAGCGGGGAAGGAGCCACGGGCACAGTCCCAGTGATTACTACTTCGGGAGCCTCCGGTGCAGTTCCAGCTATAGCTACTGTGGGAGCCACGGGAGCCGTTCCAGTGACTACTGCTTCAGGAGCCACGGTTCCAGTTACTACTGTGGCAGCTCCAGTGGTCACTGTTCCGACCACCACCGTTGTTCCGGTGACTACAACTACAGTTTTGGCGGCACCCATACTCTACTCAGCAGCCGGGGTGGCTACCCCGCCATCGATTGGCACAATTGGTGCTCCGTACACACTCCCGATCTACAGCCCGGCCGGGCCTATACAAAGTCAGGGAGGTGCGGTTCCACGAACCTATGTGCCAGGAGTCCCAACACCCTGGGATAAAGGGGTGACTTATCGCAGATCACGCGATTGGACTAAGAACTTGTTGGATACTACCCAGACCACCTGGACTATGCCGGGAAGCCAGAGCCGGGACAGCCTTTTGGATCCCAGAGGTAGTTTTGGGCTTCCCCAAGGGAGGGTGTCTCGGGGATCTCCCAGAACGGGATCCAGCCAAGATACTGATGCCCGCATGGATTCTATTCAAGACGATACTCGTCGGCTGGTAAGGGATATGAGCAAACTAATGCAGTCCCTACCCCAGATGATGGACCAAGCAATTCGAGCCCATCCGTTGACACAACCTAGACCGGCACCAGCCCCGGTGCCACCGTTGATACCGGGACGGCCACCTCCTGCTCCTCCGGGCCCGGGGCCGGGCCAACCAGTACCACCGGGTCCAGGGCCGGGCCAACCAGTTCCCCCAGGGCCGGGGCCGGGCCAGCCAGCACCAGCCCCACCTCCACCGGTCGTCCCAGCGCCAGGACCTGGGCCAGGGCAACCAGGACCCATCCAGCCACCAGTTTTGCCTCCGCCTCAACCCCCTGCTCCTGCACCCCTCATGCAGCCGGTTCCGGTACCGATCATGGCGCCAGCCCCCCGGTAATCCGCCCCAAGGACATGCTTGAGATCACATTTGATGGGGATCCAGAGACTGTGTCTTTTTTCATATTGCAAGTTGGAAAATTTGTGCAAAGATGGGGCTATGTATTCCCGGACGAAGAACAACAGGTGGAGTTTATCGCATCCAGGTTCCGGGGAGTGCTACCAGCTGGTATGTAGCCCTTCATGATCTGGAGGCAGCGGAGTTGGGGAATGTAGATGACTTCATGTGGGCCTTGAGAAACCGTTTCGAGGATCCGGGGCGGCCCAAAAGCTGAAGCCTTCCTTCGCACATTCAGACAAGGCAAACTCTCAGTACGGGAGTACTCAAGGGAGTTTCAAAGGCACGCCGTGAAAATTCGAGACTGGACCGATGCGGTCTTGGCCCAACAATACCGAATGGGACTAGCTGTAGACGTTCGCAATAATGTCCTCAGCTCTCAGCAACCCCGCACCCTCCAGGGTTGGATGGAGGAAGCCGAGAAGGCCGAAAGTCGCTTGCGTATGATGAAACTAGATCTCTCGTTGGGTAACAACCGTCCCAGTTTTGCGGCAGGCCAAGCCAGACCCAAACCAACGTCCACCCCAAGTGGAATGAGGGATCAGCGTATGCGACAGGGCCTCTGCCTGCGGTGTGGGGGAGAAAGGGCATTTCGCCGCAGTATGCCCGAAAGGGGATCCCAATAGAGCTCTACCACAAGAAGAGCCCAGAAGGTGGACAACCCCTACCCTGGGGTGGGGTTGCTGAGGCTGGACATTATTGCGGGCGATCTACAGCTAGTCCCATTCGGTATTTGGGCCAAGACCGCATCAGTCCAGTCTCAATTTTCACGGCATTGCGAAAATAGCTTCAGCGGTGCTCCCGTATGAAGAGTTGCTGTCTAATTGCGAAGGCTCCGGCGCTAGGCCGCCCCCGAAACATTCTAATCCATGCCTCCAAAATGAGAATACATGCCAGTAACCCCGGAATGATGCGGTAAACACCTGTTCTTCGTCAGAATACTATAGCCCCATCTTTACGCAAATATGAAAAGACTACGATTTCATCAGATAGGCATGATCGCTGAGACCAGTTACCCTCATGACCATCTGCATGAAAGTGCAGAAGACAGAATTGGAGCCTGTGACCATGGGTCGTCCTGTGGCCTTGATCCCAAATGAAAAAAACCGGAAGATGAACAATTGCTTGTATGGGAGGAACTGGTAACCCTGGACGGCCCCGAAGGAAACATATCAACAGTGCTAGGTGGCTGGATGAATCTGGCATCCTGGTAGGATTCCATTGGGCATATCCATACCAGCTTCGACGATATCGTCTTGAATGGAAATCATGCGAACATCAATATCTGGATTCCCGTTCACCTTCCCCCGAGCTGATCCAGAACGTCCCGGCAACTTCCGACATTCCGGGTGATGGTAGTATCAATGGGATTCTTGAACAATCGCGTGATCGATAAGTACCCAGCTATCCATGTTAGATCCTGGCGCATGGGTTGGGAACCACGCCTCCCTGACGAGTATCAGGTGTGTACGGAGCACCCGGTGATAACGATCGGCGAGATAACCCTTGTACTACTGAGAACAAGTATGAGTGCTGCATCAAACCAGTTGTAGTCACCCAGCTGATGACTCATTGCGCGGCGTAACTCTGAAGCATTGTAGTCTGAAATATCCACAGTAATATAGCTGGAACTACGCGAAGGCTCCAGTAATGTCCCATTTCGGCTCGTAAATTGACGGGCAAAACGGCGATGAGAATGATGAGTTCAGTTTCTGTCAGGCTCTGAAATCAGAAATTGAATCAGTCATTCAGAAATTTTATTAAGTTATCTTTATAAAATGATGAGTCATTGAATCGGGAATGGTAACAAGTGTGATCGCCTGTAATAAAAACTTGAGCACTTCCATGGCAGGCAGCCTGCGGCGGAGGACTTCCCCCCCCTCCCTTGCAGGGCCTGGAAAATTCTCAGCTTAACAAGAATGGCAAAGCCATTCAGGCTTGCACCCAGATGAGAGCGTATCCAGGGAACTGCCTGCATATGAAAACAAGCCTTTCAAACATGGGCTGTGGATTCAGTGAAGGGGCTAACAGAAACTGACAGTGCCGTGGGACTCTTTGATGTATGCAGAAAGTGTGTGGCTGCTGTGGGCATGTGCAGGCACATGGCACCCAGCAACTCAGAACGTGAAATGGCAGAATCAGACGTAACTCCATGACCTGCGGGCCTACTACAGAGGTGCCATGCTGCAAGGCATCACTAACAGAGCAGCTTGAAACCAGCTGGCTGTCCCCTACTAGACATTCATGAGAGAGCTACTGCTGGCCTGGCCAACCTGGCTCCACCTGAGCCATGCAGTTGCAGATGCTCAATGCCTACAGTGCTGAGAGCGAGAGATCAGCAGTGGGAGGGCTTCCTGGTGTCTGGCCTCTGTCCAAATGACACCTCGTATTTTTAGCCCTTATGAGCACAAATGTGGACTGATGAAATACTGGCCCTGATGTATTGGCTCTCTGCTGTTCTCTCTGGGCAAGTGATATACCGTGCCCAGTGGCAGCAGGGGGGTCAACGGTGGGAGCTTCTGTGTCTAACTTACCTGAACCTCCTACCCTTATATTCTTAGTGAGAGAAAGTCCAACAGTGGGAGGGCTTCTGGTCCTGGCCCCCACTGCTG